>JADLZK010013066.1:0-186234 GCA_015847255.1 Hyparrhenia diplandra
ATCTGAATAATAGAAAATGTAACTCGAGGGAGACCCCTACGGCTCAAAGAGCTAGTCGAGCTTTTAGAAAAGTTGGGTGCAAAAGAATGCTAGGCTTTTTCTTATTGCATGCTGCATGGCTTTAATTTGGGATCATCATGAGCATACGACTATAGGCGGAGTCGATGCATTGTCTGCCTGGCCAAGCTTGGACGGACCTGCTGGCCGGCTGGATATATCCATCATATCATTGTAGTACGTACTCTGGCCTCTGTTTATAGCATAGTACCAAAATCAAACTATCTTGAACTCACAGTTACACCGCCCGCTGCTGAGTGATGACTATGAGAAAAGGTCGTTGATGCTTGCCACCATTTGTTTAGGGGTGGAGCAGATTTTTGCTGGACGGGACCCAGCAGAAACTCGCCTGGCGACGAATAGCGCGACTCGGGCGCTGTCCGATTTCGAGCTGCACAGGGCCGACGATGCGCCTCTGCACAGGCAGCGAGAGCTTGCCTTGGGGCCGCAGAATCCAAACAAGCCGTGCATGAAGCTTACACGTTGACACCGATGCATCAGCACTCTAGGTACATGAAGAAGATCGAGCAGCGCCCGTTCCGTGCCAGACAGCGCGCGCGCGTCCGCCTGGCTGGAGTTACCAAAACAAACGAGACGGCCTCTAAATTCCAGGTGGCAGTGGCATGCTGTCGCCGCCGCCGCCGCCGTCTGTAGTACGGCAGACTACGGAAGGGGGTAGGAGTATTCGTACTTTTGCCATGCGGCTACGGCAGAGTGGCCATCAGATCTCCCTGCTCCTCGCACAGATGCGCTTTCGCACGACAGGAATGCGCCGCCGCTGCCTCTGCGACGATGACTGGCTGCGTGACAATACTACAAGACAGTGAGTCATCACCTCATCGTCAGTGCTAGGCTGCGACCGTCTCGGCCTCCTCAGCAGAGCGGCAGCTGCCGGCTTCGGCACCTAGCAGCCTTACGCTAGTGTGTTGCTGTGTAGCTGCTCTGGGTTTAGTGCGAGTACTTGCTTTCATCTTATCTTCTTACCTTTAGTACTCCACCAACTGCATCTCTGCTCTAGCAGTGATAGCAGTGGATGACTATTGTCTGGATATGAATCAAATGAATGGATCATGGGGATGATCCGCATTCTGCTGGCGTACAACAGTAGTAGTAGATTATTGTCTGGGACCATGACATGGCCTCGTGGGAAAACACAAGCACGGCTGTACGTAGTAGTAGTAGTTGGTATGCAGCGGTAGCAGCTAGCGCTGGCACGTGCGCCGTGCAGCCTGAAGCTAGAGTAACGCAGCCTCTCGCTAGCTGCACTGGAACGGCACAGCAGTGGACGCGATCCGTACCTAGTCCTACACAAGCAGTGGTAGTAACGTACACATTAAGCAAACTGAGCTGCTGTAACATCCAGCTAGTAGCAGCCATACCGCCGACTGGTGAGTGGTACTACTGTAAACCTTGTTACTGTGTATATATATATGGCCCCTCACGCTTCGGCATGCTGCTTTCACAAGATGTGGCTGCTGGATGGTCCAATCCAAAGGAACAGGTCAATAATAAGGAACCATGGCCATTGGCGTCTTGTGCAGCCGCGCTGTAGCAGTACTCACGCTACTACTGCGTCTCAGCCTACACACTACCGTCACAACCTCGCATCAGGACATGCCAGGCATTGTGCAAGCTTCTCTGAATTTTGTCCTGGCCTTGGCTTGGATGGAGCCTTGGAGTGAGGGAGGAGGCAGGCTTTGGATGGGGAGTTGAGCCCAAGCGTCGAGTTCCCCCAGCGCCAGCAGTACGCTTCACTCTGTGTGTGGGCTCTCCTCACTCCCAGAAGAAATAGATTCGGTGGGCTCTGATTGGTCTCGTACCATGTCCCCACTCTGTCTCTTCCCTTTGCATATCTGCACCCTAACACACCCATCTCACTCCATCAATCCCTACCTTTGTCACCACTAAAAAGCATTAGTTAATGTTAGTGTGTCTCTCTAGCTCAATACTCCA
The DNA here is from genome assembly GCA_015847255.1 of Hyparrhenia diplandra. Classification (NCBI taxonomy): domain Eukaryota; kingdom Viridiplantae; phylum Streptophyta; class Magnoliopsida; order Poales; family Poaceae; genus Hyparrhenia; species Hyparrhenia diplandra. The sequence continues at coordinate 2,011 of JADLZK010013066.1, forward strand.
TCCGTCTCAACTAAACGTTCATTTCTGCATTTCGAGGAGTTAAACCCGTTTTCGCAAGAAAGTAATAAGCAGTTTTCTTCTAGGGAAGAAGGAACCTGCATGCTTAGCCTACATAACCGTGCCATACTTTAATTTCTCCTTCGTCAGTTATACAATTGGTCTCACTTTTATTTTTCATGACGCTGCCTAGGGATAACTTTGGTTTTGAAAAGATGCAATCATTGCCATCATTAGGAGATAAGCTTGGCCCCCAAATTTTTGCTTTACAAGAGAGGCTTAACATCTTAATTTTTAGTGTCATCTGTTTTAGCCTCCTCATTGGGCCAGCGCGCAGCTTAGTAGTAGTACCTTGTGTGATTCTTCACTGTAAAAGGTGGTGATGCTGTTTGCTACAACGTAGAACTGATGAATTAATTAACTTCAGAAACCACAATAGATCTATACCTATATATGCTGCCGGCGAAAAAGGATACATATATTCCCCTGACTACGTAATGACACACCGTCTGATGCTCCCTTCATTAGAACGCTCGTCTCAGGCCCCTTTCCTATAAAAGCTGGAGACAGCACATTGTTCAGTGTCATATATAGATCTTTAGCCTGGTGTCTTTCTATAGTTATTGCTAATGGAAACATAACGAATGTTCATGTTTGTGGTGCAGTGCAGTGGTACAAATTCCTTGGTTCCTGATCAGATTTCAGTATTGCTCCTGCATACAACCATGCATTGCTCACAAACTATCCGTCCAGCATCATCTCACTAGGAATATATTGCACACACACGGGTGGGAGTGACACCAAAAGAAACAAATATGCTGCCGTTCCATAATTGAAAGCCATGAAAGGCATAAAAAGCCAGGGAGGAAAAGAATATTCGGTAAACAAGCAAATTCAATTTGTTGGTAGGAAAAAAAGGTTTTGACAGTTTTGACAGCTCTCTCTAGGAATCTTCTGATATAACAATGCTCATTCAACAGCTCATCCTTTTTTTTTTTTGCAAAGCTGGAGGGGTGCATGGAGCCCCTACAGTGATTTATTGAAAGGTCAAGTTCAGTACAAACAAAAACTTACAACTTACAAAAAAGAAAGAGCTCTATATAAGAAACAAAGAAGGAAAAACAGTTCGTCCATTAATCAGCCCCTGCTGATCAGAGTTGAGACATGGCATTAGAGAATGGACCCCCAGCCAATCAGTTAATTTGGTAGAAAGTTATTTTTACCACAGGAAATTCACCCAAGCTTTTAGTCGGATTATACCCATGTCAGATCCTTCCTTATCGGCAATAGTCATTTGACTATTCTGAAAAGTAGTAGGAGTTATTGCGGCTGCTCGTCCTTTGGCTGCAGGACTACAGGAGAGTAAGCCTGGGACGTCAAGCTCAATAGCAAATCCTTACCTTACATGGCCACAGGAGCTCAGCGCGTCACTGCGTAAAGCTGGAAAGCAGCGGCCACCACCCTTATTGGTGGCCGCCTTCTACCTCTTTCCAACCGCAAAAGCCGCTGGTGTCTACGGACTAGCACGGTCTCTTCTCAAGATCATGTCCTTCTGTTCATGGAACAAGAGCAAGTGAAAATCTACTATGCTTTCGGATTATTTTCTCGACTGATTCCTGATGAACCGTGCCTATGCTTTCCCCTGGTTGTACTTTGTATGGATCCCATGTGCACTGCACAAAAACATTAACCGCAACGGGAAAATAGGTTAAGTGAGGCAAGCAGCCCAACCGCCTTTGGAGCCATCAATGTCACTATATAACCGCATTAATCGATGCTACCGTGTAAAACCAATACAAAAACAAAACAAAAAAAAGCAAAAGCTTGCAACCCAAATGTGCTGTGATCTTGACTCCATGCCGCGTGAGCCAAGTATCTACCGGGCCAGCTAGGGAAGCCCGGCTAGATCGACGCAGTCGCCATAGCCGCCGATGATCACACAAGGTCACTGGTTCAGGGTAATCTGCCAAACAGAGAAGAAGGGGTAAGCCTACACCGAGACGAGGCTACAACTCTCGCTTCTTCCATTCCATTACATGCAGGGTGGAGACTGCCTTATTAATTTCTATTCATAGAGATATAAACTCCATAGGTTTTACAATATAGACTAGTTTCTATAATTGTATTTTTGTTTCTGATAGACTAGTTCTATAATTGTACTTTTTGTTCTGGATATCACCTTTGTGCCCTCTTTCTATTTATTAACCATCTCAAAGAAATATTACAAATGGAGTGATTGGTGCCTCCCGGCCACACAACAAAATGATGGTTGCTGGAGACTTCAACCCTACTCACAATTACAATGGAGGATTGATGCCTGCCCCGGCCACAAATAAAATGGGCCTTTGGACCTTTTTCCTCTTTGTTTCTTGATCTAAAACAAAAGATTGTAATGGAGGGGTGTGCCTAAGGGCACACCGGTGGCTTGTTTAAGGCGGGCGCATACTCAGGATTTGGAGGGAAGGGGAGGCAACGGGCAGGGCTGGGGGGAGGAGCAATGGGCGCCCTAGGGCTCCTGCGCTGCGGTGACAGGGTAACAGCCACCGAGGCTGTGGTTTCCGTGAGAGCCTAGAGCAAAAGAGTTATAAGACCGAACCGGTGAAATTTTGCTCTTTTTTTATTTTTACTTAAGATCCAACAGCCATGGGGCGCGGGCCTCAGATGATACAATCTTGATAGACTTAGCACCCCAAGCAACCAACTCTAGGATCGTGGCGGCGACGGCAGATGTCTAGTGCCACGCCACTACAAGCATTCCTGGCTGTATTCATTCACCGCCCACTTCTCAGTCCTGGGGCCCCTGGACCCCCTTTGTCGACCCAATCTCCTACATTGTCGACTCCGCTACGTACATGCTACAATAATTCCCCGCACGCATACGTGTAAAGCATAATGCGGGTGTGTTGTCCAGTTGATAGGTCTCTTTAAGCTCATGTTGGCCGCTTTTTCGCCGTGAGGTTCTCGGTCCCGTTTGACATGTGACAGCAAAGGATTAAAATAAATTCCCTAGAAATCCAAATCTTGCTCTCGTCCCTTTCTTGAGAAAGCGATTAACCTTGAGAAAAGCTTTTGAGCTAGCTTTATGGGTCCCAAAGAAAGAGAGAAAGAAAGGAAGAAACAGAAAAAATCTGGAGCAGAAAACCCAAATGGCTTCTTTTGTGAATTAAATGAGCTCCTCCCTCGAGTGGGGGTGGGGGGTGGGCCACCTCTCACTCACTTCACTTCACTTCACTTTCACTTTGAGTTGTAGGGGGGCAGGGCTGCTGTTCATCATCTCCCCTTGCTCTCACAAAAGAAAAAGAAAAAAAACGCAGAAAAGCCTGGAGCATCGGCCGGCTCCTTGCTAGAAAAGGCAGTGGGGGGCACCCACGCTGCTGCCTGCCTGTGGCTCCCTCTCCGAGTCTTCTCTCTTTCCTCCCTCCACCCTCTCTCTGTTCATATCTTCACTCTTCCCGCCCTGGACCATCTTATGGGCTAAAAATTAAGGCCCCATCTACCACCCTTCTTTCTGATTCATCCATCCATCCATCTGCTTTGGTTTGGTTGGTCCCTCCTCCCTTCCTTCCCTCCCCAGGCTTGCTTCCTGCTTGCTCAGCTCAGGTAACAAAGGTGGGGGACGAGCAGAGCAGGAGCTTGTTCTCAGATTCGCCCTGCCTTTCGTCATATGCCTCAAAGGTCTGTTTGCACTGTCCGGTTGGAGCAGAGCACCTGCTCCTGCTGCTATTTCCGATCTCTGCTTTCCCTCCCTCCCCGGACACTGCGCCGCCGCCCCTGCCTGTTCGCTGCGCGCGCATTTCTTTTCAGGTGCAGCCGTGTGCAGGTGATCGCGCTCGCGCGTGGATGGGAGTCCAGACAATGTCGTCCCACTCTCACGGCGGCGACGACGGCCGCCGCGGCCTCCCGCGCAGGGGCTCCTGCCCACGGCCTCACGCCTCACTTCCGAGGTCGAGACGCAGCTGGGCGAGCCGCTGGGCGACCATGAACCTGGACGACCTCCCCTGCGCACCGTGCTCCCGGCCGCACCCGCGGGCCCGGCCCCGGCGCCCAAGAAGACGGTGGACGAGGTGTGGCGCGACATCCAGAGCGCCGGCGGCGGCGGAGGCGGCTGCCAGCCTTCCATGGGCGAGATGACGCTCGAGGATCTCTTCCTCCGCGCCGGCGTCGCTGCCGACGCCGCCGCCCCGCATTGGATGCACCAGTACCCGCCACAGCACTACATGCGCGGCCACGGCCGCTGCCGCTCGCCCCGGCGGACGCCGCGTACCGCGACAGTGGGGCCGGGATTTTTCCACCGCACTCGCAGGTGGCCGGACGGAAGCGCGGCGCCGCGGCGGCCGTGGCCGGAGACGGCGTCGGGAGAGGACGGTGGAGCGCCGGCAGAAGCGCATGATCAAGAAACCGCGAGTCCGCGGCGAGGTCACGGGCCAGGAAGCAGGTGGGTGGCCTTCCCAATCCAATACACTACAATGTTTGCTTTCATGTCCAGTCTAGTCCCTCCCTACACAAGATTTTTTTAATGGATTGGGAAAAGATTTTTAATGGATTTCATGATGCAGGCCTACACCAACGAGCTGGAGAACAAGGACGCCCGGCTGGAGGAGGAGAACGAGCGTCTCAGGAAGCTCAAGGTAAACATCATTCTCCATCTCAAACTGATTTCATTTCTTTCATCAGCAGAGCTCCTCCCCTCTTCATCAGGCCTGGTAAGCAAAAAATTCTGCTTTCTCTCTGAAACTGAAAAGCGAGTCATTTTCTAGTCTAGACAAAAGTGGTGGTAGCAAAAGATACTGCAGCACCTTGTTTCGGTGTTTGTTTACACAAGACAAGATGTAGGTAGGCTTAAACTTGCTATGGATCGATGCTTAGTGGAGTGGAGGGGGCTAAGCAAATGGAGCATAGCAATAATAGATACGTATTGCCTCACCGATTCGAAGTCCCTACCTAGTTCCTAGTAGCCAGAAAGATGAGCCAAACTTGTAGTACCAGCTGTGGACCATTTTGGCTTTGTTGCCTTTTTATATACTCCAATTTAATATTTATATTGATATAAACGGGGATTGTGGACAATCATGTACTAGTCCTATATTCTAGCATCTTGTTGTAAATCATTTTATGCATTTGCAGCGTAGGAACTCCGCATAATGCGCTCTTATAGGGGCTGCTTCTTGTTTAAGCTTTGCCGTCATAACATTCCAAATTTCATCCTGATGAGACAAAAAAAAAAAATGGAGCCCAATATTGAATAGCATGTGCATCGCTTATTAGATAGCTCCATCCATCTACAGTTCCATTCCAAGAGTTTGTCACCATTGCTGTACATCAGGTTCCATCCATCCTGGTAGTCTATAACATGGTAGCTTCTTTTGATGTCCGTATCATGAAGAGAGATGCTGGCAGCTAACACTTTGCTTGGTTTGGTTGTGGTGCAGATGCTAGAAACCACTGAGCCGCCACCGGAGCAGCACGAGCACGAGCGGCTGCCATTGCCGCAAACCAGAGAGGAAGCAACAGCAGCAGCACCACCTCCGCCGAACGAATTCCGCCAGTTTCTGATGAGGAGACTATGGGCGGCTATATATGTTCATATAGCTAAGCTTCTCTAGGCGTCTTAATTAACGGGTCTGTACTCTGATGCTTTTGAAATGTGAATGAACAAACCATGCTCTGCTCGACCTTGGTCTGTGGATGGGTGTTGAAAGTTATTGCTTATGCATTCGGCGAATGAAAATCTGATAAAATCATTCGGTGGAGAGGCCAGGCAAAAGGGCATGGTATGGAAAACTGAATCGCCAAAGGGTATGGTGGCTGATTTTTCTTTTTCCCGTATGGTCTGGTCAATTCCAATGGTTGGGCCAAACAGCATTAGGACCGACAGAAAGCATGCCCAGGTGGTTGGTGATCTACGTTATTTTGAACTTAGGAAAGAAGTGCTGTAGAAGAATCTTGGACAATGAAAAGCACCGGTCGCATGGCTATAATTTCGTTTCCCATTTATGTTTTTCGTTTCTTCCTTGAACTCCAAAGTCCGTAAATTGTTTGTATGTTTTCACCTTGTACTTAATGCAAAGGTAGAATCAAAACACTGGCCAACTACTGAGTTTTGTAAACACGGACTGATTCATTCAGAAATAAAAATATAGAATTGGATGTGCTTGGGACTGGAACAATTAGGCTTTTTGGTTCGTATACAAATATAGAATTGGATGTGCTTGGGACTGAACAGTTATGCTTATTAGCCCGTATAGAAAAGAAAAGAGAAATGGATGGTCACGAGCCACTGCGCCCACAGCACACATGGTTGGTCGACCTGGCCGCTGGGCCCGGCAGCAGGTCTCTTTTACGGCCTGTTATGTTACTACTTTTTTACTACTATGTTATCCTATGCTAAAATCAAACGCGACAAATAATCGCGATTCTATGACCAGAGAAGTCAGTCCATCGCAAGATTAGGAAGCAAAAGCGCAAAGCGCAGAAAATATCCCAAGAAACACCCAGAGAACTGTAAGGCGCCGAACAGCAGATAAAAAGAAGGGTGCTTACGAATATGATAATCTAGAGTGCACACAATTGGCAGATACAGACTTGTACAAAAAAATGCTGCCACCAGTGTTCTGATAGAATAATTCACTGACTATACAAAAGCATATGGCCACTGATCGACGGCACTGCAACAACATTACACCAACACTAACAGTAGTAGGCTACGTACAACTATAGCGTGTCGCCCTGCATCCTCCAAGCAAATGCCAATGGCCGAGATGGCAGGCTGGCAGCACATACAAAATACTACACAACATCTGCTCCATTCATTTGCAAAATATTCAGCAGCATACCTGCTCAATCCCCTGATCCTTGTGCCATAGGATTTGGTATCTTCTGCCGCCCCAGGGATCCTTTTTGTCGTTCTTATAGTATGATTCCTCAAGAGACACCATATCCAAGGTGGATTCCTGGTCAAGGGGCAACTTCCTCGCTGTCCTCTGCTTCTGGGACGCCCAGTACCTTGTTTATCTTTTAATGATCACTCTTCTTCTGTCAGAACACCACCGAAGAAGTTGGACCTGCCAAGGATTTAGATGAAGACACGATCACCTAATTCAGCAAGACTTAAGCATTCATGACTTTTTTTACCACCAAATACTTTTTTTTCACTAGTGATGAACGTGGACACCTGGGCTGGTCAACAGAATCAAGCATAAGGGTTATTTAGTAACATATTACCAACTCATTCTTACAGACATACGCATGAATTTCTGCCGGGGATCCTCAAGAGTCAACTGAAGCAAATAGAGTTACTAGCTGTAGCTCCACAGGGATATGCTGCCACAACACGGGGACTAAGGTTTTCACTTTAAAGAGGCCACCTAGCACAATAGGGAAAAGGAGATATTGAAGCTGGTTAGCTTAGAGTCAGAGCTTAACACTTACAGTTCTATGTTACTAACTAGGAAGCAAAATATAGTTTTCTCAAGGAAAAGGAGAGATAAATCACTGGGAGATTAACTGAAAGTAAAACATGCTCGCATGTTCTCATGGTGTTGAATAATATTCTAAAAAAACAGCAATAAAACTAATAAATAACTGAGAAAAAAATGGGAAAGTAAATACCTCATTATTAGTTGAAAACTCCATTAACGTTGAGTAACCTTAAGGTCTTAGAATCTATACATCTGTCAGAACTGATAAACAAAATTGTCATGAGGCGTAGCCTTTGTGGGCAAAGATGGCAGCTTAAAAAATGCATTACAACTTTATGCAGTGCTTCGGCTAATAATACAATACATGTTAACAATGAGGTTTGTTTCTATATATACATACCACATAAGAAAAAATATTGAGGTTTGTTTTTATGCACAAATAACCTCTTTAGCCAAATAGAACGGAGGAATGCTATAGTATACACTCTATTCAGGTAACAATGAAGATAAGGCCTGATGAACAAATTTAAATATTGTTATGTTAATCAATAAAAGTGCTGATTCTGAAGCTAAATTCTAAAATGATCAGAACAAAACAGAATATGTAAATCAGTAATTCAGAGGAGCAATGCAAACTATCATACTATGCTCTATACCAGCAAACATTTGAAGGAAAGCTTGCCATCGGCTGGCGCGTGAACTTGTTGCCCTTCGCGTTGCTGTCATACATCCTGGAGGTGTTCATATAATTGGTAAAGTTTACTTAAATAAAAATAAAAAGAACATTAAAATTCATCAGAAAAAGAAGATTACTTGAGACTTATCAACAACGCTACTATCTTCATGAGATAAAAGGCGAACTCCACTAGTGGGCAAGAAAAACGCCTTTCCAAAATGCCAAACCTTGCTTGCAAGTAATGTTCCAGAACCTGGCCCAACAAATACTATATTTTGCATGTGTACTGCTTCCTTGACAGACTTGTCTGAAAAATCCTCAGAACAGTTCCGGCACATGCATTGTGCATAAAACCTTCCTGGGTAGTGGTGGTCCTGAAGTAAAGGGGGTGATTCAACCGCTACAGGATCCAAGCTATATGTTCACCAATCAATATCAGAGAGGTACATTACACACAAAAAAAAAAAAAGGTAAATTAAGTGAAAAAATGACACACCAGCAAATGTTTTTCAAATATATATGACTTATTTTTTTTCAATGACTATGCTTAAGTTCAGTGCACTATATAAGAACAACTGTATAAAAGATTAAAATCTGCAACAATATTTCCAAACTAGAGCACCATCCTATTGCATAGATGTTTTCTAGTTATTGCTGAAAAAGAAACAATAAATAAACATAGACAAAACCTACAATCTTAGAATTTCCTAAAGCTCAGCTGTAGGTATCAGTTCCATCCCAAACATAAAATATCAATTTGCCGCTATTTTTACAGACATGCAAAACCTACAAGAAGCCAGAGAGAAATTTTGGAGCATTCCCTGTACCAAAATAAGTCTTGAGTTTCAATATGACTGAATAAAAAAGAACTAACCTTGCATACTAGATCAAATGTAGAATCAGACTTTTAAACTACTTAACTGCAATTCGAGATCTTTCAGACCTGCGGTGCAAATTTGTTGATAGAAACATATGGATTAAGGCACCACAGGAAATATCATGAACATGGGTGGAGCAAATAAATTATCAAAAGTAATTATCTATTAGGAGTCACCTAGAGGCTTCTCCGAAGCCACGTTTTCATCCGGTTAAAAGGTCTTTGTCATGTTTTTATGATATTTCATATAGAAGTCTGATATGGGCTGCACTCAGCAGATACTTTCCTTTTCAAACAGCGCCAATGAAGAAAAAACTTTTTGTCAAATTTAATCTAAGAAATCACTCCCCATGTGAAAATTTATCTGCACATCAAAGTAGGCATGAACTACGAGCTGCCAAATGCGCCACTAGAATTTCAAAAAATGATGAGAAAAAAAAAAAATGCTTTTAATGACCTGTTTGGATCCACTGAAGCTAGCTACATTGTGGGTCAAGTACCCTCCTACCCAAAATAGAAGTCGCTTCGCCTTCAGCCTTTTTAACTTTGACCAATTACATATAAAAGAATATTATTATGTATAATAAATAATAGTATCATTAGATAGATCGTTGAATTTACTTTCATGATAGTATAACTTATTTGGAGATATAAATGTTTAAGTGCATTTTCTGCCAACTCTACCAACGCTGAGAAAGTACACGACGCACTTACAGCTTACTTTTTATTTTGGGACAGAGGGAGTTTAATATTAGGTGATCCAAACCAGTGAAACAGTTTGTTAGTTGGGTACTCAGCTAACAATTAGCTAAATAGCAAGACATAAAAAAGGTATGTGGAAATGGCATGATATGTGTTGTACCTGGACGTTATGGAGACTGATCAAATCTCCACTTGATTTAACACAGGGCAATAGGGCAGTGTCCTTGGCAAAAAAATGTTGCAGATATTCCAGCCGTGCATGATGGATCCGCAATCCCTCAACGTAACAGTGAAATCTGCAGAAACTATAGCCATGAGCAAGGGTTGTAGCAGCATTGATTTGAAGTGAGACTTACAATGAACACGACAACAGAAGGTCCCCTCTCAATGCTTGATGCAAAAGTTGTATGCATGTGTCCCCCGGACAATAAGTAAGCAGCATCTGAGCAGAGAAGTAATCCTGATCAACACTATTCATGCAAAAGTTGTATGCATGCGTCCCCTGTCAATAAGTACTGCAGCATTTCAATAAGTAAGCAGCATTTGAGCAGACAAGTAATCGTGGGCAACAGTATTCAACAAATCATTCCAAATGTATACTAATTTGACAGTAAAATCCCCACAAACAAAGTTCCCTGCCTCCGCGCAGCATTTGGGATGGAGAACAAACCCTAGGTGAACAAACACTTTGCGAATCAGACTGAAGAATAAGTGAAGAAGGAAAGCATACAGACTGCGTAACAGCTTAAGCACAAACCGCGAACTCTAATCCTACTAAAATCCGCACTGTAAACCCTAAAATGAGGCGGAAGGAGAGGAGAGTAGGGAGGGTTTGAGAGGCGAGTGAGGCTCGGACCCGTGCCACGGCTTTTGACGGCTGCGCCGATCTCGCAGACGACGGCGAAGAGCTGTGACTTGGACCTTGGGAACCTTGAGGGCGTCGGCGATAGACAGGTAAGTGTGCTGAGGCTTCCGCTGTGCAAACGCGCGCAGTTTCTGCCATGGGTCGGACCCTCCCGCTTGCTGATGCCTCCCTCCTCCCTCCCTCCATAGCCGGAACAGTGACTGGAGTGTGCTGCAATCCGGCCCCTTCTTCCCCTATGCAGTTGAAAGGGAAGCGGCGCTGCGGTCCCGATGCGGAAGGGAGGATATGAACTGACCTGACCTCGACCCGACGGGAAGAAGATGCCCACGATCCCCGGCCCCGGAACGTTCCCGCCAAGCAGACGGGCTAACGCCGCTCCCAATCAAGCATTTAAACGCTGGCTCACAAAAGGTGAACATAGCCCTAAACATACCTAACGCTGGGATCTGCATGTCATCAAGGGCCTTATCCAACAAGAGAGAACAAGGCAGGCTGGGATCTCCGTGTATTGCATTTGTGGACGCCGAACACGCGCTGCTGCTCCATCGGCAGCGCAGAGGGAGGACAAGCAAAAGCTACATACCCTCTTTCAGTGGAAAACGTCGCACTAATGCCCGCCAGTATTCTCACGGGAACCTCGCTTCTAAGGACCCGACCACCTGGAAGAAAGGAAAATATCGACAAAGTAGGGCCCTGGCGGGGATTTCCAATAGACGCCCAAAGGTAGCAGCCCATGTGGGGATTGTACGCGCTCCAACAACGCCCTAACATAGACTAAGTGGGTTCATTAAAAAGACAGAGGGAGGGAAGCAAAAAGTCTCTTTACAAACCAAACGGGAGTGTTTATTAAATATTTTTTTATTTACCTACATTTAAATACCCTAACATGTAGGCAAGTAGGGAGATTCGCACTTTACAACTAAATGCAATTTATTTTATTAAAGACTTTACCCATTAGCCAAGAGATTTTTATGAATCCAAACTTTTAGTCCACTTTTGTGAACTAAACAATGGCGGTACAGAATTGTTGTTTTGGCCGCGACGGACGCCTTGCTTATGGGCGGATTCGATGGGGCCAAATCCAGATGCGCGAACCACTCAACTATGGTCCGGTGACCCTTTCATCATCGTGACCCTTTTGCTTTCCACATCCTTGGTGTGTTCGCTCGTTCGTTTCCCCTTTCACGTCGGCGAGTCGTTGTTGCCTCCTCCGTGCTCCTTCCCTCCTTCTCTTCCTCCACCTCCATGCACCTCAAAGCCATTCCTCCGAGCGCCCGAGGGGAAGGACACCATGTCCACATAGGTATTTGTCTCCCTCCTCACTCAGGGAACTAGATCACGAAGGAGAGAGGGGGGCTTCGATGTGGTAGAGTGCGGATCCTCCCGCAAATGCGGTGGCTACCCTTTCCGCGACCATGTCTTCCCTCTCGGGCTGCGGCGACACCCACGCCTACCCTGGGCTTCCGATTCCTCCCACCACCGCGTGGTTCCCCTTCCCAACACCCAGAGGCGTTCTCCCCGCTTGGCATCCTCAACCACCGGGAGCGAGATTCAGCGGGCCCCTACCCCCACTGTGTGAGATCCATGGAGCACGAAGGCCCCCGCTTTTGTATCCTTTTCAAGTTGTTCACGCTATTGTCTAGATGGGTAACTAGTATCCATCCATATCGCCTCTAATCCCGCTATTGTCGAGGTCCCCAGTTGTTTCATCCGCTTGTTTGGGCTTGTTTCAGAGGTATGTTTCCAACCCAACTACACATGTATGTTTGTAAGGTCCTAATGGCTAGAGGGGGGTGAATAGCCTATTAAAAATTTTTGCAAATAAACACTGGGCACCCGAAGTTAGACAACAAGATATATAAGCTAATATGTTTATGCTACAAAACTAGCTATGTGCTTTACAAGTCAATTCTATTGGTTCCTAATCACAACAAGGGCTATGTCGCTAGTTTACTTCTAGGTGAAAACAAGCAATTCTCACTCAAATCTACCTCTAGGAGCTAACAAGGCTAAGCTAAACAAACTAGCTACTCAATCCCATCAAAGCTAAGCACCCTAGCAAGATATACTACCAAGTAAATGCAAAGAGTGTGTCAATACAATACCACCGCTTGTTCCAGTAGAGGTCGCGGGCCAATCACTCATGTACAAGAAATCTCCAACGAGCAAGAACAATGACACGATGATTTTTTCACCGAGGTTCACGTGGTTGCTTCAAGACGCTTAAGTCCCCTGCTAGGCGACACACTCACTTGGCGTGATGCTAAGCTTAATGGCGGTGCCAAATCCCCTATGGGAGCTCAAACAAACGCATCCACAAGAGAGGGTCCAACAAGCCACCAGCAATCCACTAGTGCTCCTTTCTCGCGAAATCTCAGCGGCTGCAAGGAGCGACCCTCACAATCACCACTAAGTGGTGGCCTCAAACAAGCTCCACTTTGAGCTCAACACGCCTCTTGCTCCAAGCTGGCTAAAGGAACGGGCAAATTCCAAAGAAAACAAGAATCGCTGGCTTCTCCAAGGATGAAGTGCCTCTAGATGCAACCAACATGATGCAATGCCGTAACACCCCTAGTGTTAATCACTTAAAATTTTGCCATGTCATCATGATCATTGCAAGCATGCATGGTTAGAAAATTTGGAATGCATCCAATTAAAATAAGTTTATATTTTTAGAGATTTGTGTGTGCTTAAGAATTTTAGAGTGATTAAATTTTAAATTTATGTTTTTGATCCTAAGTGTGTTGTTGTATGATGGTTTGATAGTATAGGTAGGGGATCTGAAATTTGAATCAAATTCAAGTTTGAATTAAGCTTCAAAACCCTAATTTCATTCTCTCTTTTACCCCTTTTTCCATAATTCAAAATCTAAGCAAAATTTGCAAAAAAAAATTTCCAAAAAGTCAAGTTGTAGATCTTGTTTTGATGTACAAAAGAGGTGTACAAAGTTTTTGAATAAATTTTGAAGTAATTTTGAATTCAAAATTGTCCCTTTTTGACCCCATTTCAAAAGTCATATTTAGAGGCCGAATTTGAAAATCTTCCAATTGTAAAAATTGTAGATCTTGAAAAATTAGGCTAAGTCACTTTGGAGTTTTCAAGTTCAGTTCAAATTTTGGGAGAATTTGGCAAATTTCAGCAAGTTAGGGGTTTTAGGTGCTTCAAAGTGAATAAAATTCAGCATTACCCGCTATACCCGGCCCTCGGAGGGCCATGGGGGCGTTCTCGCAGCGTTAGCGTCCGGCCCGGCGTGGTCGGCGTCGTGGGCGACTTGGCGCAATGTCCCGACCCACCCTCACCATCCTCTCTTCTTTATAAGTCCGACTGCCGCCGACGTTTCTTCTTCTTTTTTCTCGAAAACCGCCGCCGCCGAGTCGCTGCGTGCCCGTCGCACAAATTGCCGCCGCCGAGCACCTATTCACTAAACCAACCACGCCAACGCCTCCGCCACTTCCCTAAGTCCCCTTCGACACCCAGCCGCAAGCCTTTTCCGCTCGCTAACGCCAAAGCGCTGCAGGTCGTCTCCTCGCGGCCGCTTTCGGCCAAGCGCGCCCAGCGAGCCCGCGCCATTGCCGTCCGGGTCCTTCACCGCAGTGAGCTTCTTGGCCAACTAGCTTGCCCCTTTTGAAGCGCTCTTGATGATGTGGTCATGATCGACCCGCCCTTGTGCCCAGCCAGGTGTCCAGTCGCGGAACGCCGGCGTGTCCCCGTCTTAGAACCGCCGCCGCCCCTTGCCGTCGTCGTCGACCTACCTCAGGTCACCCTCGGCCTCACCACCGTGCTCGCCGAGTTCGCGGTGAGCTCTTGCCCTGCTTCGTCCTTTTCCTTTCCACTCTACTGCGGATCTGCATGGCCCGGAGCATGGCGCCGCCCCGCCCTGACCACCGCCGATTGGCCATCGCGTGTACGCCCACCAGTGGCAAAGCCCGCGATGGTAGTAGAACGCTGCCCTTTGGTAGGCCCGTCATGAATAATAATGGGCCATGAAGCGGTTATGGGCGGAAATTCAACGATAAACCGACCCATCATGAATAGTAGCAGGCGAGCGATCTTTGGGCGCGTATCGTGTCGGGCCAAATTCAACCCGAAACCCTTTTTCCTTTTTATGAAATGTTTTATGAATTTCTTTTATGGTGAATAGTATACATTTTTGTGAATTTCATATAAATTCAAATATAGCTTCAAAAATTCTAAAATTTTTTTGTAGAACCTTCTTATGAGTATATCTACTTATGAAAAATTTGAAACCTTGATTTTTGAGTAGTTCTTGCATGATTTAAAAATACAAATTTTAATTGAAAAATGCATCTTACGTGATTTTTAGAAAATAAAATATTTATTCAAAAATCATAAAAATTTATTTGGTACTGTTTTATGATGTGTTCTACTTGTATAAAAAGTTTGGAGTCGTTTTGAGATGTTTAAATTATTTTCTATCTTAAGCTCTATTATTTTATGTGGGTTATAAGTTGTTTAGTGTGAAATAATTTAGGTTTTTGTGTGACTTTTGGGTTGTTTTGTGAATCTTGGATCATACCACAATCAAGTGGTCCTTGAGAACTCCTTAGGCAATGGTGATGATATCTTTTAAAAGTAGTTCAACAAGTTGGTTTTGTTGGGTTTGCAACTTTATCGTGAAGGAAAGTTGTACTCATGTGTTTTATCATTTCATGCACTTGCAAGCATCATATTTAAATATATGGCATCATGTTGAGGCATATATTATTTCATGTAATGAAAAGCGAGATCGAGAGTGTCAAATCGAGCAAGTTCGAAGAGGTTTATTATCCGATGGAGGCGGGTTCGGATTTCTCTGGATTTTTACGAAGAACTAGTTTATTCCGTCAGCGAAGGCAAGCCCGGTTTCATTAAACCCTTTCTTGATGTTTTAAAAGCTTTATATAACTTATGTCTATGCTATGTTGCATTAAGTAATTAGGAGTTGAGTGATAACCTAATTCTTTTGCATTCCCATCCTTGTTTATTTTAATACCATCCTTGATAACCTGTTTCATTTTGAAAATGCCTAGTGATGCTTAGCCCACCTTAATTAGTTAAGCTTTTCATCAAAATGTTTTTATTTGAAGAAGATTTGTTTTCGGAAAAGAAAGAGATGTAGTGATGAATTTGAGATCGGGACGGGACGTAGGTTGAAAGCTTATTTGGGATACCTAGCCGTGCTTGTCCCGTGTTGGTCGTTTTAAGGACCGGCCCGTTGTTTGGCTCGAGTGAAATCGGGACTTTTTGAGCGCAAGTTACTTTGAACCGTTTGGGTCAATGGCACGTCGATTCACTTGATCACCCGGTCGACGAAACTAGCGGCCCACATGCCCCGGTAAAGCGATCTCGAGGGGTGTGCCAAATCGGGAATGGACAACCGCGCCTTTGGAGTGGAGAGATGGCGGGAGTAGCATGTACCCACCCTCTACCGGGTCAAAGCGTCATTAGGAGGGGTAGGAAGGTGGAGTATTGTGCTCGGGTGGCGATGGACCCAAATCTGTTTTTGGAATTAACCGAGTGAGGGTTGATATATGCAAGCTTAAGTGCTACATATGTCGTGTGGTTAGGGATCCCGGTATTTGGGTATAATCGGTTCATGAATCGCCGTTGCTTCTCGGAGAAGGAGACCTGATTCCACGACCTTCATCGTAGTAATTGATGGAACATGGTTTTGAAGAAAAAAGTTGGCTTATGAAAGAAATGTTTGCGCTAGTATAGAATCACCTAGATTCTATGATATACTAATATAAGTTAAAATAATGAAAGTAAGGATTCACTTATAGTAAGCTTTTACGAAAAAAGAGTTCTTGATTCTTGCTAAAGCCTTACCTTGACTCCTAAGACCCGGCATTCTCGAAGTCTTCTCCTCTTTTTCTTTGTCGGGTAAGTCTTGTTGAGTACTCCATTACTTAGGGTTCTTTGACCCTTGTTGTAGAGCGAGTCATGGCGAGGCTTGTTTTGGTCCCTTTGGTTGCATGACGGTATACGGGGAGGAAGAAGGCGAGTAGAGTTGAACCCTCGAGGCGGGGGTTGTCAATGTTTTATATGTAAAGGTTACTCCAATAATATCGGGCTTGTAATAATGATATTTAAGTTTGCGTATTTGAACAAATGGTTTGTAACTTATGGTTTATGTAATCCTTCCGCCCGTTTACTCGATGTATTTTTGAATAAAAGTGTTGTATCTTTGGAGTGACTTGTTAATGAGATCTGTTAGGAAGATTAATAGCACTTTCTAGATTGTGGGAACTCGTGCATAATGATGAGAGGTCTTAATGGCGATGATAAGTGCATGTGGGCCTGTAATTTAGGAGGTTACATTACAAATGCACTTCTATCACTCTCAATCTCACCAAGAATTCGAGTTATGGATGGAGAGATGAGTGGAGAGGAGTCTCACAAGCTCACTAGCAAGTTAGAGTGTTCAAATGTGCAGAGCGAGACTTAGAAACGGGCAAACCCATATATATAAGCCCCTCACGAGATAGAGCCGTTGGCCACACGAAATGGGCTCTTTTCGAGGTGGCCGGGCGACCGACCGGAAGCACCGGTGAGGTCGGTCAAGCGTCGGTCCATCGCTCCGGCCCGCTACCGACAAGGCCTGGGGCCATTGGCGCCCTCCCTCGGCGTCGCGTCGGTCGCTGTTCCGGTTCGGTTTCGGTCGATTCGCTAGCGTCGGTCGAGAATCGGCGTCGAAGTCAAAACATGCTCTCACGGAATTTCGTCGGACTCACCGGCCGGAGCCCCGGTGCATGCGTCCGGTCGGGCTCGGCGCGTCCGGTCGGCTGAAGCGGCGGCTTCTTCATCTTTTTCTTTGCTCTTTGCTTCAACCTTGCTTCGCCCTCTTGCCATAGGTTGCCAACACGTCAAGATGATCGCGTTATCACCAATGTTAGCGTCGAGATGTTAGGCAAGATCGAAGTTAGTGCTCTCATTGTCCTAAATGCAATATGCAAGCCAATTGGACCTAGAAGCACTTCACCAAAGGATTGTCGCGGCATCCCTCTTGATAGTCGGCTATCTATCCTAGAATGTGATCACACGCTCTATCGTGTGTCTTGATCACCAAATTAAAGGAAAAACCCTATCAAGATACCTTTGCCTTGATCTCGGGTTCCTCTCAAGCCGATCACCGAGCTTGGCGATCCATCAAGTCCACCGAGCATTGTCCATGTTCATGATCATCATGCTCCTTGTCATCCACCTAATCCTATCTCATAGTCATCACTTAGAGCAAAGGATTAGTCCACAAGTGTGTCATCAATTTTCAAAACCAAACATGAGATTTCAATGTTGCAAAAAGAAGATTTAGTGTTTCATATGTTTTAGAGATATGTTTCATCAATGTGTTAAGAAGGGATGTTTCAAGTGTTTTGACTAGTTTCGGTCGTATGTTTCAATTTGTTGTTTTACGGATGTTTCAAAATTAGTGTGTTTTCTAGCGTTTCTGAAATGATGTTTCAAGTGTTTCAACTATATTCATGTGTATGTTTCATAGTTGTTTCAAAAGTAGGAGCGGGTATTGCTTTTTCTTCTTCTTGCACCCATACGCTACATGCTCTCCCAAGGTAGAACCGAAGTCGAGCTCGAGCTTCCTCATGGGTCGGGGCGGGCGAGGCGGGGCGGATGGGGGTGGAAGCCCGATGGTGGGCTGGCGGGGGGCGTCGGGACGCGTCCGTAGAGCGTTCGGGCTCGGGTTCAATTCAATGTGGCCGACGGACCCGGCCGGTATTTTTTAATTACAACGTAGAACATAGCAGGCGTTCACAACACGCACACAAGCTTTACCCTATGAGCATCTTCAAGGGTGAGCTAAAGATGGCCATTTGGCCCTTTGACACGGTATTCGGTCAAAGCCATAAAATGGCCCGGTACGGCGGTCGGTCCGTCATGGCGGGACCCGCGGGCTGGCGGTGGTCGGATTGGACCATGGAGTCGTCCCCTCGACCCCGATGGGCGCGGTGGCGGCCGGCCGATGGCGGTTGGCCCGGTGGCGGCCGGCTTTGATGCTGAGGGCGTATGAAACGCTTGACACGCCTCGCCCGCGTATGGTTTTGTTTTGTACTAGAAGTGATGTAAGCCCCCATCGCCAATCTCCTTCTCCACTAAATAAAAAAGGAAAAGCCTCATCTGGACCCAACCCTATCCTCTCCCCTGTTCGAAGTCGTTCCACTTCCACACGGCGCGGCGGCCGGCGGTGGGAGGAGCAGCGCCTGCGGCGGCGCGGCCTTGGCGGTTGCGGCGGGCGCGGCGGCGGCGGTAAAGAAGAAGTGGCGGCGGCGGCGGCGGCGCTCCTCGCGGCTGCTTATTTGTGGGGAGCCATCATCGGCGTGGGCGGCCGATGAAAGGTGGCCCGGCCTTTGTGGCGATAAAATGGCCGCGGACGGCCCATGGGCGGCGTGGCCGGGCTCGGCACGGTGGACGCGGCCCGGCCCCGACCCGTGGCGGGCCGGGCCCGGCCTAATCGGCCGGGCGGTTACCGGCGGCACCGGGCGCCCGTTGAACATCTTTAGACTGAGCTGACAAATCTTGAATTAAAAATAAAAAAGGTCATCACGCGCCTCGTCCCGTAGATATGGAAACTTCGTGACCGATTCCTGTTCCTGTTCATTGTGGAGGATCGGATGGGAGGACTAGACTAGTACTGGTACATGTACATGTGTGCGGACGATGACTAGACTAGTAGTTTGCTGTGCATGCGTATAGCGTGTGGTGCAAGTGAAGCCCGCGCCCCCGGCCGGTCCAGTCCGGTCGACAGCGGGGAAGGGGATCCAGGACGGAGGAGCCCAGGCATCAGGACGGACATGGCTTTCCTTCCCCTTAGCTATACTCGACACGACACATCGGGGCAGCCGGGCAGGGCAGGGCAGGGCAGAGCAGACGACGTACGACTACGTGTCGTCGTCCCGCCGTCGCCGCAGCATGCACCTTCCACTGCCATGCACGCAGTTCATTCAAGCGTGCGCCTGTCTACTGTCCGCCATAGCATGCTGCATGATCTGCACAAATATACATGTGGTACAATCCATATCAACATACATAATTAGCTAGTGCGTGCGTGTGAAGCTCAGATCCATGCCTCTATCATTACGTACTCAGCTTGCTTGTTGCCAACAACACTGTACACATGCTCGATCGACATATATATCTATCGATCACCAAAAGAGGGGGAAAAAGAGAGAGGAGAGCTCCGTCGATCGAGCATGCATCTGTATACGTGTGCACAACAAGCATACAGTTCGTAAGTCCAGTCCGTCCACGGCGAGTCGCCGAGGTCCGATCCGTACGCTCGATCCACCCACCGATCACGACGACGGCCACAGCCAGCTGCTGCTGCTGTGCACGCACGCCATGAACAGCATCATGTCCGAGTCCGTGTCCGAGTCCTCCTCTGCCGCTTCCTCCTCCTCCTCGTCGTAGTACCCCGCCACCTCCCACGGCGGTGGCGACGCCAGGAGCCGCCCGCGGCAGAGCGGGCATGTCGCCGACACCGGCCGCGCCCGGACCCAGCGGTCCAGGCAGGCGCGGTGGAACAGGTGCAGGCACCGGAGCTCAATCACCTCACAACCATCCTCGATGCCGCTCCAGGCAGAACACGCACTCCTGTTCCTCCTCCTCGCCGACGGCGGGGCGCCGGCGCGTCGTCCTCCTGGAATAAAAGCTCGCCCTTGATGTCCTCCACGGACGACGGCGAGGATGACACCAGGTACCGGAACGACGGCCCGCCGGACGACGGGAGGCAAGCCAACTGGGAGCGCGCCAGCGCGCTCAGCTTGCGCGCCATCACGCGGCACAGACACCGCGCCGCCATCACCACCACCACGGACAACGGTGGGAGGAGCACCAGGGCTGCTCGAAGGCTCGTCATCTCCATCGTGTGTGCCGGTGACGATATGGAAGCAAGCTAAGGACCACCGCCCAGCTAGCAAACATTATATATATATACTGCTCTAACTTCTCGCTCAAAATAAATCGTGCCAATCATCATTTACAAAATTAATTAAATATACAAAACAATACTGATATTTAACATGCAGTAGTATATGTATTAGTACTACATTAATTATGGATACAGATCTTTTCAGATAAATATGATACTGATGTCAAACATAAAATTCTTTGACTTCTCAAGGAAGTTATTAGACTTTTCTATCTTTTTTTTTTAAAAAATTATATGCTCCAAAGTAGAGAGCTGAGTGTGTGTTATTTTCAAGGTGGCCCTTTCTTTTTTCGTTCTCAAGAGATCTTTGAATTCGCTACGTTTTTCCTGTTCTTAGTCAGAGGTAAGAATTAAGGCTGAAAGCAAACTCAAAGCTGCCGCTGCAGGACATGCTTGCGCTAGTTTGCAAATTCAAATGCCTTTTCCTTTTCTTGTGTTGTGCGTAAACAGGCCGCAACGGGAAACACTTTAATAATAAAGCTGAAATAAATACAATAGTTTTTTCTGACTAAATAAATACTATAATAGTTTCGCGACAGCAAAATAAATCTCATGGATCCAATCATCCAACAACTCAACTTTGAGGGGAAAAAAGCAATTAAAAGCTCGCTATCGCTACCAACATATAAAAAATTAAAAGAGGCACCAATGCAAGCAAACACGTATAAAGTTCCAGCGCTGGACACAGTGCCGACAATATCGTCACCGATCTCAAACCGATATTTTTTGTTTAATTCGTATACAGTCCCGCACGGGTCATTTTTGTTCTTTTCGAATTCAAGAACTGAGAAACACTGCTCACCATCACTAAAATATGTAATCGCATATTGGCAGAGATACTCTTGACGTTTTAATAATACTATAAGGCCAGTCTCAATGGTGAGTTTCATTTCGTTGTTTCCAAGACCGTCATGTCATATAAAATGAAATGAAACTTGGATGAAACCCCCTACCTCAATGGAGAGTTTCATCTTGTGGTTTTCATAGGCATTTAATTTAAATGACTCGAGAGATAGTTGGTATTCGTCAAGAGAGTTTCACCAAGATGAAACTTTTCTCTTCTCTCTCAGAGTTTCATGCAAAAGTGGACTTTTTTAATGATGTGGCCCTATTTAATGTGCATGAAACACCTATGAAACCCCATTGAGACTGGCCTAAATAAACCTGGTTGTATTTTACGAAACTTTGACCATAAAACAATCTTCAACATATTTAGTTGCAAAAAAGCATGGGGAGAATCATATTCAAAGTTATGCAAGTGCTATCGAAAACCAGTGTATAGTTTTCCGGTTAGCCTACATCTTAATTCATTATTATTACAGCTACTCAAAGTTAACTGCTATATACCTTACCTTTTTTTTTTTTTCTTTTGGCCTCTCTGAAGTGGAGTGGAGCCCTAGCCGTTTCCAAAAATTTTTTAAGGAATAAAACGCTGCGCTTGGGGTTTCTGATCCAAAGTTACTCATATAGAAAAAATTCCTAGCTAGCCGGAACGGTAGTTAAATTTATATAAGCTAGGTTCATCCTGTGGATTAATTCCTGGGCCTGCTGGTCTGACGTTAACCGAACGGGCGTGGGTGTCGGAAAACAAGAGACCAAACTTTCCCTCGTTCATTCTTTCTTTAGATTAGGACAGGGAAGCGAGTAGTTAACCCGGCTTAGCTTTGATGGACTACTACTTACTGGTGCACAGTATTCAAAAGGTTGTTCGTGGATAACAGTTGTAGTATTTCTTTACTCGACCGTACTCCCCCTCCCCAAAGTGGTAGTGGTAGCAGGGGCTCGGCTCATCATAGGGCTTGTTCTATTGGTTTGATGAGAGAAGTCTCACCATTGCAGTAGGAAGCATCGAAGGAGGAAGCCGCTTGGCACAGGTAGCTATGGGCGAGTTGTATGGGAGAGAACATAACCTTTTGAATTGAAATATATATAATAAGTACAAAAAACTGCTAGAAGAAGTGAATTCGAGAAAATTCCATTAATTAGCATGAATGGAGAGTGGATCAGTCTCCTCTTTGATCCAAGTTTCAACTGCTCCCATGCATGCCACATATTTATTTATTGTGACGATCGAGCAAACTTTAATAACTACAACATTTTTTGCCAGAAATAAACAATTTTCTTTACCTATACCTCGAAATCCTATTGTATAGCAAGAAATTCTCACTAGAGTACAGCTGGATGCAGTGAAAGCTCCACCAAAAAAGATCTAGGTTTGTGTAGCACTAGCATCGAGAATAGTACAAATATCTATGAAACAAATAAGTGCACTATAAAAACATATTTCATAGTAACCCAATGATACTAATTTGGTGTCACAAGTATTTATAATATCTTTTTTTCTTCTAAAAATTTATTCAAATTCAATATAGTTTCACTTAGCACAATTTTATAATTTTAAAAGTATATAAGCCATTTCTCTTGGACCGGAGGAGGTCTATTTAAAAAACAAAACAAAACATATTAAATATTATCCTGTCCTGACCTTCATATATCATTATTTTAGCTTCCAGTACTACACAGTACACTTGGTTGCCCTATTTAAGGCAGGCCGTATGACCCAACGAGAAGTCGTATTCTTACACACAGTATATAGGCATGCATCCTCTTCTTTCCTTATGCAAGGCTATCATTGTCATTTGTCGGTCAACTTGGATCACCACTTGGAGCCGGTAATTCATCGATCCCTATTTGATTTCCCGAGGACATTACAGGTACAATCCATCCACCAGCTAAAATTTGAAACCAAGGCAAATTTGGATCAAACCTCATGAATGCAATAAGAACCTTTTTTTTAACAAAACAACGGTACAAAAAGTGTATCCATCCCCATCCTTCCACATCACAAAAATGAATTGAGAGGTTCCATAAAGTTTTGACCCGGCCATGCGTCTGTCTATCCCAATTACTATATGTATTATATTATATTAACAATTTATGCAAATCAGAATAGCGGTGGATGCAGAGGACACGGCTGAATTTGCAGCTGAGCTAGGTGGGTCTGCCCTGTGCTTGTGCGTAACTATAGGCTGCTAAGCCACCATCAGTTTGACATTGGGGATGCATAAATCATTACATGCCTAGCTTCGCCTTCATCAGTCTCTCCACTAGTATTACTTCCAAGGAAAAAGACATGCATTATTGCAGGAAAACTCTGATCGATCCACGTGATTGGTGCCCATCAATTTCCTCAAAAAAAAAAAAAAAAAAAGTGCCACTTAACTAAAAAAAAAAAAAACTAAATAAGTTTTACTCCTTCCGTTCCAAATTGTAGTTCACTTTTAGCTTTTTTAGATTCATTTTCTTTTTTTATGTATCTAGACATAGTGTATAATCTAGAAAAAAAAGTGAATTACATTTGGAACGGAGGGAGTAGTTGACACTTCAGAATCTCTAGACAAAAAAAAGGCTCTCAAAGTCACTGAAAAGTCAATTAGGTTCGTTAATTCCAACTTGCACCTGAAGTTGACAGCTCAAATTAATGTAAGCAGCCGGTTACTGAGGGCATGCTAATCTACTCGTCAAGACACTCGGAGATGCAGGCATCAACTTCTGTAGCTGATGCTAGCTCTGCGAGACATACATACCTCCTTGTATAAAAAATCAAAGCAATAAATACGATGACAGTGAAGGTGAGCTTCGGATTTAGACCACCATTCAGCGTGTCCTTGTCTAGAAATAAATCGAAGAGATGGATCAGGAAGGGAAAAACAGCTGTTCGTAACACGTAACGGATCTACTGACAACTACCAATACATATATATGTGTCTTAATCTCCAAGCCCTTGATGCAAAAATCCTTCATCCATATGCTTAATGCTCCCAGTTCTCAAATCCAGAAAAAGTAACATCAGTCATGGAGGAGATTGAGAAGAATGGTGCCTGCTGAATCCATCATAGTTCAGAACAGAGCAAGCTGTAAAAACAAGCCAGCCAGAGAAGG
The DNA here is from genome assembly GCA_015847255.1 of Hyparrhenia diplandra. NCBI lineage: Eukaryota > Viridiplantae > Streptophyta > Magnoliopsida > Poales > Poaceae > Hyparrhenia > Hyparrhenia diplandra. Next base: position 26,428 of record JADLZK010013066.1, read on the forward strand.
GAGAAATAGAGAAACATAAGACACAATCCTGTAGCTACAGATAGTAATCGGGAGTCCTCCAAATAACAATACTCTATTAAAAGAAGAAGAAGAAGAAGATAGTAACAGGGAACAACTACTCTTTAGCACATCCAAATTTATGCACGTTTACAAATGGCGTAAACTGGGCAGCGAGCTGCAAAAACAAGCCACTATGGTGTACTGGATGAAGAAACTGTAGGAAGCGTATGAACGACCACTATTCACAAGCATCTCTGTCTTCGAGTAAAAAAAGCGCACGTCATGTATGAAAGTCTCAGCTGTAACACGAACTTCCTCTGTGACATAGCAGCCATCTTCACGCCATGTCGAACTCCCTCATCGACCTTGGGCTGCAAATGATGTCGAACGGCTTGTTGATTTTGTCCTGCAATATGTTGATCTGCCCATCCTTGACATATATTTCTTCATCCAGGTCTTCGATCTTCTTCTTTAGCGAAACAACCTCGTTCTGCATGATGCTAATGTTTCTTCTCAGCTGGTTTCCTTCCTGCCATGACAAGTCCCTCTCCTCTGTCACTGTTTTCAGTGTCCCACGAAGCGCAGCCAGCTCCTTTGCAGATTCCTGGAAGTCCTGTTGGATCTCATTGATTGATTCATCCTTCTTCGACACCTGTTAAGTGCAGCAAACCAACAAATATGTAACAACACAGCAGGAGTACTTGAGGGAAAATACAGCAAACAACTCTTCTAGCATTGCTTTTTTTAAAAAGGATGAAACATCATCTGCCATTCTCATATGAAACGACATTTTTTTTTTTTGAAAAGGATGAAACAACATTTACCAACTGACAAGTTCTATACTACCAGTCTGAAGGAGCATGCCATTTCGGCTGGTACCATAACAATCACAGCACTATTGATTGGTCTTTAGAACAGCACAGAATTGATTGACAGCCCACTGATGTCTCTAAATGCAAATGGATTTGCACATAGTATACTGTCTACACTTCTGGTGAAGTTGTATGCCCTACTTAGTGTACAAAAAACATGACAGTGTAACACTTCTTTATGTCGTTTTTCTCTAGGTGTTTTTATACGACCACCAAGATGACCCTGGAATGAATGTTTGCTGACCATAAGCCTCTTATATGTTATTTTATATGCTACCAAACATTATCTCAACTTTAGAACTGGTTCCAGAAACGTTCAAAAGAATATCTAACTGAAAACGTTATCTCAACCCTGGAGCAGTATCTAACTGAAAACTTGCATAGTAGACCTAATCTCTACCTGGGCAAATTTTATCCATAGATTATTGGCAAGATGCAAAAACTTGAAAAATAATGACTAGCTAAAGATAAACAAGCAGCAAATTACTTGATTCAAACCCTAAAATGAATTTCTAATAATTTTATAGAGCAAGGAGATCAGAGTGGCATCTGTTGTCGGTAACTAAGTCACTCAGCAAAGACCTACCTACTTACTTTGAGACATACTACTGCAACTTGACCACTACAATTGGCTAACACCAGGCAGATTAAGAATAATTCATTATGAAAGGAAAATCATTATCAAAGTCCTAATTTGATCCGAGAAAAACAATGAACTGCAAGTTTATTGGGGAATAAAGATGTGAAATATGCAATGAACGCATGATACCTGAAGCTCCAACTGCTTAGCTTTGTGGGTTATGCAAGAAAGTTCATCCTGAACTCTCTGTATCTCGTTTCTCATTACATCTTGGATGCGAAGTGAAGATGCCAGATCAGATTGCAATTGTTCAATGTCAAGTTCCTTTGACAAGACTGCCTCCTTCAGTATTCTGTTCAGCATAGCCTCTTCTTTCAGCTTGAGTCCAAAATCATCCTACACATAATAGTCAAGTCACTATTTATTCAACTATATTCACAAAGCATCAGATGTGAACTCTTACTGTAGAACTTTCATGAAAACACCATTCCAAAGCACATGTAACTATCCAAAAAATATACTTCAAGAGAATCTTTACTGTGATTTTTTTTAACTGGACAACCACATGGCAAAGTAAAATTAAACTGACAAGGTTGTTTTGTACCAGAGTAACTCACCATTTGATCTTTAGAAGGACTACCTTCAGCTGCAATTTCACCAGATTTTTTCTTTAGCATTTTGCTTTTCACTTAGTATAGAATTGATTGCCTTCAAACTTCGCTTCAGACCTTGATTCCTCCTTTGATGCTCTGGTACTCAAAAGTGTAATCACTGAATGTTAATGCATCATTGCCACTCAAATAATCACTTTCATGTCTCTTGTGTTTCATCAGATCCAACAATTTAGCACAAAAGTTGGCTAATCTTATCAAGCAGTGACAAGCCTTGCATTTGCAGGTTATCCACTCTAGACTGAAGCTCCTGGTCAAGGCTTAATCGAGGAGAAGCTTGCTCCATTGCCAGCACCTTGTAAACGATTTAAGAGTGCAATGTTCTCTTGTCTGAGGGATTCTACTTCAAAATCGCAAGATCGAATTTCACCTCTCAACTTTTGCTCCACCCCTGTCATTCTAATAAGTTCCATTTGCAGTTTTCTTGTTTTATCACTGGTGGCACACTCAACAAATTTCCTATCTAATTCATCTATGCATCCCTGTCTCAGGCCTGTGATTGTCCTTTCCTGCTCATTACATGTTGTTTGTAGCCTTGCAATCACTTTCTGCAAAGCTTTATTCTCTGCCTCCTTGGTCTTCAAATATTCCCGGATGTGGTCCCTTTCCTCTACAACCTCAGTAAAACGAGCCTGCAAATCTACTGAGGAACTATGGAGTTTCTCATGCTCATTTCTGAGTCTCTCTAGATCATCATTTAGTTTGCTGTTTTGCGTTTCCAAACTTTCAACTTTTTCGTTGAAGCTTCAGCCTTATTTGCTTCAAGAAAAGTAACTTCTCTCTGAAATGACACATTCTGCTCTGCAAGTTCTCTCACCCGTTCATGCAGTCTCTCTTCTTCAGATTGAAATCTTGATAGCCTGATAGACCAATCGTCTGACCTTCTGTCCATCTCTCTCTCCAGTGTAGTTTGTACTTCACTCTTCTCCTTCTCCAGCCTCCTAGTTCTGGTTTCCAATTCTTTCTTTGTTTGTTTGTATTGCTCTTTGGCAGCAAACCTTTCTGTAACACGTGCCTTAATCTCTGAAGATAATTCATGTGCTAATTGTTTCCTATCTTCAGTCAGTTGCTGGATCAACTGAAACATGTCATTTGAGGTCAATTGCCTATCCCTGAGCATGCTAAATTCATATTCATCTTCACAAGGAATGATAAACCTTGACTCAATTTCTTTAGCTCTTTGAAGTAGCTCGTCATCAGTTTCGTCTTCCGCTGATGTCAAAAAAAAAAAAAAAAATCATCATCATCATCATAAAAATATTGAGAACCATCACAAAAGTATGACCCTACAATGATAGGAGCAACGTAAGGTTATACCTGAAGTAGGAGAAGTGGAGGGGCAGATAACATTTGGAAGTCTCACATCTTGCAAATCTTCATAAATATCTTCAACAGATGTTGAACTTTCTCTTTCAGAAGCTTCTGACATGCTTATGTGGCGTCTAAATGAACTGCACATAGTTGTACTCTTGTGGGTATCTCCTGTACCCTCTTGAGCAAGTCGCCAAAGGAAGGCATCTTTTTAAGTCCACATCTGGGTAGTCCTCTGTCGTCTCTTTCATTGATTTTTACGGATGGTACCTTAGACTGGGTCGAGGTGGCCTTCCCAAACTAGAAACCATAGATGTGACAGGGCCGCAGTGCTTCTGTTCCTCATTTACGATTGCATCTTCATGCCCTCTATCAATGTACCGATCTAGTACTTCACTCTTGTCTAATAAATTGTTTAGTCTTGTTGATCTGCATTGTATAGCAATAGGAGAACTAACAGGGGAGTGCCCTGCTGAGCATGAACAGCATTTTGAACGAGGAGAATCATTTTCCATAGCAGAATGATCTTTTGGGGTCTTTATTGCATACTGTTTCAACAACGGATTCCCTTCTGGCAACCACATGTCGGGACTGCAAGTTAAGATATACATGCTGAAAAAATGAGCTACGATACAAATGGCCCTAAAACCAAGAAAGAGTCTGGCCACAGAAACACTAGTGCAAAAGAGAATCCAAACAAGGTTAGATCTAAACTGAAGAACTAGTTTTGTCATCTCCACTGCATCATGGTTCTAACGAGAAAAATATAAAGCATTTAGACATTGGTGTCACAGGACCAGGGAATATGAAGTCAATTACAAGAATATGTATTCAGTGGGGAAAATGGAAGAACATAACTTGTATGCAATCAAACACAGTACAAATCATTGATAGATGCCAGAGAAAATTTGCATGTGCACTAAAACTGAACAATCATAAAGACAACCTCCTTTGCAAAAATAATGAAACATTCAGAATAAATGAGTAGAGTTTGCAGAGATTCACATATCACGGTGTATTTTCTATCTCCTTTCTTATTTTTTAGACACATTTCTCTAGATTTCAGTAACATGGATCAAGTGGCAAATAGGCAACACGGGCTAATAGCCAATACTATCATTTAAATCCATGGTAAACATCTTGCATAATAAGTAGTAGGGACAAGGTAACATGACGACTTACACGACATCTTTGGCATGGTGGGGTGCATCAGATTCATCATACAAAGAGCATGGAACATCACCCGAGAAGCTAAAGCATCTTTGATCCACAGAGGTGTTTGTGGCGGGGATGAGAAGGACATGGACCTCCTGAGTTGCTTGGGATTGTCTTGTTGTTCCTCCTTGTTCCGCTTTGTGACGACGGCTGCTGGATCTCGACAATCTTGTGCTGCAGGAACCAGAAGCGTCCTTTCCCTCATCTGTCTTTTTATGTCTACTAGTCCTGTTATTATTATCATTGGCGATCGGCTGTCCATTTCCCCACCAGGGTTTGCAGCAGGGGACCCAAAGAAGAAGAATCTTCTCATGTTTGAAAAGCGTCGAGGATTCACCCTTGATTATCTTGGGATCCCTCACAAACTAGTCCCTGCACAGGTTGCATATTTGTAGTGAGCAGCAAGTAGTAAATCCGAGCGAAGAGGCGACCAAATCTGAGCGAAGGATACGGGGAAGAACAAGAGACTACGACTAACTGTACTAGGTCCCTTGTCGTCCGTGGTCTCAGTTCATCAGCGTCTCCCTCGACGGGAACCGGGCAGGAGGAGAAGAGGCGAGGGCTCCGCCGCGTCTGCCCCTTCCGAGCCGCCGTCGCATCTCATCCCGAGCCAGCCAACCTCCCCACTCGGCCAGCGCGATCCCCCACCCAAAACCGCCCAAAGAGCCAACCCAACCCCCCTGAATCCAGAACCAGCAGCGACAGCCCCAACGGAAAACCACTCCCCGTGGGTCCTCTCCTCGATCCCGGTGCCGCCGCCGACCCACGGACGCCCTTCCGAACCCTAAAACCCAAAACCCGTCGCGGAATTGGGAACCACTCCGCAGCAACTCGTACCGGCACTAAAACCAACGATAATTGGACGCCAGATCAAGTGGTGGAGGGGGAGGGAGGGTGGTGGGGCAAACCTGCGAGAATCCCCAGGCGGGCGAGGCGAATCGATCGGAGTGCAGTGGAGCCGGCGGCAGGACGAAGGCGAGGCGAGTGGCCGCGGCAGGGCTCGGCGGTGTGGAATATGATGGGCAACGCAACGGTCGGCAGGACAGGGCATTTGATTAGCGCGCACTAATTGCGATTAACAACAGCTAGCTGCCTTTTTGTTTTTTCTTTTTTGATTTGAGGGAAAAAAGGAAAGGAAATGGTCACCACCAGCGGAGCGGAGCGGAGCATTTCGAAATGGGAGCGGCGAAAAGGGGGTTGGTGAGCGGGTTCAGGCGGGCCCTCTAATGGGCCGGCCTCGATTCTCTAATGGGCCCCTCGTCTTCAGGCAAGGGACTGAGGGAGGCGGACGGGGGGTCGCCGTCGGCGGGCGCTCTGCTCTCTCCGTAGTCCAACGGCAATGGCGTGGCGCCTTCCCTGCCTTCCCACCCGCGCCCCCTCCACTTCCGCCTCCCCCTACTTTGCCTGTGCGAGCGGCGCGCCGTGGTGGCGGGGGAGCAGCCGGTCGGGTGCGGAGACGACGGCACGGAGTCGCTGTACAAAAAAGGTGGGTGGGGCTTATTTTGCTTATGTATTTATTCTATTTCCCAAAATTTGTTTTGGGTCAACTGCGTGTAGAGTGCTACAGGACTACGCATCTCATGGAGAGTTATTGGCTTGGTGGCATTGGAAATGATCTGCTGTTTCTTCTCAATAGAGCAGCCAAACGTGTCCTTTTTGGGGCTGATTTGGTACAAAATTTCACCGATCAACATGAGTTGTATTGTGCCTAGGAACCTATAACTATAATCATGGACATGTCATCAGGGTGTTTACTAATGCAAGCTGCTTTGGTTGTGTTATGTTACATTCATCCATCCATCCATCAAACCTTGACAAAACAAGTTTCTTTTAATTAAATCTGATAGTTTGCCATTCTACAACTTAAATGTGGACAGCTAACTTATATCTGATATTCTTTTATGGAAAGATGGTGTCCGGTTCTCAATTGCGAAGAGTAGTTATTTTTTGAAATAAAAGGCAGGAGCTATGCCACTCAATTAAGTAAGAGGAATGAGTTTATAGTTTTATGTACAAGTGGCGCCCCCTGGCACAAAACCACTACGGTCCTAGGACCAGATTAGGAGAGATCAAATCCTGCTTAAGAGTGGTTATTGGATGCAAATATAGTGAAATGGAATGGAGTGGTGAAGTGATCCGCTTCGGATCCTTTTTAGTTTCTTCCTATTAAGAAGACAAATCAGATTGTTAATACATGGTCTAACTAGGATTATTCCAAACTCTTGCAGTCTTGCAGCACAGAGATGGAAAGCCACATCACACAGACACTATCACTTGCAAATCTTCAGTTGATGGCCTCAAATTGGTGTGTCCAAGTATTGTTCGTGAGGCTCTCAGTGCTAATATTCTTCAAAATGGGGTGACACCTTCTAAGCTTGAAGATGACAATGTCCTTGTTCTATGCCAGGAGCAGAAGCGTTTTGTTAGAGAAGCGCTAGATGGAAGATGTGCAATTGCATCATCTCACCGTGCTTATATTCTGTCGCTGCTAGAAATCGCTTCTCTTCTGAGGAAATGCTTTGAACCTGAAGTGCTGAGTGCTGGGAGGAACTCCGTGACAGCACCTGCAAAAGTAACTGCTCAATCTTCATTCTCTGATTCTTGAGAGGTCAGTCAGGATTTTAAAAGTGCTGATGGTTTAAGGTGCGTCCGAGAGGATGGGATCCCTGAGCACGGCAAGGCATATGCTGATTGTGCAGAGCCAGAAGATGACTTTGGCAATCCATCTACTAGAACTAGGAACCGGAATGGTGTGCTTGTTCGTAATTCTCACTCACCTTCAGAACAGGCTTCAGAAAATACTGCTTCACAATGTACTAAGTCTTGTAGTGACAACTCCAAAAATAAGAGGACTGTGGTTGATGGATCTTCACCAGATGTTCTACCTATGGACAGGAGGTCAAAGAAACCTTCCACTGATGTAGGTGATATGGTAAAAGATTTAAATACATGCATGAAAGGGATTGAGATATTATTCTTTTGGGCATGCAATTCTGGAAATGAAGCCCCAGAGATTCTTGAGGAAGATAAAATCTTAGTTCCGCCCTCTTCTACCTGAAGAAATAGGTTAGCTATCAAGTGAATAGCTTTCTGGTTATGACCATTTTTCCTAGTTTCTCCTAAGCATCCTGACAATACTATTAAACTAAAAAATAATTTTCTGCAGCACGGATCAAAGCCAACAAGTTTTCTGGCAACACTGTTTGCTTACTGTAGAGAGGATGTCTTTGTTCCTTAATGTAAGTTAATTTTGCCCCAAACTATTAGAGAGTAATTGTAAGTGATTTTCTGCTGCATTTATGCCATCTATTATCATATCTCAGCATTCTGGTTTGTAATGTGATGCACCATGGTTTAATGCAGCTCCTCCTCAAGCTGAGATGAAGTACTGTACCTGGCATAGATCAGTGCCGTCTCAATTGTCACCATCTAGAATTTCTCTTGGGATTAATGCTGGCAGACATATCTCCACACTTGATAGGTTGTATGCATGGGAGAGCAAACTTTATGATGAAGTTAAGGTAGTAGCCCCTTTCTGGATGTTGTACAGAAGCAAAACAATTTTATGGTGGTCCAGATCAGAGTTTGAGATAGCTAGAAGTAATCTGTCTCGATCTAATTTCAGGCTAGCAGTGCCATCTGCAGGAGGTACGATGAGAGATGCAAGAAACTGAGATACCAAGAATCAAGAGGGGAAAATCAAATTGATATTGATTTTACCTGTGCTTCTGTGAAGGACTTGCATTCCAGAGTTCTAGCGGCTGTTCACAAAATAGGCTTCATTTCTAAGAACATAGAAGATGTAAGGGATAAATATCTTCAGGCACAGCTGGAGGAACTAGTTGGATGGTATGTCTATCTATATCTTTGTCTATCGGTGTATGCAAAAACATGCTGTTCCTGTGAATTATAGCACGGTACATAGATGTGTAAGGCGTTATAACAGATATGTGTCAGATTGTCTTAAAAGACGCTATCTCAATAGGCAATGTGCATTTATTTATGTGTTTATATACTGCTTGCTGTGCTCATCTGATGGAGAGTCTTTTCCCCCTGCAGTTTCACTTAGGATGTGGGGTACAATGCTTCAGTGCCAATGTGTGATAATCAAGTTAGCATCAGCTGCGACCTGAAAATATTATTCAGTCTCAATGACAGAACTGGATGGCATCTCGAAAGGCGTACATCTGCAGCCTAAACATGTGTGGTTGCACAAATGCATGAAACCAATGAAGAGGAGGAAGGTTTCCAGGAACCAGAATGCCGTTGATACTTCTGTGACGGAGACTGCGAAATGTGGATAAAGCTTCTCGATGATTTACCAACCGCAGACTTAGAAGAAGCCATCGAAGGTCTCATTGCAGACATAAGCCGCTCCATTCCTCACAAAGAGACGGTGTCAAATAACGAAACAGGGGGGAGCGAGTCATGCCCCTGTTAATCTGCATCCGAGTCTGTTGAGATTCATAGAGAAGCTCAAGTTTCTCAGAAACCTCAGTTGAAAAGTGTATCGATCTGCAGGAAAACATCAGGGCCGCAAAGGAGGATTTGGAGAAGGAAAGATTTAATACAAGTAGCTGCCTGTTATTAGTGAAGTGAGCTTTGGACAGCACTTCAGTATCCGTATGGATCAGTTGGCTAAGTAAATGTTCCTAGCGTAAATTCAGAACTACTAATACTATGTTATTATTAGTACCGATTTGTGTCAAGAGGAAGGCAGACAGCGGACAGGATGTGACGACAAGTGGTGACCTAAATAGTTTATGTAGGAGTAATAAGCTGTGCTGATGTAGTATGTTCGCTCTTTGCTCAGTCAAATTCCAGGAGCGATTCAGTGAGAAGTATGATTGTATATGCACTGGAAATAATGCTGAATCCAAATCTTCCGGTTTGACCTTTTGGTGTCTTTAATCTTTTTGATTGACATGATTCCGTGGCGTTGTCCCCCTCAACTCAACCCTTGCAGTGTAGCTATATAAAGAGTTGACGCTATGTCACTCTTTTCTTTTTGAGATGTTGTCGTTAAGACTTGGTCTACAAACAGTAGTAGTAAATGATGTCTGGTGATTCTTCGTTTTAGATGGGAAAAAAAGGTAGAGATTCAAAGGTGTACGAGTAGAAATTCTACTCGCTGACATTTGGGGGTGTCCCTGGCAACCAAAATGGCAGAGCATACTGCATCATACTAGACGCTGAAACGTTCAAGCAGTTGACAGAGCAGGAAAGCTATGCGCGGCCAAAATCTAAGCAGTTGTGGTTCTGGCAGTTTTAAATGGACGGAATCAACGGGTGGCATCGATGTGATCTGACCTCTGGGAAACGGACAGGCAGGTCCGCCAGAAGCAGAACCAGATTCCTCCCTGCCGATAGCAACAAGCCCCAAAGTCAAAAGCCATTGCACGCACCATGATGCTGATGCCACCTCCTTTGTTTCTCGTGCCGCCTGTTTGTCGCCTCGCCGGCCTCAATGCTGCATCATGTTCGGATCAAAACCCAAACAAGAGTTCAAAACTTTCCGTAGTATTCTTTAATTTCAGCACATATCACTAGGCGATGCTGCCATGCCGGTGTGCAATATATTCTGGGATCAGTAAAGCATTGGAGACTTGTCTGAAATCTGAATTAAGCTGGGGGCAGATGTCATGCAGAAAAGTAAGTGAGTTGGGTATAGGGTAGAATCTGAAATTCAGAATGGATGAAACCGTGTAGCCAGCCCTCTCTCTGATATTCTGATTAGAGTAGACTACAGCGAGTTGGCCGGAGATGGGCCAGCCGCCAGCGTAAGGCATTGACCTACTATGTAGATAGATAGGATAGGGATGTTCCCATGCAGTATTATTATTGGTACAGCAGCAGCAGCTGCTACATGTCAAAGGAATAATGAAGCGACGAGGAGATGGTCCAAAAGCTCAAAATACTTGTTTACTAATCGTCGTCCCAGGCCAGGGGCCACGGAATCCTCTTCATTTCCGTGAACAAGTAGCAGCCAGCTTGTTGCTAGGATGAGGAGGATATTCTGCAACTTGTTTTAAGATGAGACACCCAGAGAATGATAGAATATACTAGTACATATATATGGATGAGTATGAAAGAAAATGAACTAGTGGATCAGGGAGCAGGTGTAGCAAGTCAAACAGGCGTAGTATCACATGAAGGAGTAGTTTTATATGGGAATGGGATGGGAGCATCTCATGTGTATGGTATGGCTACCACAACAGGCTGATGCCATCATGCCCTCACAGCCTCGTCACTCTTGAAGCTCTAGCTGCAGCCGCAAGAAAGAGCCATGAAATGAAAGCCGGGTCAAGCTGATCGGTTTTCAGCAGACAACGTCGAAACGGTTTCAGGCTGCTAACCATGGTCAATATATTTCTATTTTCTCATGTCAAAGATGCAGTATATACCCACTTGATGAGCGATTTGACTAGCTTTTGTCGGCAACTTCACTTCAGAGTTGAGAGAGACTAAGATTACTACTGTGGCTGAAGAGATCACTACTTATCTGATCATGTCAAACAATCTAGGCGCGCTTCAGCTTTGCAGCTGAACACTGACACCGACCTCTGCTGGCAATGCAAGAATTCAAACTTGCATCCATCTGACCAGCAAGGCATGCATTTTAGTGGTAAGCAAGCAATAGTAGTATAATAATGGAGTGGTTGATGGACCCAATGGCACACAAGAGTCTTTGAGGGCACTCAATCACAAGGGAATGCCGATCGAATGCCTCATGGGATGTACTGCGTTCTGCTCCATTTTCTGGATCGATCAGTGTAAAGTAATCCAAGGACCATGATGCATGGGATGCAATAATCCTGCAATGCCAAGCTCTTGGTTCTCGGTCAGTGGACTTGAAACTGCAAGTATACGCTCCCAACGCATGCAACTAGGCGTATAATATGTGGGTATTGACTAGTGCTAGGTGCGTGGTTGTTCCCAGTAGTTTGTTAATATACTAACTGGAGTGGTTGGCTGATGCTGAATTGCCTGGTGTGTTTTCAACGCTGACAAACGTCGGAGCGGAACGCGTCAAACTTGTTCAGTTGTTTTGTCTGGTGTCGTCGTCGTCCATCAGGACAGGATCAGGGAGGGGGCATCAGGCCAGCATCATGCTCATGCATGTGCTGTCCCTGGCATATATCAGACGGCAGACGCGTTGCTTTGCTGGGCTGGTCCTCTACAAGTTGCTGTACCTCTGCGGCTTGAGAGTTCAGACTGCTGCTGGTTTTGTTCGCGGTGTTCTACTGTGTGCGCGTGTGTGGGTTCAGAAACATGCCGTGGATGGTGAGAGCAAGGTCCGTGGTTCAGAAACGTGCTTTGAATTCAACGCAGGTTTGGAGCCTCCTGGGTCAGGTCAACCATGCTACTACCGTATACGTACGGCGTTACGAGTAAGTTTGAGCGTCCCCTCTCGTCAGCCTTGCATGACCATTGACCTCGCTCGCCCATCGCATTCATTCTTCACAGCAACAAGGCCGGGTGATCGATCCGACTGCTCTCATCTCATACTCCTCTGGCTCATTTGGATCATTCATTTCTCTCTATTGGGTATTAAAGAGGGTTGATGGGTAATGTAGTCTAATTCCCACTCAATACCCTCCAATTTCGAAGGGAATGGTTGAATCTAAAAGAAAAACACAGAAACAAGCAAATCTGCTTTGGATCCTCCCTCTGTAACCGTAAGTGATGTATATGGTGCCAACAAAACGAGGAACCATGCCAAGTATCTCCTATAGGATGTGTTTAGTTGGCGCTGTTGATCGGGTAGTTAACCTTGGCTAATGCTATAACCAAATACTTCGCTAAATCAGATTCTTTCAACTTTGACCAAGTCAAATCAGATTCTTTCAACTTTGACTAAATATATACAAGAAAAAACATACTAATATTTCTACATATATCATTGAATTTGTTCCTTAATAGCTTTAAAGTTTGACGGTCACCGTATATATAGACACACTTATTTGAGGACGAGAGAGTAAAGAAGAGAAGAAAGTTTGCTTCCCAATTTGCCAAGATGGGTAGGTGTGGATTCACACATTAACCTTCCCCGCCTAGCAAATTATTGCCTGATCAAGCAAGAGGCAGACCGATAGATTGACGCCCAGGGATCTAGGCTTGCTCATTGTAGAACATCACCCCATCCCTAGTGTGTCGTTGTAACTGTAAACTTTTTTCAATCTACTCTTAATGAAATGACACGCCATCTTTTTTTTTTTTTTTTTTACTCCACAATACAAAAGGCATGATGGAATAACCACGCTCGATCAGGGTGGTAGTCTCCGGCGGCATTGAGAGTAACGATCCGAGGCCCCGGGGAAAGGAAGGAAGGAGTGAATCCAGACAGTTGGGGGGTCGTTTTCGATTGTTTAAGTGAAAATCTCACATTGATTTTGGTAGAGTAACCCCATTTATTCAGTGGCGGTGGAAATCGCTTTATTAAAGTTTAACTACAGTGGACGCGGCATGTCCTCCGTCGCCGTCGGCGAGGGCGGCAGCGACGGCAACAGACTAGAGAGAGGAGAGGAGAGACCCGGAGAGGAGAGACCCGGCCTGCCACCTGGCTCCTTGATTCCCTTTTGAAAAGTTGTCTGCACTGCGCTGAGAGGATGGCGACGTATTTGGCGAAGATGACAGCGGCCGCGCCCAGATTCTCGGTGAACAAAAAGGGCACAGACCTGGCTTATACTATGTACGTACGTAGTAGTAAAAAAAAAAAAAAAGGAAATAGAGATTGTATCTAGAGGTGATGAGTCAGTTTGTGATTCTGTGATTGTGAATGGAATGGGGATTGTTCTAGTTTCTAGAAGAAAGCCGAGAAATTAATATGGATGATGAGTCAAGAGCAAATGGAGTAGAGCATCTCCACTGTACGGGAGACTCCGAGAGTGAGTGAGTGACAGGACAGGTGGGGAGGAGAGGTGATGTGATTCATCCGAGATTGAGGCTGGCTTTTGTTACCAAATTGAGGTGATGTATCGTCGGCAGATCGAGGAGGAGATCCCCGGCGAGAGCGACGCCCAGCCCACCACATCCCGGCGACCGGTTGGATTGGATTCACCTGCATCTGCCTGGGCGAATGACCGCACATTCACAGCGTCTGCAATGCAAGCGATGGATGGCATCCCAGGCGGTCTCCACGGCACGCTGGTCAGTCGGAATTCCCGGTGAGAGCCGTACGTACCGTACGTGGAAGAATACTCCGCCCGTGCCCGTACGTGAACGGCACCTTGGTGCACATGGCAACGAGCTTTGCCGTCGGTCGGGTCGACCACAGTAGGGTACGTACGTTGGCATGCATACCAGCAGTCAACCTCCCTCCCCGCGTGCCACGCCGCCGAAAAGCGCCGCACGGCGTGCACATGGCGCGGCGCGGGGTGCCACGCCCCCCACGGCCACGCCACAGTCCACACAGCGCCTGACGCCGTGCACTCGTTGACCCCAGGCAAGGCAAAAGGCAACGCTGGCGGTGGCCTCCGACACCCAGACAAAACCAACCACGCCGACGGCCCCCACCCCACGCGGTTTCCCCGTGGCCCCGTCCCCCCGTCCCCATCGCCCTCGCCTCGCCCTCGGCTCCTCTGGCCTATAAACCCAACTCAACTCCACTACTCGAACTCCTCCATTTCCATTTCCATTTCCACTCGCTGCCTCCGATCCTACCTAGCTCGACTAACCAAGGTCCATCCACTCGTCACAAACATTACCAGCATGGACGCCATCTCCTGCCTAGCACCGCCGCCGCCCGCGCTGCTGGCAACCTCCTTCGCGGACGCCGCCATCGCGCGTGCGCTCCACTTCTCCACCATGTCGCCCGGCCACTCCTCCGGCTCCTCCTCTTCCTCCTCCTTCTCCCACCACCACTCGCCCCTTCTGTCCGCCCTCGCCGACCTCCCATCCACCTACTACGCTCCACCACCACCACCGGTTCCACCACCGCACGCCGCCACCTGCTGCGACTCCATACTGGTGTCCGACTCGCCGCGCCGCAGGTCCTCGCCGACCAAGGCGGCGGTGCCGGCCGGGCGGCAGAACCATGCGCTGGCGCTGGCGCCGGCGGGAGCGCGCGCGGGGGAAGCGCCGGTCGCGGGCGTCCAAGCGAGCGCCCACCACCTACATCAGCACCGACGCCGCCAACTTCCGCCTCATGGTGCAGCAGATCACCGGCGTGCAGGCGGACGGCGGCGACGCGTCGTCGGCCGGCGGGGTGGACGTCATGATGATGCTCCACCAGGTCCAGCAGGCGACACACGGTGCTCGACGCGGCCACGCTGCTGGCCGCCAACGCCGGGAACACGCAGCTGCTGTCGGCAGGTGATGAGGCGTCGGCGCTTCGGCAACACCAGCTCCAGCTCGAGCTCCAGCAGCAGCAGCAGCAGCCGTGCTTCCCCACGCTCGACTCGTGGAACGTCAGCATGTACGAGACCAACAGTGCCGAGATGATGTGACCTCTGTCTGTCAGGGAGCCGGCGCACGGCGCCGGATCAGAGCGGCGGTGGCTGGCGTCGATCGGGGTGCATTGCCGGCCGCCACCAACGTAGATGATGCATGGCTGGATCGATCGGCTGCTGATCTAGCTACTACTGTACGTAGTACAAGCAAGAGAAGGAAGGAACAAGCATAGTAGTACAGCAATCGATCTGGAAAGCTGTACAGGATGCATCTGTGTACAGCATTCATCTGCAGAGCAGTGTATGCAGTGTCTGTCGAGACGTAGTAGCAGCTAGTACGTACCGTACGTCCTTGTATGTGTACGTTCGCGCTGGTGCCGTAGCAGTAGTAGCAGTAGCTTCCTTTAATTTACCAGCAATCAGCAGCTCAGTTTGTATCAGGACTCAGGATATATAAATAATAATCTAAGCTAATCAAGGCAGCTAAAGCTAATTTCATTTCGATCGATGCATATATTTGAAAGTACAATGGTGCTGAATCGATCTGAATGCAGACTAGATCCATGGAGCGAGACGAGGCATAAATTCTGTTGGTCTCAAATAATTACCGACCAATAAATCGCATTCAAGTGATCGATAATATAAAGGGTGTTACCGCTTAACAAAGTTCACACTGATAGGATAGCACAACAACACACACGCAAGAGAAGATAAGAGTAGGTAGCCTGCTAGTCGAAAAGCCTGTTTAGTCGAAAATATATGATCAGCTGGATTTGAGAAATATTAGCACATGCTAGTCGCATATCTAAACCCGTATAAAATATTTATGATCCGCATTTATTGTTGGATGATGGGAGTGTAGAAAATTTTGGAGAGAAAGAATAGGGCCGATCAGCTGGATTTGAGAAAGAGAGCGTTAAGCCGTTGCGTGCTAGAAACGGAAAACATATATAGGGCCGGTGCCGGGCAGTCTTAAGCTGGCCGGCGGCCGGCCGGAGCATATAGCCGGCGGCCGGTGTGGCATTCATGGCGATGATAGACGGACGGCAGGGGCGGAGCTTCCGGCATCACATCGATAGCTGTGGTCGTCGGCCGGCGGGGGGGTGGTAAACGCAGCAACGTCGATCATGAGCATGCAAGGAATCTTGTGTGAGCTCCACATTGCAACAGAGCTCTAGAACCCTTAAGTTCCATCATATATAGTTTCAGCAATTTTTTTCCTTCCAAATTTTTGAATAAATCTCTGAGCAAAAGATATATCATCGTTGATCCCCAATGCAAACGAAGGAAAAAAAAAAAAAATCACATTGTGCCGGATGAGACAAGGATCGTGGGGCGGCGCCGGTGGGTATTGACATTGACCTGCTCAATGCTTCTGCTTGTGGACTCATCTGTCAACCTGTGTACAGTGTAACAATGTAGTGTCAGTTCAGTAGTGTGCCGCGGGCATATTCCAGTCCTGTTCGTACCGGGCCTATATGAAGAGAGATCCATCATCCAACCCAACGGGCTATATTCGATTATGGAACGGCTTCCGGCCCGAGCCCTACAGTATGACTTGAGTGATCGGATCATGCCAATTGGTGGCAGGATCATGTCAGTTTGGTCTCGGACAGACGGGTCCCACCCAGCAGCGCAGAAAATTCAACTTGCATCCCCGTTCATCTTCCATGTTTTTCTAAAAAAAAATCGAGATCGGCCCCGCGCCGGCGGGACCCACGCGACAGACAGACAGACAGTATCCAGGAGCGCCACGCACGCGTTGTCGCCTTTCTCGTCCGGTCCCACTCCCACCCACGGGCCTTCCTTCCCTCACCTCCTCCGTCTCTCGGACACGCCTCCCAACCCAACGCTCCTCCCTCCCATGCCGTCGCCTCCGCGGCTGCGGCCGCCGCCGGCGAGTGTGCGGGGATTCCTGGACGCGCACTTCGCCTCCCCCGAAGACCTCGCGGCCGCTCCGGCGCTCGCGGAGCTCCTGCGCCGCGAGTGCGCCGGGCTCGACGCCTCGCTCCGCCGCGCCGAGGCGCAGCTCGGTGCCGCGGCCGCGTCCTGGCTCGCGCGCTCCGCCGAGGCCCGCGCCGACATCCGCGGCGTCCGCTCACGAGGTTCGCACCGCTCGCTTCCCTCAACACTAGTAAACCCTAGCTGCTGCTGCTGCTGCTGGATGGGGTTTATAGTCCCGGTACCGCGGCGGCGCTGGGCTGCACGTCCCCGCCACAATACACTGCTCATCCGGCTCGATTTGTTTTCTAGGGGTGCGCGTTGCAGCGGAGGACGACACGGCGCCGAGGCGCCCACCACGGTGGGGCTGCCGGCGCTTGTGCGTGAGATCCAACGGATCGACACCATCCGCCTCTACGCGGGTCAGCATCTCCCTTCCTCCTATTCATACATGGTGGCACGGGAAAATACAATGTGACTTGTCTTACATCACGCACCCAATTCGTTTGCTTAGCTAGCTGATGGTTACAGAGCTACTTACATTGGTTGACATTCTAGAGCCTGGCTTAGAATACATTGGTGATATATGAGTAATCTGCTGATCCATTTTTATGTCCACCCATTTGTTTAGCACTTAAATATCTATTGCAGCACTAGTCTTCTAGATTGCTGCGAAATGAAGTGATAATTCCTTTTCAGGGTACAAGCCTCTGTGTGCTTGTTTATGACTAAGATTACTCACCAAGGTTGGCAGGGTCTTGGAACTAAGTGTCGTAACTGAGTCCAATCCGCATTATCTCCATGTCTTCTGCACAGTATAAAACTTGCTGTTCCAGTTCATCGTTCAGTTTTGATTTGATACTCTCTCTGCATCAAAATCTGCTCATCTTTGCTATTTGCCACGAGAGGGGGGTTCTGTTGGCTGCTATACTATACCTTCTTTGAGACTTCTAGCTCTGTATGGTGTAGGAACGTATAGTGCTTTCTGTAACTTTGCTATGCTGACATTCCAGAAGCTACTCTACAGTTGGAAGCTTTGGTTGGCAACCTGGAAGATGTCGCATTTTCCATCGTTAGGCAGGCCCCAAAGTTCAACCTATCATCCATACTCCGGAAATCAAATGTAAGATCGATCATTCATCTTTGTTACTGCAGATGCCTGCAGCTGATAAAGTAGAATGCCATGCAGATATATGTGGCTCAGTAATTAGTTTGCAAACTAAGGATGGCATCCTTATTCTCTGTCAAATGTAGGAAACAGAATGGAAGCAAGGGAAGCTGCTACAAGCTGTCGATGCTGTGAGGGACATTGAGCGAGAATTAGTACGGATCAGCACCAGTAGGCCGCAGTGGACCAACCTTGTCATGGCCGTTGATTCTAGAGTGGACAAAACTCTTTCCATTCTGAGGCCTCAAGCACTCACGGATTATCGGGCTCTACTAACATCACTAGGCTGGCCACCTTCATTGTCTTCACCAGACACACAGAAGGATAACTACTCCCAAATTCCGAATCCTCTAGTCTTGATGAACAAAGAAAATAAAGAGAGATACTCTCAAAGCTTCCAAGCACTGTGTGCTCTCCAACATGTGCAGGGTAACCGTGAATTACGCCTGTGTCAAACAACAGAAGTGACTCCTGCACTGGCAGATTTGAAGTACTTCAGTAGGACTGCTTGCTTCGACAATGGCCTTTGGGCAATTGATGAATTAGTTCACCCTATTGCTTCAAGGATGGAATATCATTTTGTGAAATGGTCTGAACAGCCAGAGTTCATTTTTACCCTTGTTTACAAGATAACAAAGGATTTCATGGATGGGGTGGATGATGTCCTTCAGCCTTTGATTGATCAAGCAAGGCTAGTGGGGTTAAGTGCCAAGGAATCTTGGGTAACTGGAATGGTGAAAATGCTTGTAGGATACCTTGAGCGGCAAATTTTCCCGGCACTTGTCTCCTCTTATCAGGACCATACTACTGTTGGTAAACCTGATGTAGATTCCTCTTGGTTGCACTTAAATGACGTAATGATTTCTTTTGATAAAAGAATGCAGCTTCTAGCGGATTCAGGAATCCAGAAAATAGCATCTCTTTCTGAAGGTCTGTCTAGGTCCTTATCTGTCTTTTCAATATATACTGAGCACCCGGATTGGCTTCAGATATGGGCTGATATTGAGCTTGGTTCAGCACAGGATAAGCTGAAATCGGAAATGGACGATGAGACAAATTGGTCATGTAGTGGTCAGCATGACCAGCTTGGTCACATGGAAAATTCAATGAAGTTTCTTCTCTCTACAAGAGAAGACTACAAAGCTCCTCCGGTGTGTGAATTTGTTATCAAAACTGCTTTGTCAATGGTTGAAAGAGGCCGTGCTCTGCCAAAAAGGGGAATGCAGGTCCAGTATAACAGATCCTCTTCAGTCAGGTTCCTGAATGACTTTTTTCTTGTCTTGCGCGAACGGTGCGAAGCATTGCAATTGTCGAATACGGCATTAGAAGACCAGTCTTTGTCCAAAACTTCCCGTGCAATTAACACAGCTCGTTACTGTGAAAATGTGCTTCGGGAATGGGATGAAGATACTACCTTCTTGGATATGGGTCCTCAAGGATCTCTGTTTACAGATGAAATCAGCTTTTTAGTTAAATTAGGCACCAATTACCTGGAACAGATACTGTCTTCGGTTCTGCTTGAGTTTGAAGATCTGTCCTGGGAATATGTCCAGAACATTGGATCATGGAGTGGACAGACCATCTTAGCTGATCAGATCCTGGATGAAGAAAGTGCTGGGGTATCTCCTGGTTTTGTTACCAGTCTAGATGTTCTGACAGACAGGACCACTAAGTTGAAGCGGTATCTTAATTCCAAGGATTTCCTTGATCTTTGGAGGAGTATAGCGGAAGGCCTCGACTACTTCATCTACAGCAGCATACGATGGGGTGAAGTAAGTTTCTCTGATCCTGGCGTCATCCAGCTAAGAGTTGATACCAAAGCCCTTCTCCACATCTTTAGGCCCTTCTGTTCAAGACCTGAAGCTTTTCTCCCTTTTCTAAGCGAATCCCTGAGGTTATTGACCATGACAAAGTCAGATGCACAGTGCTTGCTGGAAATGCTAACCGATGACACAAAGAGAGTGACCATTGCCTAAAGCATCAAGGATTGCACCATGTAAATGCTAGCCAGGCTGCAAAAATCTTAAGCAGCAGGAAGTTTTGTGGGTAATCTTGTTTGTACAAAGTGTAGCTGAGAATGACTTCAGCGAAGCTTGATGTGAAAACTTTATACTTGGCGATTAACAATTCCAGGCCACAACAAAGACAGGTGCACTAACCAAGGAGACGTGGGTGCTGGCATATATGGCACGCAACAGTGCTTTCCAAGGTTGACAGGATTTGACCACTGCTGCCTACTTGGCTACTTCCTGTAATTCTTGATGCGATAACTAGGAGAGGGCCGTTCGCCGAGTTTTACTTCATCTGCAAGCACGAAGCTACCATGTAATCAGTTTAAATTGTTTGATTAACTTAGTCAAGTCGCCCTTGTGCAGAATGCTTCAGCTGCCCCGTGCTTTCTAATTAATCCACACGATCTATCAGATCGAGCTGGATCTCGTAAAGAAAAGATTTTCCGCATGGTCGCATCTCGTAGCTTACACGATTGAAATTGTTGTGTTAGCTATATAATCGTTTCTTTTGTCTCTTATCTCACCTCCAATAAAACCAACCCCGTGGTACTTCACTATAGAGTTGGAGCAGGTGCATATATTTGCCATTTAACTTTGCTCTAGCTCTGGTATTTTATAGGTTTTAGGGGAACAACCATTTATACACTTGGGATGTTGAATGTTAGCTATTTTGATATATATTTAGAGATGGAAAGGAAAATTAGTGCTCATTTGCAGCCTGGCCTAACTCCATGCCTGGTGAATCCTTTACCTAGTCCAATGGATCCAAGTGATCCATGTGGGCTATTACAAGGTAGATTAGCTAGGTCATTAAAGGACGCAATGGAAAAGAAAAACATAGTTAGACTGTCAAGATTGTGTAAAACTCTCCAACCCCATCCCTGTCTTCACCATTGGATCCAGGTGGACGGTCAAGAGTGTGTAAAAGTGCACAGAGCGAAAGGATCAATTAATATAGCACAAATTAGAAAGGGATGAAGCTTCTGTCTCATCGTGTTAGATTGGCGCCAGGCGAGTTGTCTGTGTGTTTTTTGCATGCCACATTAGCGCCAAACATTATTGTCTTTGATCATCCATTTTAAAAATTTGTAGTTTCACAACATATGAATATTTTATATATTATGAAATATTTCTCGTAGTAAAATAAAACATCTTATATCATAAACTTATATTTAAAAAATCGTTTTAAACAAGCCGGCAATTATATATTAAAATATATAAAAAAATCGATGATAAAAAGACATAAATGTCCGACCTAAAAAAAAAACGATACGTAAACAATAAGTATTAGAGAACTAAGTGTGAATAGGAATTGGCACCCATGTACCGACATGGATAAGGTGCTCCACAGTAATGTCTACCTTGCTTGTTTGGAATGAAATTGATAAAAAAACTGGTTGCGATTGGTCGAACAATTCGAAGCCCAGTAAAATCTATGTGAACTTCTTAGCCCTTGACTTTTAATTGGTCGAACAATGCACGTGTGAGCCGCACGAGAGCCCCAGTAAATATCAATTGTTTGACCTCACCTCATGATATGAACACTCTCAACGGAGTTATTGTCTAGTACGTACTAATATTTACTTAGATGAATGCGGATTCGTAAGCACAGTCAAATGTTCTCCGCGCTGTGCATTACTGAATTTGTCAAATTTCTTATCCTCCATGTTCTAAATTACTCGTAATAATAGAAAGGATACGCACAGTCGCCGCAAGTTTCTCATCTTCCATCAGCATTTTGTTTTTTTTGATAACAGTCTTCCATCAGCCTGAAAACGCACAGTACGCTTGCGGCTCACTGTATGCAATTTTTACTCCTTGTCCTTTCTAGTACTAGCTCATTGCACTAAAAAAGTACTAGGCTGGAGACCGAGAGACGTGTTGGGACAAAATTTTGTTTGTCTTTTCAAAGGTGTTTTCATCAGAGAAACAACCCCTCCCTCCCCATAGTTTGCTACTGCCATAGTTGAAGCTAACTGTCAAAAGCTTCCTTTCCATGGGCGTGCGTGTTCCCTTATTATATATACTACGTACTGTATGGTGGTTAATTGATGAGATAACGACGTAATATCTGGTGTGCTGTTTAACCTCAGGCTCTCTGGGAGAAGTATCTTGGAAGCTGTAAGTAAGTAGCGGCAGGGAATTTGGCTTTGTGTGCTTGCTTGACTGACAAACCTGATGGAAGCCGCCTCCATCTCCATGCAATGCAAATTCAGATTAGGTCAGTCAACGGACCCACCGTCATCATCTCCTTCCTTCCCTTGACTTGCATACACCTCCCCTGCCTTATATTCTTCCATTCACATCACATCCTAGAAAGTGCTCCATTTGGAGTTTCATTACATCAGTTGCTGGTCGTTTCGTCCATCTATTTAGAGCACTGACAAGTAGAGACAGGATTGGAGGCAGCTAGTGGTGTGGTATCATCATCAGGTCAGGATATAATGGGGAACTGCTGCACAGGCTCTGCCAAGTGTGCCAACGCCTCCACTCCATTTGAATCAAGTAAGTTCTTGGCCGCTCTCTCTAATTTCTTCTCATCCTCTGAATCGATCGATCGGGGTGGAGTTGTGAAAGATGATGCAATAAGCAACTGTCCTGATTGCAATCTTGATCATCGTTAATTCAGAGGTCACAAGCCGGAGCACCGCGTCCAACAACGGTAGCTCGACGACGACCGCCAATAAGCTTGCGTCGCGCCGCAGCATCGGAAGCTGCTCGTCCGGGCAGCTAGCGGGCTCCGACGTGCAGGCGCAGGCGGCGAGCGCCGGGACTGGGACTGGAGCCGGGCTCAAGTCGTTCAGCATGAGCGAGCTCCGGGCGGCGACCAAGAACTTCGGGTCCACGTCGTACCTGGGCGAGGGCGGGTTCGGGTGCGTGTACAAGGGGTGGATCGACGAGGCGACGCTGGCGCCGACGAGGCCCGGCGTGGGCCGGATGGTGGCCATCAAGAGGCTCAAGGAGGAGAGCTTCCAGGGCCACCGGGAGTGGCTGGCCGAGGTCACCTACCTGGGGCAGCTCCACCACGCCAACCTCGTCACCCTCGTCGGCTACTGCTCCGACTCCGGCGCCAACAAGCTGCTGGTGTACGAGTACATGCTACGCGGCAGCCTGGAGAACCACCTGTTCCGCCGCGCCACGCAGCCGCTGTCGTGGCCCATGCGCGTCTCCATCGCCATCGACGTCGCGCGCGGCCTCGCGTTCCTGCACTCCCCGTCCCGCCACGACAGCCCCGTCATCTTCCGCGACCTCAAGTCCTCCAACGTCCTCCTCGACGCCGACTACCGGGCCAAGCTCTCCGACTTCGGGCTCGCCAGGAACGGGCCCACGGGGGACAAGAGCCACGTCTCCACGCGCGTCGTCGGCACCCGGGGCTACGCCGCGCCGGAGTACATCGCCACGGGCCACCTGTCCACCAAGAGCGACGTCTACAGCTTCGGCGTCGTGCTGCTGGAGCTCATGACGGGGCGCCGCGCCGTGGACGACGCCCGCGGCGGCGGGTCGGCCTCGGCGGCGACGCTGGTGGACTGGGCGTACCCGCAGCTCGGGGATCGCCGGAAGGTGATCCGAATCATGGACACCAGGCTGGGCGGGCAGTACCCAAAGAAGCAGGCGCAGGAGATGGCCGCGCTCGCGCTGCGCTGCCTCCAGAACGACCCCAAGAACCGCCCCGCCATGGCCGACGCCGTCCTGCCGGAGCTCGAGCAGCTGCTGCAGCACCACAAATCCACCTCGTCCACGCCGCCGCCGGTGCAAGGACGGCCCCACTCCAAGTCCAAGAGCTAGCCGAGCTAGATTCGTTTGTTTCATGTGTTCAATGCCAGATTGTTTGTACGTACGTAGCTAATTAAGGATCATAGATAGAGTTTTGTTTTCTCTTTTCTGTGCAGATTGACATTGCGTTCAAAAGATTGAGATTGCTGTGAATTCATCATCTGTTGCTCTCCGTACAAACAGGAGCAGCGACGACCTCCGGCTGCTATACGATCGACGACTATTCACATTTAGCAGCGACCATCGCTTTCTATACGACTGTCATGCCATGATTTAGAGGTCGTCGTCATTGTTGGAATTGCTCATCTGCTCATCTTACTGTTCTTAATCGCAAATTCTATGCAGCCTAAACAGGAGGGCACAACGACACACTATGAATACACGTGGGTGAATTTGGAGGGTTTTGGTCTGTCTGATGACTCGATCGGATAGAACTGACCCAAATAAACAACAGAAGTGTAAGCTTTTGTTCAGTCAGCCTTTCAGCACCCGGCCGTGCACGCAAATTTTTCTATTTCTTTTTTTTGAACTAGTGGGGAAAAATTCAAGGCATGTAATTAAAATGGTTCGAATTGGAAGCAGTCGAAACGAGCTTTAAATTTTCCTTGAATCAGGATTGACTTTTCTTTTTTTTTTTTTTTTTTTTTTCCGAAAATAGACGTTTTAGCCTTGGATCAGTGTTTCCATAATAAACACTGACTGTTTTACTAAATTATCTGTTTGCAAACTATAAAACTCTACTCATATCATAAGTCAAAGAGATAAAAAATATGATTTAGAAAAAAAAAACTTATGGATAGAGTTTTTAGAACTTACACAGTATGCACTTCTGAAAAAAATTTATGGTTTTTAAAACTATAAATAAAATTACGGTATCATATATCCAATCTAAATTCTAAACAGGACCTAAATTTGGAGCACAAAGCCAGCTTCAGACTTCAGACTTCAGTAGAAGCGAAGCGACCGGAACAGTAGCAGGCTAGCAGTTGCTGAATGAGCGCCACCAACCCGAGCCGTGAAGCGACTGACGCCGCAGTGGGGCGGCGGCGGTGGCGGTGGTGGGGGCGGCCGCCGCACGACAATGATCTTCCTGCGGGGACGGCGGAGTCCTAGATACCTCGTGGCCGACCCCCACTGGCGCCACTCCTCCCGGCTCGACGACATTGGTGAGCCACCGCAACCCTAGTGGTAGTGGGGAAAAATCGCAGCTTTGCTTCACCGCGACATTGGTGGTCATATATATTTTTATTTTTAAAAAATATCTATACGTGATTTTTCCGTGGGAATGATCGAGGAATTGAAAAATGATTGCACATTGTTGCTTCCCCGCGATGTGGTGCGGGAGTGAACGGAGAAGTAAAGCTTCAAACAGAATGCTGACGACGTCCCTGTCCGTTTCTATCTTCCTGTCTCATCATCGTCTCCTTTCTGGCTAGCTTTGCTTCCACTCGTGCAACTCCTTTTTGTGCAAATTGGTAGTTCAGTAACATAGTAGCGTGCATGTACATATATATATGTGATGCCTCTTTGGGTTTGAGCTGTGGCTTTGCTCATAGCTCACACAATGGGCATGCGGAGAGCCAATGGCACATCCTTGCTCCATGCACTAGTTGCTTTTGTGTGCCCTATGCTGGGCATTATCTTCTCGGTGTGCGGAGGGGCAGAACCCAAATGGTCAGCTGAGTGTGGATGCCTCGCCGCAGAATGCTAGGAAGATCCCTGATAAGATGTTTGGTATCTTTTTTTCGAGGTGCGAGTCAGGTTACACTTGTAGTATCTGTTAGCAGCAGCAGTTCATCTGGTGGCACATCAACAGTTCAAATTCTGAAACCTTTTTTTTTTTTTTTTTTTTGTGCTCTGATGGTTATGCTGAGAAAAGATGGTAATTCAGATAAATTTTTGGTTGTGCCTGTAGGAGATCAACCATGCTGGAGCTGGTGGGTTGTGGGCAGAGCTTGTAAGCAACAGAGGTAGTGAAAAAGAAGCACTTACTTGCTTGGACACCTGTGCCTGTTACTAAATTCTCGTACTTCTCCCTTTGTTTTGCTTAATTCGTGTAAGCTCTCACAAAGTTATCTCCAGGATTCGAGGCCGGTGGGCCTAATACACCTTCCAATATTGATCCATGGCTGATCATTGGGGATGAATCAAGTATCATTGTTGGAACTGATCGGACATCATGCTTTGAACGTAACCGGTTGCACTTCGGATGGAAGTTCTTTGTGCTTCTAAAAAACTAATGCCTGCCCATCAGGAGGTGTTGGGGTCTATAATCCTGGTTACTGGGGCATGGTATGGTATTTCCATTTATTCATGATTTGTTTCTGGAAAAAAAAATATGCACATTGGAGCTGATGTTTTGTTTCCTGTCCTAAGAAATTTCATGACGGTTTTCTTGCTTGCTCTGTCTGATGTGTTTCATTTCTCTTTCCCAGAACATTGAAAAAGGAAAGGTTTATAAGGTGAGCCTGCATATTAGGTCATCAGATGCGGTGTCCTTGACTGTTTCCTTGACAAGCTCCGATGGTCTACAAAAACTTGCTGCTCATACCATCACGTAATGTTTTCTTCTGTTAATGTTAGCATCGATGGATGCATATATTATCATGTAATGTTTATATGATTTTTTCGTTTCACTTTCAGAGGTAGCAAGAAAACCTTTGCAAAATGGACAAAGATAGAATTTCATTTGAGATCCAACCAAAATAACACCAACTCAAGGCTTCAACTTACAACAAGTAAAAGTGGGATAGTTTGGCTTGATCAAGTATCAGTTATGCCAATGGACACTTACATGGTATACTCCTAGCATTCATTTCTGCTTTTATTTTTCTCTATTTTCTAGTGCCACTTATTACTGACCAGCTAGATTAAAATATTTATTAATTAATTGCTGCTGGTCCAACTATACAGTTAATGCTTATTCTACTCTGATGTTAGTTGTTAAGGGATGGCCTGACTGTCTTTTATTCATTACGACATGTCTTTACTCTTTAGGGGCATGGTTTTCGGAAAGATCTTGCTTCTATGTTGGCCAATCTCAAGCCTCAGTTTCTCAAGTTTCCAGGTTTATTATCTTTGATTATTCTTACATTATACTAGATTCAAGTTAAACACTGTATTTGTTGTGATGGTATGCGTAAGATTCTGTACCTACCATGTTTTAGGTGGCAACTATGCCATGGGAAATTATCTAAGAAATGCATTTCGGTGGAGTGAGACTGTGGGACCATGGGAAGAAAGACCTGGTCACTTTAATGATGCCTGGGGATACTGGACCGATGATGGACTTGGATTTTTTGAGTTCCTTCTGGTATACTCCTATTTGATACTGACCTAAGATTTATCAAAACCAAATGTACTTGATACTGACTTTCCTTGATTATAGTTGGCTGAAGACCTTGGTGCTTCCCCAGTTTGGGTGGTGAATGATGGTAATTTCAGTCAGCAGATATTTGATATGCAGCCATCAGTTGATTTAAGTTAACAGATTCTTATTAACAATCCAGGAGCAAGCCTTAATGAAGAAGTTTCCACTAAAACAATTGCATCATTGGTTAAGGTATTTCTTGCATATTATTTAGTCAAATCTTCCTTTGATAAAAGAATGCAAAAAAAAAAAACCTTAGTTTTAATTTATTTAATTCATTTTGTACAATATTTTCGTTAGTTTAGCTGGACAATCAAAATCACACACATTCATTATCTTTTCTCAACTTAAGTTTAGACATATCGTGAAAGCATTGCAAGTACACCTTTTTCGTCGCAACGATGAATTACAAGCACATTGCACATATGATGTGTTCGATTCTGTATGTATGGGGTGACATGATCTTTTGAAACAGATAACTATTGGTCTGTGACCAAATGAACAAATAAACTCAAAAGGTAACTTGTTACTCTTTTTTAACAAACTTTACAACCCTAAAATTTTAACAACTGAACCACATATTTTTTTTTTTTTGGAAGCTATGTTTCCCAGAGAAATTGTTGATGTTCTGTTGAATTTACATAAAACATCATTTCATTGTTTTAGTGGGACGTGGGACTGGTGTGAGATGGCCAATTAGTATTGTTTTATTGGAAAGGTGATGAGAATGTGAGAGTCCTGTGATTTGTGTCTTTTCAAATTCACCTTATTGACACCAACAATACTGTTTTTTTAACTTCCAGTACCAAAACCACTTTTTGTTAGTTGTTCCCTTTAAGCTGGCCCAAATTTCTTAAGATCATCTTTTATCAGCACACTGTTACCATGTCCTGCGATTTGCTTATGTTCCTGCAATTTTTTTTTATGCTTGTACGATTTCAGGATGTTGTTAACGGCATAGAGTTTGCCAGGGGAGGACTCAATTCAACTTGGGGTTCAGTTCGTGCAGCAATGGGACACCCAGAACCGTTTAAGCTTGACTATGTTTCAATAGGAAATCAAGAATGTTGGATGCTGTACTACAGAGGTTGGTAATTCAGTTCGGTTGTATGCTCTTTATTTCTAGCATTCTAGCAGTTTTCTAAGCAAGAGCTAATTTACAAAGCAACAGAGTTCAGAAGGTTGCATTTTGAAAGGAAGGAAACAAACAAATTTGAACTCCATTTGTTTATGGCAGTCCTACACTTAATTGGTAGACGGCTAATTTATAGTTGCATTACGTAATAATTTTTTTTTGAACGTAAATAGTTGTAGTGCATTACACATGAACTCACAGGATTCAGCATATTTGTTTTTTTTTCCTCAAACGACTCAGGAGAGCTGTGTGTCATTTCATTACTAAGAAGAAAAAAAGTATACAAAGGAGGGAGGAGGGGGGGGGTTCAACCCTCCCAGAACATACAACTCTGACCAATTCGGCATATTTGTATATCAATTCTTTTTATGCCTATGAAATACGGCGCTAAGGCGTGTTCTCAAAAAAAAAAAAAAACTTTTTATGCCTATCCAGATTAGGTTCTACTGTTTAGTCATTTGTGTTTGATGTTTAAGGAGATAATTCAGTGTGCTCTTTATGTTCTGTTATGCATATAACCGGAAACTCTCATGCTCTTTTGTTTTTCATTTTATAGGAAATTACCAAAAGTTTTATTCTGCGATTAAATCTGCCTACCCAGACATCAACATTATATCAAGTTGTGATAGGCCAACTATTTCGCCATCCAACCCTGCCGATCTTTATGATGTTCATGTAACGCCTCAATGCTATGTTCCTTGCTTGTTTGAGCAAATTTTTCGTCATGGTTGACAAAAAACATAATCTTCTGCCTCAGGTCTACACCTCTTCAACTAATATGTTTTCAAGAGCTAGTATGTTTGACAACACACCACGCTTGAATCGAGAAGGTTTTGTTCTGATGCTTTCTGTATATCTGCAATGATTTATGCCAAAACTTATGCATTAAAATGACAGGAAAACTTTGACTGTTTAGGCAATTGTGAGTGAGTACGCTGTGACTGGGAACGATGCTGGCAAAGGAACACTGGTAGCAGCACTGGCAGAAGCTGCATTTCTCATTGGATTGGAAAGGAACAGGTTAGCTGTACTATACCCTTTCTTTCCTCATTCTATTCTAGAGTTCTGTCATATAACCATTTCTCAGATTTGTGTTGCTAGTGGAGTGGCTGCCAAAATTAAAGAATGATACTAATTTTTCGATTAAGAAATTATATTGCAGATATAACTTGTTGTCTGTTTGGTCTACTGCAGTGATGTGGTTGAGATGGCAAGCTGTGCACCCCCTTTTTTGTCAATGACAATGATCGAAGGTAAGGATTCAACAGTCAAGACCTTAAGGGAGTAGAAAATGCAATGACACAATACTAGTATCTTTCCAGTTTCCACTGAATATGAACAGAATCCAGCATTCTATTATTCAGCTGGTTTTGGCCTGTGTGCAAATATAAGAACTGTTCAGCCTTTTTATCCTGTTACCATTTTAACTTCATAACTGTTTCCTTCTGCTATGAGCTTCAACAATTCAAATAATTTGAAAAGAGAACATGTGAAATTAGGTGGAGCCCAGATGCCATTGTCTTCAACTCGTGGCAGCACTATGGGTGTCCTAACTATTGGATGCTACACTTCTTCAAGGAATCTAGTGGTGCCACCCTTCATCCTACAGCCATTCAGATCTCCAACTATGATCAGCTGGTTGCGTCTGCCATCACTTGGCAGAATGCTAAAGACAGGAGCACTTACCTCAGGATAAAGGTATTCCACGCATGACCCCCAATCAGCTCCAACAAAAACTGATGCTGTAAAAAAAAAGAAGTAACAAGCATGGTGGCAATCCATTTGCAGGTGGTTAACTTCGGCAACCAAGCTGTGGATCTCAACATATCTGTCACGCAACTGCCCACCGGCATCAAGAAGTCTGGATCAAAGCTGACGATTCTAACATCCAGCAGCCCGCTTGACGAGAACTCCTTCCAGCAGCCAGACAAGGTTAGTACACGTACTGAATCAGTGACTGGAAAAAAATAAAATCACTGCAAGCATGGATGGTTACAGATAGCTGTGGCTTACTGTGCAGGTCGTGCCGGTATCGAGCCCAATGGCAAACGTGGGGCAGCAGATGGGCGCGTCGGTGGGGCCGTACTCCCTCACCTCGTTTGATCTGCTGCTGGAGCCGAACAAGCATGACAGCATTTGAACAGTCAACTGAAGAGGCAAAATGAACAAATAACAGATAGATGGTGGTAGTGCTAGTTGTATTATTCAGATATGGATCTGTGCTGCTCAAGTCGGTGTTGTAGACGTGTACTGTATTTTGCAAGAAATAAATGTGATTTTCATTAAGATATATATAGTATATACCGATGGACACCATACGTACTGATCCTGTGCTATTACTGTTAAGCGATGTTGGATGGAGGACTAAAGAGTAGCTTGTTTTCTGTTGTTTGATCACTTGACTGAATATGCTGCTAAGTAACAGGGACAACATCACATCGGCACAAATCCGTTGTAGTCCTGGTTGATAGTCACCCGAGAGACCCGGGTTCGAGTCTGGTTACGGATTTTTTCTGTTTTGCCGATCGCTCAAAACCGCCGTGGTGAACCAGGGGCGGAAGCTCACTGGACGACTTGACCAGGAAGCTTCCTTCCTGTACAGCCCGTCCGTCGCATTCCATTCTGCTTTTTTGTTCCAATGCCACTGCCAGGTCGCAGGTCGCGCTAAGCTGTTTTCAACCAGTGGCCGATACGATATTAATATTTAATTACTCCCTGGCCCTGGGTCCCATACAATAATATAGATGCACGTGTTTTCACAAATGGGAATTAATTACCCACGCTGGCAGTAACAAAATACTAGTGCTCACTGATAAGCTAGCTGATTTTGGCTAATTAAATAGGGGTTTTAGTGTTTTTACCCCTATTCTAGAGTCTAAATATGATTTTGCCCCTCTTTTTTAACTTTATGTTTTTACCTCGTTTTTTTAAAAACGAAGCTCCGGTTTACCCTCCATTGTAACATTGTCTACAACAGATGGGTTAAAAGCAAAAAAAAAAAAAAAAAAAAAAACTGGGGCAAAAGGACATACATGCCCTTCTGCTTCTCAGGCAATTCTTTTTTTCACGACCGCGCATACATCCCCGACCGCGGCTAGGGTTCCGACCGACGGGCCGGGCGCCCCTCCTCCCCTCCCGGCGGCCGTTCCTCCCTCTCTGTCGCCCCTTCCTCCCCTCCCCGCGGCGTCTGGGCGGCAGACCTCGCTCTGGCGGCGCCCTGCTGCCAGGGTTGGTGACGCCCTCCCGGGTGGGTGGCGGCGCCTCCCACCGCCGGTGGCGCCAGCGGCAACGGCAGCAACCATGGCGGGAGGGGCCCCATCCTTCTCCAACATCCCGGAGGCGCAACCCTGCTGATGTGTGAGCCGCTGCCCACCGCCATGGCTGATGTAAGACGCCATGACGTGACCAAGCGAGCATACCCGAAACCGCATCGGCATCGGCAACCGTTGGCCCTCCAGCCTCCACCTAGTGAAACAAAGTAGAGGGAGTGACATTGAAGGATGAAGATGGTGGAGGTTTGAAGAAGGACCCGCAATCGGGTCCCACATGTCGCTGAAGTTTGAGAGAGGGAATCAGCAAAACACATGGGCAAAATTGTCCTTTTACACAAAAAGTTAACACCGTGGGAGTGAATTAGCAGTAGGGTAAAGCCTTCTTTCGTTTGAAAAAAAGGGGTAAAATCACAAAGTTTAAAAACAAGGTTAAAATCACAACCGGCATCAAAACAAGGGTAGAAACGCCAAGCCCCAATTAAATATGGTCTGTGAGAGAATAAACCAAAACAAACCGACCAAATCAGCAGCTCAGCCATATGTTTTACGATATTTATTTGTTATTACAAGTGCTTGGACGTTGGACATAAATAATCATCTTTTTACGCTCTACCCGTCCAACTCCAGCGGTCATTCCCTTTGTTAACACACGTACGTCACGGCCGGTGACGCAATAGTAAAACCCGGTGATGATAATGGTGTTGCGCTCCACGTAGCGCCGGTGCAAAAAAAACACTACACCTTGGCATATACGTGAGGGAGAGACAGATGTTAATCATTGCTTTCAAATATATTTTTTTTTTTTTCCATTATTTCTAAAAAAAAAGAAACTTTACGGGCAGTCGTTGGTTTCAACATATTTTCCATTATCTAAAAAAAAAAAAAAAAGAAAACTTTAGAGTCGTTGGTTTGCTACCATGAATGGTATCATGGGCGGCACTTATGAGTGTTTGAAATGTGTAATCCTGGCTAAGTCCGATTGTAATTGGTCAACGGTGTTTGATACACTTTCTAATAAAGCTGGGTAAATGTCTTTGATCTAAAACCATGAATGGTATCGTTTCATCTAACTTAAGTTAGAGAAATTTGAGTCATTGAATGGTTGGTCTAAAATTTAATTTTAAAAAGTTAGGCTCAAGTTAGGGGAGACTGGTTCTTTGGTTTAAGGGACGAGATGACCTGCCTCAACAAGGCAAAAATGTTTGCTTTGCAGTTGTGCGTGCCTTGCCAACAATGCTGGTGTGGTTTGGTGGGTTCTCATTTTGTTTGACATGTTGCCCGTCATGTGTATTGATGTACGCCCCCACTATACGATAGGAAATTAAAGCAAGCTTCCTAGTAGGTGGTGTAGCTTGTCGTATGCAATGTAAGCTCATTGAATTGATATGTATACCAATTAATACGGTGTGCTTGTATTCTCGTATCTATATTTTTATAATACTAATAAATAACCTTTTTTTCTTAATGCTTCTAAAACCTTCCTTTCTGAAAGATGACATGTCTACCTCGTAGGTGAAACGACACCTGGCCCCGTGGCCCCTGTGGAGACACACACATCTACGCTTGCATCCATCTCCGTGCCTTTATATTAAATCACTATATATCATGTCAGCTGAAGCCACCAGAAAAAAAATTTGGACGTTTGTACTTCAAAATTTTTCCGAAAATAACCGGTCACATGCAGACAGCAGAGCATCCAGGCGCACAGTTTTGACAGGAGCAGGAGGTAACAGAATTTACCTCCTTGTGACTCCTCGTCCAAAAAGAAACGTTATAATTTTACATATGTCCTTGGTATCTGTGCCTAGACCTAGACGTCCACTTAAACGGACACGTCACGTAGGATCTGTAGGATCAGGGGATACAAGACATTGTCGTAGATTTCTTATTAACATCTCGATGTGATGCAGTTCAGACGTGACAGGCCGGAATTGCTCCATTATCTTCAGTTTGTGACGATGATCTGAACACTGAACAGGTCCATGCAAAGCCAGAAAGCATACCAGTCTCAGGTCCAGGCATCCACTTACGTAAACAAGCTTATTTATTTTTAAAAAGGCGCATGCATGAATTTCTGTGACTTTTGCATTCCAAATGGATTCTCGAGCCTTGTTTGGATGTCCATATATTTGCCTCGATCCACATGTGTCGAAGTGAATTGGAGCATATTTGAATTAAGTTACACTCCAACCCACTCCAACACATGTGGTTTGAGATAGATACATATGCATCCAAACAAAGCGGTATTGTTTTGCTACCACAATGTGGTGAGAACTAGCTCATCTAACTTACTTAGATAAACTCAAGTCGTTCAATGGTGGACCTAAAATTTAATTTAAGTAAGTTAATCTTAAGTTAGAGGAAATTGGTCCACTGGTGCGGCCATGAGACCTAGATTGGCTTGTACCAAAAAGGCAACAATGGTGCCCTTGTAATCCTGAGTCCCTTGCTGCCAACCATACTGACATGGTTTGGTGGGGTTCTCGTTTTGTTTTTACATGTTGTTTGCTCTGTGAGGGATTTGCGCACCACCACCTGCGTATGTCAGGAGAGGAAGCTTCCTAGCAGGTGGCGCAGGTTGTCGAATGCAGTGCACGCCCATAGATTTTTATGATATAAGTGGGCGCTTAGTTGTATTCGCATTTATATTTCAATACTAAATTAAATATTTTTTCTATCGCTTCTAAGACCTTCCTTTCTCACAAGAGCAACAAACACATGTCTATCTCGTAATCGTATTGACCTGGCCCGTGTCGAGTTGAATAACAGAGCACAAGAGATTGTTTCTTGGGCTAGACAACTTTCTCAATATCTCAACCAAATAGGCAGGCCTCTAAGAGGTTGTTTCATGATTGGTACTGATGAACGGTCGGTTCAATAAAAGATGTGATGCATTCCATTGAGATTGTATTTGTCTCAATCCATATGTGTTGAAGTGAATTTGAGCGTATTTGAAACAATTAAGTTTCACTCCAATCCACTCAACACATGTGGTTTGAGGTAGATACATGTGCATCCAAACAAGACCTTAACGGGTATTGGTTTGAGAACCTAAAGTCATTCAATGGTGGACCTAAAATTTAATCTAAGTAAGTTATCTCAAGTTAAAGGAGATTGGTCTAACTTAAGTTACTCTTAAAATTTAACTCAGTGGTGGACCTAAACTCAAGTCAATATTGGTGTGGCGACGAGACCTAGATTGGCTTGTGCCAAAAGGCAACAATGCTGCCCTTGCAATCCCAAGCCCTTAACTTGTTGCCAACAATACTAACATTGTTTGGTGGGGTCCTCATTTTGTTTGAGATGTTGCCTGCCTTGTGAGGGATTACACATCACTTACACGGAGAGAAAGCTTCCTAGCAGGTGGCGCTAGCTTTGTCGTATGCGGTGCACACCCATAGATTTATATGATATAAGTGGACAGTCAGTTGTATTTATATTTATATTTTAAATACTAAATTAAAAAAATTCCTATCGCTTCTAAGACAATCTTGACGTGGTTTGGTGGGGTCCCCATTTTGTTTGAGATGTTGCCTGCCGCGTGAGGGATTACACATCACTTACACTTCGTAAGAGGAAGCTTCCTAGCGGTGTGGCACGGTTTGTCGTATGCAAAGTGCACACCAATAGATTTATATGATATAAGTGGACAATCAGTTGTATTTATATTTTAAATACTAAATTAAAAGTTTTTTTTTCTATCACTTCTAAGACAATACTGACGTGGTTTGGTGGGGTCCTCATTTTGTTTGACATGTTGTCTGCTCTGCGAGGAATTTACGCACTACCTGCACGTCAGGAGAGGAAGCTTCCTAGCAAATGGTGTAGCCGTAAAGGTTGTCGTATGCAGTGCGCACCCATAGATTTATATGATATAAGTGGGTGCTCAGTTGTATTCGTATTTATATTTTTAATACTGAATTAAATAAAAAAATTATATCGCTTCTAAGACCTTCCTTTCTCACAAGAGCAACAGAACATGTCTATCTCGTGGTCGTATTGACACCTAGCCCGTGTCGAGTTGAATAACAGAGCACAAGAGATTGTTGCTTGGGTTAGACAATTTTCGCAAGATCTAAACCAAATAGGCAGGCCTAGCCTCTAAGAGGTTGTTCCATGCTTGGTGCCGATGAACGGTCGGTTCAATAATAGATGCAATTCATTCCATTGAGATTGTATGAGCAAAGATGAGGGTATATTCTTTGTACTTAGGGCCGGCATGAGATCTTCATTCGTGCCTAGCATACTCCAGATCCAAGCGGTGTCCATATGCAAATAAATACTGTAAAGTTAGCATCATACGAAAAAATAGCCGCTTGCAACAGCACAAATGCACAATGGCCCTCTTGTATATTATTCTGACCAATGAAGAGAATACTAGTGCAATTGCGGATTGGACACAATCGATCGTGTTCGCAATGCGTTGCATAATAGTATATGCATGGTATAATGTCAATGGCGGCCAGCAGGGCCAGTCCATGATACATTTTTAATTGCTCCAGCTCCAGCATGCTAATCACGTACTGTACGTCCACCATCCATTATTCGATCCAGCTGCGTAATAATAATAGTTAACCGAATGAAGCTAGCCTGGCGTTTTTCATCTCTAAGCTCATTTTTCATCTGGGTCTCTGAGTGATGAGTGTGATCTATCATCGATTGATCTTGCCGTCAAAAGCTGACCGGCCTGAGATGTACTAACAATTAAGGAAAGTGATTGATGGATAAGCAAGTCTTGACAAGGAGATGACAGACTCAAATTACCATGGACGCAAAAAAAAGTGACCGTACAGTAACTCGTCATCTGATTGTGATGGATGGCAATGGGAATGGTATCGACGACAGGCACAGGCCAGCGCCCACAGACGCCCAAACAAAAAAGGCAGGGAGGCACCTAAAACTAAAAGGGAATGCAGGAAGTTGTCCAAGGTACGTGAGATTGATTGAGAAAGGAGCAGGAGGAGCATCCGATGTCGGTCCATATAGGTATCTATCATCCATGGCAAAATTCGCAGCAGAACCAACCGTACCATGATAGTAGTTGATAGGCCAGGAGCACTTTGTTGTATGTGTGTGTCCGCTCCGCTCCTGCGTTGTGCTCGTGTGCCGGCCTCCGCGTTGTGCTCGTGTGCCGGCCTCGCCGCCCCTGGCATGGCATGGCAACGGAACGGAACGCAACCAACCATGTCGTCAACCTCTCTTCATCCTCGCCTTCCTTCCTCGTAGTTTCCGACTCGTAACGCTCGTCCCTTGCAGACCTCCACCGCATGTCCTCCCTCCATATCTCTCCCGGCCGGCCCTCTGACCCTCTCTTCGCTTCGCTCGCTCTTTGTCTCTGCACCTGCACCTCCACGCGCTTTTTGATTTCATCCCTCACGACGACGACGCCGGCCGCAACCAAGGTACACCTGACCTGACCATATATTCCACAGTTTCTTTTTCGCCTCTAGTGAATTTCGATTAGTTCCACCGGCCGGCCTGCTTCTCACCGTCGTCATTCGGCTGTCGCCTTCGCGGAGCAGGAGCAGGAGCAGGTACGGTTGGGCCGACGTCCTTTTCATGCGACCTTCATCTCCCTTCTGGGACTCTGTGTGCTTGTTTCTTGATTTTTCCTGCTGTGCTGCTTGAGGTTGAGACCGCGCGCGATTTCTGCTTTCTTCTTTGTTTTGGCCCTTTTTTTAGTCTTGCTGCCGCGGAATTCTGAGCAGCTTAGACTTGCGCTTGCTTTTTGTATTCACCGCGACAACGAGATTCAGTTTCCTGTAGGCCACGATGCATCCTGCTAGCCTTGTCTGTTTGATATGCCTGCAGGTGGATTATGTTCAGATCAGTTCGAGATCCAATCCATCAAATTTTCTCCTATTCTATATATGTGATCTCTCTGCTGTCTAATCAGTTATCCGCGCCTACTTTTGGTTTATCCATTTCATTTTCCTTCTGAACTTCTGATGGAGTTCGTGTTTTGGATTCTGTACTGACAGAAGCTTTTAGCTTTCCGATGTTCATATTCAGTTCTGTACAGATTTCCCTTTGCAATGCAGTACCGCAGTAACTATATATATGCTATGCTTGTCAGTTCTGAATGCCATGTTAATGTGCTTTGTGCATTCATTCCCGGTTCAGTTCAACTCAATCCTTGTTCTTCTTTCAGCAGCAGGTCTTTGACAAGTAGCTAACTGGTTTCAAGGCGGACCACAAGGATCATGTACAGGGCTAAGAGAGCTGCTTCGCTCAAAGCCAAGCGCCGCGTTGGCAAGTATGAGCTCGGACGCACCATTGGGGAGGGAACATTTGCCAAGGTCAGGATCGCCAAGAACATGGAGAACGGGGAACATGTTGCTATCAAGATCCTTGACAAGGCAAAGGTTCACAAGAACAAACTAGCTGAACAGGTGAAGTGTTAAGACTCTGCATTCTACAACTTCCATAGATTTTTTGCACAAAAAAGTTCTTACAGTGAATTCCCTTCTGTTTGCATATATATATCTAGTGAGAGAGAGAAAAAAGATAATTACTGACCCCACCCACTGAACTGTATGGCAGATTAGGAGGGAAATCTGTACGATGAAGTTAATACAGCATCCCAATGTTGTTCGCCTGTATGAGGTAATAAAGCTTAAACTTTTAAATGTAAAAATATATGATTTTTTTTCAGTATTACGTTCCCTGCATTGGAAATTTGGAATGCACATCCAGGCCTACAGTTCATAACCATATTATTTGGATTGTTTTTATTCCTTTTTTTTAACAGGTGATGGGAAGTAAAACAAGGATTTACATTGTGCTGGAGTTTGTTATGGGTGGAGAGCTCCATGATATCATTGTACGCATTACTGCATCATTGCTTCCTCTGTCATTTGACCTTATTCTTTTTTCATCGATGAAAATTTATATAGCATGCTAGCTGCTTTTCTAGCGCTTCTTTTCTCTGCGTGACAGTTTAGTAATTCACTGTCCAAATTCACAATCAGGCCACAAGTGGAAGATTGAAGGAGGAGGACGCACGTAGATACTTTCAGCAGTTGATCAATGCTGTAGACTATTGCCACAGTAGGGGTGTATACCACAGAGACTTGAAGGTGCGGTGTTGATCCTTGATTCTACTCCTTGTTTGTATCATCAGTTATGGTCTAGCAAAATGGTATGAAATTGACATGTTGATATTTCTCGTATGCATAGCTAGAGAATCTGTTACTCGATGTCGCTGGAAACCTCAAGATTTCAGATTTCGGGTTAAGTGCTTTATCGGACCAAGTGAAGGTACTATCACACAAGAAAGATACTACAGAAATTATTACACTTTCTGTCTTTCTTTTGGTTTCACTAATTTACACCACAAACTTGAACTACTTCAATGCTAACAGAATGATGGATTGCTGCATACTACATGTGGAACACCCAACTATGTTGCTCCAGAGGTAATATTTGTTTGTATATCTCTTCAATTTATTTTTTTGTTTTAGCCAGAAATTAGTTTGCCTAATATAGATTGATATCCGATATATAGGTTATTGATGACAAAGGCTATAACGGTGCCCTTGCTGACCTTTTGGTCTTGTGGGGTAATCCTTTTTGTGATGCTCGCAGGATCTCTGCCTTTTGATGATGAAAACATTGCATCCCTTTATAAAAGGTATTGCCAAAAAAAAAAAAAAAAAAAACTAGCACCTTAAAAATGACAGTTTAGGATACATTTTTCATTTATTTTGTCTCTGTTGCAGATCTCAGAAGCTCAGTTTACTTTTCCATCTTGGTTTTCTACTGGAGCAAAGAGGCTGATCAAAAGAATTCTGGATCCTAATCCTTCCACTGTAAGTCACTACTTAAATATGAATGAAAACAATTTTCATGAAGCACGAGTGACAGCTTGAAGTCAGTAAGGAATGATTTACAAGATGAACATTTCCACTCTCAGATCACCACTCCTTAATTATTAGTGCCTATGTTGCTTGTGGAATTGCATCTTATTTGGGTTTTTGTTGTTACTTTAACAGCGCATTACAATTCCTCAAGTGCAAAAAGATCCATGGTTTAAAAAAAGGTTACAAGCAACCTGTTTTCGATGAACAATGTCAAGCTAGTCTAGATGATGTGGATGCCGCCTTTGGAGATTCAGAGGTGAATTTTACTGATTAAACCAGCTTATCACTTAAAAGTATAAAGCTTTTGTGGTTGAAATAAGGTTATTAAGTAGAAGGTGCCGTACATTTATCAGGAACATCATGTGATTGAGGAAATTGAAGGGCAGCCTTGCCTCGATGAATGCGTTTGAATTGATTTCAATGAACAAAGGGCTGAATCTGGATAATTTTTTTGAATCTGACAAGGTAAGGATATTTTCAGTTTCAGCTGCAGAAGTGTGTATCATAAGTCAGTTTATATCGCCTATATGTGTTTTACTATACACATTTTCCACAAAACAGTCCGAAATGTGCAATTGTGCTGATGAGCTCAATTTTACTAATTTCTGACAGAAGTACAAGCGAGAAACGCGATTCACATCACAATGTCCTCCGAAAGAAATCATCAATAGAATAGAAAAAGCTGCTAAGCCACTTGGGTTCGATATCCAAAAGAAAAATTACAGGGTATGATGACAGTCCTTGCCTCTGATGTTCCTATTATCACAATAGAACTTTTGAAATAATCCTGCAAACATTGAAGTAAATTTAATTCTCAATAAATACAGCCATCTTTATCACCTCCTACCGACAACTCTTTTTTCTCCCCATTGTTCTTAATTTCCAGATGCTAATGGAGAACCCAACAGCAGGAAGGAAAGGAAATCTAAATGTTGAGACTGAGGTAAGGGAGAACACCCAAGGGTAAGAAAACTTTTCGTAATAAAAGAGAATTACTAATTGAGATATTATCCTGTGGCATGTTTAGGTTTTCCAAGTGGCTCCATCGCTTCATGTGGTTGAGCTTAAGAAGGCAAAGGGAGATACTCTAGAGTTTCAAAATGTACCGATCTTACTCAAAATAGTTCAAATAATCAATTCAGCATCTAAGCTAACATCTACCATTCACAGTTCTACAAAACTCTGTCCTCGGAGCTGAAGGACGTCGTTTGGCCATGTGACGATGAAATCGAAGACAGAAGCTCCTCGCCATGAAACAATTGCAGGCTTTGCAGAGATGAGGAATATATTGTTAGTTTTTCTGTACATAGCTCTTGTTTGTTCCAACTCCAAAAGATAAGTTTAGTGCCCAGTGTACATATAGGCTTCGCTAGACAAATGCAGCAGAAGGTTTTCAGCGCCCAAGGCCTGCCAATGATGGTCTGGAATGAATGAAGCGGTAGATGAAACATAGATCAGAAGGCTAGTTGAGTGGTTGCAGTGAAACACTGAATATGGTGTTAAGCTATTCATATTCATTGGTTCAGTTTTCTCCAAATCTTTCTAGAATAGAATGATTGTTAGTAGGTGAACCTTCAGGCGGAAATGGACAGTCGTCACAGCCTGCCTATCAATCTCAGCCAATGCTGCTTCCAACAATATCTTGCGAACAATTGTAAACCACACTGAATGTCTGAATCCA
This sequence comes from Hyparrhenia diplandra, assembly GCA_015847255.1. Taxonomy (NCBI): domain Eukaryota; kingdom Viridiplantae; phylum Streptophyta; class Magnoliopsida; order Poales; family Poaceae; genus Hyparrhenia; species Hyparrhenia diplandra. The sequence continues at coordinate 67,683 of JADLZK010013066.1, forward strand.
TTTGTTTCAGTTGCAGCTTGAGATAACGATTTATTGTTTTGCACTTTTGCCAATGCAATACACATGCGATCAAACAAGCTCCACGCACTACTCAGATCATAGTAAAAATGGGACAAGTTTTAATTGCAACCATGCCATGAAAGTGGGCATGCCTCAACTCTCAAGCAGCAGCTTGTTTCACCAGGTTTTCCGCGATTTCCGCACCAGTAGCCTCCTTATTATCAGATGGTTTTCCTGAATCTAAGGTCTTGGGGGCATCTGCATTCTTGAGGTCTTCTAGGATGCATGAGCTCCATTCAGAAAGCTGTTTCACAGACGCGTCATCTGCGAAAGAATATATCAGATGACCAGCGAGAGGGCACTATGCATAAACATGGTGAACAGCTGAGTGAAAAGCAAGCAGCTAATGCTGATTCCATGGAGACAAATCGAACAGAGAGATTTGGGGAGAGTGCGAACCAAGCCTAGGGACAGTGTGGCCCTGAGGATGCCTAATGATGAGAGGTTCATCAAAGGAAGAAGCCAGCTCCTCGGAAGGTACCTTGAGCCAGTCCTTTTCTCCAATAAAATGCACTGATTTCACCTTGATCGGATCTTTGTACGCGACATCACAAATGCTTGGGTCCCTGAACTTGCTCCCAGATATTGAGACCATGAACTTAATTGGTGGATGATCACTCAGCACCTTGCCCTAAATTGCTCAGCTTAGTTACAAGATTTAACTAAAATGTTAAAGAAGAGGGCTGGTGTTTCTATAGTACTCAAAACTACAACTAGTTATTTTTATCTTATATAAGAATTATTTTTTTTTCTTTGCAAGTTATCAAAAAAAAAAAAAAACAAGAGCTTTATTACACTGTAAAAGTTCAGTGATCTGTTTCTTGCTACTTTGTGCTATCTCTATAATTTTAGAAATTACCTGTGCTTGGTAGCCTATCAAAAGGGCTGAAAGTGTTGCACCCTGAAAGAGGAATGGATACACTGTAAGACTCCACTTTATGCTTAACGAAGAATAACCACAGGTTGAAAGACTGACAGAGCCCACATCATTCAGTAAGGCAGATCTGATTAAAAATTAAAGGTCACAATCCAATCTGTTTCTACTTGCTTTCCTATGCAAGTGCTTGGGCCTCATAGATCTTCTTTGTGAATAAGTTATAACCTTATCAGAAGTGCGCCTTGGACAGAGAAATTATGAGATTAATTAAACTTTACACCATCTCAAAAGGTTTAGTCGTGTAGTTCATTGTTTTTCATCATTTCATATGCATCCTTGGATCACAATTTTAGTTTGCATGCAGATATTATCATACACTAAAGAATCAGGGAATAAACTCAAATTCCAAAAAAAAGGTAATAATAATACATTCAACTCAGTAAAAGTAACTTCTTGTTTCCATTTTTACCTGGGAGAATCCAGAGCAGGCCATCGAAAGGCCCATTTTTCACCATGTAATCACATAGATATGAAATGCTAGGTCCAGATTTGTGTATTCAGTGAATTCACTGCCTGGAAAAACATGTCTTCACTGACGTGTTACAGCACTCCGGAACAAAAAAATAGAGTGGTCATCCGTCGGCATGAATAGCTAAGGCATAGATGGTGATCAAACTGCAGCTGAAATATAGCATGTTCCGTTGTTCTTGCTTCCGACTTGTTTTACTTATTCTCTCTCACAAATCGTCCCGGAAATCAGTCGTCGTAGAACGGCCTCCGCGCGCAGGTATCACAATGTCATGAGAAGCACCTGATGTTCAACTAAAGCGGACGGCTTATTGAACTGGAACCACTCAAAGTATGGCCCGGAAATATGGTGATTTCTATCAGCGACTTTCCACCAGCTTCAAATATGCCATCAGGGAATACCTAAAAAAACTGAAAGAAGAATGTTCAAGAACAAAAAAAAAAAAGCTGGCCAATTTGTTCAGATCATTGAATCCAGCATAGAACCATCTCAAACTGCTGAAATATGGAAGGGTGCCATTTGCTGATTTGTTTCTTCAGAAAACTGCCGCTTGTACGGAAGCCATGCAGGCACAGCACCTTGGTTCTCTTGTCCTGCTCCATGAGCTCGACTCTCCCATAAACACAGAACATGTATCTTAAGTTTTTCACAAAAAACACAAATGCTTGAGACCTTAAGAAGGCCTGGACATGTGTCATCTGGTACCTACCACCCTCCAGGCTGCATGTCGCATTCACCCAACAACAAATAGTTGCAACCTAACCAGCAACGAAAAGGACGAGACTGCATTCATTTTGAACAAAGGGCATCTTGAATAGTCCACATCATGCATCTTAAACCAACAATATGAATCAGCGGTTTGGAATAAATTTGCATTTGCCACGGTAACTACAGATCATCGCATTAAAACAACAGGCCACCCATTGATACTAACAGAGTGAAGCAGAAGTTGATGTGTGGGGGTAGGCGGAGAGGGAATGGTTTCAACTGCAAACAAGACACAGCAGGGAGGGCATCATTACAGGTTCACATGAAACAACATTTCTGAAAACGCACTGGAGGGAAGAACAAAGCAGGAACTGCATTGCCTTTCAGCATTACGATTAGCAGAATGTTTCACTGGTAGTCAATGAAATAAGAGTTGCATCTTCACTAACATGCAACACACAATCTTACACTTAAAGATTAAGTTTTGTGGCTCACTTGGCCATCAGAAAGCGAAAATCCGGAAATGGATTCAACTCAGCGCCAGTGACATGGTTGGGTGCATGAGGTACCAAGGAAGAAGGGAAAAAGACCAACGAAACAAAAACACCAACATCATCTTGTTGTTCACCACCAAAACACCACCACCTACTGGCTCTACTCCGGCGATCTCCATTTCAAAAGCGATTTGTGTATTCAGTTAAGCTGTGTTGAGAAAAACAGACGACTGTCATGCTACAGCCACAGGAACAAAAACAAGTAGGACTGGGGCAAAGGCTGAACTGGATGTGATCAAGCCATTTGCTTCAGCATGTAGGATACAAGATAACTATTTGTTGTTTTGCCAATTCAATACACATGCGATCGAAACAAGTTCCACGCACTACTCAGGGATCATTGTCATGGGACAAGTTCCAAATGCAACCACACCATGAACCTGGTATTGAACTGGAACCACCAAGGTTGGGGGCGAATTTACACCAGTAGCCTGACTTTCAGATGGTTTTCCTGAATGCCTCATGACATACCTGAAAATTCAGAAAAAGCTGTTTCACAGAACAAAACAAAAACAAAAAGAAATATATCAGATAATCAGCAAAGAACTATCTAAAACTGCCAACAGAAAAGCAAGAACCTTAATTCCATGTAGATAAATCAAACAGAAGAACTGGGAAGAGTGCGAACCAAGCCATGGGCACAGTGTGGACCTGAGGATGCATTATGATGAGAGGCTCATCAAAGACAAAGCCAGAACCTCGGAATTTACCTTGAGCCAGACCTTTTCTCCAATAAAATGCAATGACCTTGATGGTCTTTGTAGACATCACAGATGCTTGAGTCCCATGAACTTGCACCCAGATATTGAGAACATGAAGTTAGTTGGACGGATGATCATTCAGCACCTTGCCATAAATTGCTCATGCATCTTATAACAGGTAACTAAAATGATCAGCGGTTTTGTAATTTTGATATTATGTCAGAAGAGGGCTGGCATAAAACAACAGGCCAAACCTTGCAACTAACAAGTTATTGTTACCTTATAAGAATTTCTTTTCAAAAATAAGACACAGCTTTATTACATGGTAAAGTTTAGAAAATCAGTGTTTTAGCTTTATTACATGGTAAAGTTTAGAAAATCAGTGTTTTCTGTTTCATGCTACTTTGTGCTATCTCTATAATTTAGTTCACAAGTATTACAGAATTTAGAAGTTCAAATTACCTGTGCTTGGTATCCTATTGAAAGGGCCGAAAGTGTTTTGGGCCTCATAGATATTCTTGTTGCATATAAGTCATAAATCCTATCAGAAGTGCACCTTGGACAAAAAATTAAGATATTAATTAAACTTCACAGGAGTTCAAAAGGTGTAGTTCATTCCATTTCATCATTATATGTAAGCTTGGATCACAATTCTAGTTTGCATGCCGATATTATCATACACTAGAGAATCTCAGGAATACATTCCAATTCCAAAAAGATAGGACATTCAACTGTCAGGTGATCAGTAAAGTAACTTCTGGTTTCCACTTTTACCTCGGAGAATCCGGGCAGGCCATCAAAGGGTCCATTTATCACCATGTAATGCACTGGTCCAGATTTGTGTATTCACTGTGTGGAAAAACATGCAAGCAATGAAGTGTTTTGGCAAACAGGAACAGAAATAAAGGAATGATCATCTCTGGCATGAATAGCTAAGTCACGGATGGTGATCAATCTGTCATTAAAACATCTCTGGTATCAGAATGACACGAGACGAGCTGATTTCAGTTTGGTTCCATGTAAAGCACTAACATTATTGAACTGGAACAACTCAAAGTACAGCGGCGGAAATATCCCCTCTATCAATGACTTTCCACCAGCTGGGAAGAAGCCATCAGGGAAGACCTGAAAAAACAGTGAAGAAATATGCTCAAGAAAAAGAAGGAAGCAAACCAAATAGACCAGAACCAGGTCACTGAATCCAGCGCAGAACCATCTCAAACTGCTGAAATATGGAAGGGTGCCGTTTGCTGATCTGCTTCTTCAAAAACTCCTGCTTGTAAAGAAGCCATGCAGGCATAGCACCTTGGCTCTCTTGTTCTGCTCCATGAGCTCAACAGTCAACTCTCCCAAGCCCAGCACAAGTTTCGACAAAAACAAGAAACTGGACCTGGTAAGACCTGGAGGACATGTGGTACTGGTAGCTGGAACATCATGCATCTTAAACCAACAATACAAGGATGTCAGCTTCTACCCAACAACAGAAAAGGCCGAGACTACATTTCACTTAGCACAAGGAGCATCTTAAACCAACAATACAAATCTGCAGTTTGGAATAAATTTGCACTAAGCACAAGGAGCATTTGCCACAGTACCTAAAGGTCATTGCATCAAAAACAACAGGCCATAACAGAGTGAAGCAGAAGTTGATGTGTGTGAGAGTCAGGGTATGGGTGACGTCACTGCGGGGAGGTGGAATATAACTACATATGGTTCGAGTTCGACTGCAATCAAGACACAGCAAGGAGCGCAATCATTACAGGTTCACGTGAAACAACAGTTCTGAAAACACACTGGAGGGAAGAACAAAGCAGGAACTGCATTGCCTTTCAGCAACTACAACTAGCAGAATGTTTCAATGGAAGTCGATGAAATAAGAGTTGCATCTTGACTAATATAGTAATATGCAATGCACAATCTTCTCTGCCTTCAGATTATGGTTGTGTGGCTCACTTGGCCATCATGACCTTGACAAACTCCTCATAGTTGATCTGGCCATCACCATCAACATCAGCCTCGCGGATCATCTCATCCACCTCCTCATCAGTTAGCTTCTCACCAAGATTTGTCATGACATGGCGGAGCTCGGCAGCGGAGATGAAACCGTTCTGGTCCTTGTCAAACACACGGAAGGCCTCCTTGAGCTCTTCCTCAGAGTCTGTGTCCTTCATCTTGCGGGCCATAAGGTTGAGAAACTCTGGGAAATCGATGGTGCCGTTGCCATCAGCATCAACCTCATTGATCATGTCCTGGAGCTCAGCCTCTGTAGGGTTTTGCCCCAGTGAACGCATGACAGTTCCCAACTCCTTGGTCGTGATGCAACCTGCACAAGATACACAAAACCATTTCTGTAATTATTATAATTATAATAACTAGGTAAATAGTGACTGAATAGAGAGAAATAGCTTGGGTCAGTATTAGGCAAAAAGTTTGCAATGCTATGTGGAAAGCAGGGCAGTTTCTTAGTGGTAATACATGAATAGCGACGGGAATTGAGCACAACCGTTTTCCTAACATAAGTCTGGTTTCCTTTTTGGGTCAACTACTGCACAGTATGGACTACGGAAAGGTATTCACGCACGCAAATAAAAAAAACAACAGGTTCGAAGTTGAAGCCGGGTCACATAATTACTAGGAAAATTACTTTCACAAGCTGAGCACAAATTTTAACCCTCTTCAAACTTGGGTCAACCTGGAGCATGAAAGGGCCTCTAAATTGAAAAAGGTTCGGTAGCAATCAGCCTCCTGCAACCACATCATGCTACACTGCCCACGCTGCCACGCCCGACGAGCAAGTCTGGGTCAAAAGGCTAAACTCCTCCCAGGGGGCGAAAAATCACTAGCAGGATTCGCAGCGTAACGATCCAAACAGAGGACGACATGATTGTCAGTGACGAAATGGTCAAGGCAGCAGATAAGCCTTAGGTCCACATCGCCGATTCCGCCACTAGCAGGGAGAAATGCACACGACAGCGACGCGAACGAGGCCCCGACGCGGACTCGGTCCAGGTCCAGATCGGGGCTGGATCGGATCTACCCCGTCTAAACAGACTTGCGGACGGCAATGCCACTACGCAGGCAGCCGCGCACGTCGAACATCACCACGGAGATCAGATCCGAAGGAACACACAGAGAGAGATGGGGTGGGACGAGGAGAGGGAAGCTTACCATCCCCGTCCTTGTCGAAGAGGCTGAAAGCCTCCTTGAACTCGGCGATCTGGTCGTCGGTGAGCTGGTCCGCCATGGGCGCGGTGGTGGGGAAGGATCAGATCGATCGGGGACGGGGGAGGAAGAAGGAAGGGTTGGCTCGGAGAGTTCAGTTGCGTGGCGTCCGCTGGAATTTTCCTTGCCCCGATTTATACGCGCTTCCACATAACGTCGCCGTCACATTCTCGCCAACATCCAAATATTTCTTCCCCAAACTACCCTTCCTGGGCTAGCTACTCATATCAAATCTACCCAAAATCCAGTGTCCGAGTGCTCCGATGAAATTCGAACAGAACGAGTCGATGTCAAACTACTTGATATTCTACTATGAAAATGTTTCTTTTGTAGGAGTATATAATTTAATTCCACGAGAATGGTATTGCTATATCATTATAATAAAAAAGATAGCTTATATGTCTTTTTTACTTGAAACAATGTATGTATTTAAATATTTAAAATTCAAAATATTATTATGTGTGATTGTGTTGACGTTTTAACGGGTTTACCTTTCTTGTGGGGAGAAAGTAGGACTTAAATGAGCCATGTTCGAGCTTAAAGAGGCTCTTTACATAAGGTTCTCTTTGGAGGGTAAAATTGAAAAAAAAAAAAGTGCACGAAAATAAAATACATAAACAGTACAAAAATACATAGGACACCAAGGTTTGAGTAAACTAGTCACACTCCGTGAGTACTAGTTGGATATATATCAGCCTGATGTGATTTTTTGTGGTTTTCCAATGAGAACAAATCTATCTAAATGGAAGTTTTATACATTTTTCTACGGATATGTGAACCAAAGGACACTACAATAACCCAATCCCTATGGATATTTTGGATCCTAAACTTGTTACTTGTTTCTCCAAAAATCCAACGGGCAAAGGTAACAACTCTTTTTTTCTACAACAAGTGTCGACAAAATTTTTAGACGCTAAACATCAAACCAAAACTATAAAAATATGTCTCTATGCTTTTACAAAAGTTTAGTACAACAATGAATATATTATTATCCCAAAACAATTAAGAATCTAGATCGCTAGGATGGTGAAGAAATTGTCATAAACCTAGTACTTGTTTGTACCTACAAACCATGATCCAATCTCATTGAAAAAACTACTCCGCATGTCTTTAAGAAGATGGTGAATACTTCCTCCATGATAAATAAATGCAATTCTCACTTTTGAGGAGACCAATGATTTGATGTTTAGCCACAATTATATAAAAAGTAGTAGTACTAAAATACAAGAAAAGTAATACTTTCTTTGTCTAGATACATGACAAATTCGATGCAAAAAAAAATCATAGGAACTTATAATTTAGATTAGAGCCAATAGATTATTAAGCTAATTATCATTTTGGTTGTAGTTTGCTTATCCGCTACTTTACCTACAATAGCCGCCGGCACGAATCATCAATGAATTTCATGGAAAGTTGGTCATTTTGGTAATTTGGGAGCAACTCCGTTAAGGTGAGGTCAGTGACTTTTGGCAGACCATGCGAACACGTGGGGCCCTAAAGCTAAGGAATCTGGATGATGGACGGTAGTTGGCTTTTTCAAACGAGGGAAATGACATATATAGCCTCCACGCGGTTGCGACGCGGAGTGCCAAAAATTCCAATTAGTTTTCAAAAGGAACCCTTGAATTTCTAGTTATTCGGATCTTGAAAAACCCTTGAATTTCTAGTTATTCGGATCTTGGCACGTCTAGCGCTCGTGGGCTTTCGATCGATATGCAATCAATTTCTGAGGTCCGGCCCAACTGGCCCTGGAATTTCTTGAGCTCAAGCAGTAGCTGACCACTCAATAATAAGCTTAGAAAATGCCAGACCACAGCAGTAAAAATCTCCACCATTTGCACATGTCAATAAGCAGGCCGCCTGAGACTGACATCCTTACTGTCCCGGCAATAAGCCGTCAAAATTATCATAATCCCAATTTTTTTTTTGAAGAATTAGAATTACTAAGCTCCTAATATAATAGCTAAAAGAAAAAGATTGACATGGATTTGCACCACCTCTTTTAGTTCACCAGATGAACGAATTATGCAGAAAAGACTTCTAAACAACTGCCAAGTTCATCACTGCAGCACAGCACAGAGCCGCGCTGAGGTTACCGCTCGATGGCCTTGTACAGGACGCAGGTGACATACTTGGAACGGAACCTGTGGGTGTAGCCGAGGGCCACCAGCGGCTGTGCGCCCCAGCCCTTCTCGATATAGAGATGGTCGAGGACGACGTGCCTCGGCCTTGCGCAGCCTTCTTCCGAGCTCCGAGAATTCAGCACGCCGAGGTAGAGCTGGGCCGGCAGCTGAGGCGGCTCCTTGGCGAACTCCTTTTCGCCGGGAACATGGAAACCGTAGCTCGAGTCCGGGGAGGGAGGGGCCATGAGCTCAGACACACTTTCCACGCTTTCAGGAATGAAGTCCTGCATGATTACAAATAAGAGTAAAGATATATTACTTGCAACAGCTAGCCAGCCGAGTTTTACCTTTACACAAAGGAAGGTATATGCAGTGAGCAGTCACTATGTAAAAAAGTATCAAATCCACCAAGTACTACAGACGGGCTGTCCCTGACATTGAAACCATTCTTCACAGATGGTCTTTCCACAGTTTTATCATTTCGATTCTTTTCCTGTAACAATCTAGAAGTCTAAATTATGATTTCGTTTAATTTGGGTTTCTCTCCAGGCTCCAGCAAAAGTTCAGTAAGCAATTGGTTTAATGTCAGTTAATTGGTCTGTAATAATCAACAAAGGATGACTAGAATATAACATTCAGGCAAACGGACTTGACCGGCTATTATATCGTGTGTAAATGGTACGTGCATTTCCATTTGCATCTGCCTAATTCTTGTGGTTAAGTATATGTTTACTCTATATAAACACTAATAGCACATGCTGAGTTTAGTAAAGGTCAAATTCAAACACACAGTGAGTGGAGTCAGATTTCAGAGTGAAAGGGAGAATACTTACATGGACATCTACTAGGTTCACAATCTGACCCATATTGTCAGTTTCGCAGGGAAGGTCGGGTATAAATCTTCTTTCTCCATCTACAATGAATCTGTAACGGTGAACTCCAGATGAAAGCATCAGCAGAATGGTGTGATCTTTGCCGGATTTCTCAACAGGTTTCCTGTCATGTATGTATATATATTAACGGTCAGAATAAACTATCTTCTATTGATAAGTTTCAGGGCTTAGGAGAAAATGGAAGAGAGAGATATATTTGTCTGACTGTACTTTGACGTCCACTTGTCCCATGATCCTTCTACATAGATATTTCTCCCTCCAAGAGTCCACGTAAGCAACGTGGGAATTTTCTTTTGAGGTGGGCCATCAGAATCCTCCTGTTGTTGATTCATCAATATCTGGTTGAACACTGGAGGAGGTACATCTGCAGCTCTTTGCAACGGGGTTACAGGACTCTGAAATATGAAATACTTCAATTCATTTTATTTACCAGGAAAAAAATGATATACAGATCATCAGAGAATCCTGCATGTTATGAGCTAGAAGTAGTAGATTGCTACAACTGAATCATACAAGTATATTAAGCAGGCCTTGCAAAATTTGCTAATGAATGGGCAAAGCTGCATTGTTCCACCAAAATCTGAATAACACAAACATCAATGTCCACATGTATTATGTATACATACACTATGCAATTTCGTTAAAACACAGTAGTTTACAATACACGTTTAAAAGTATCATATCACCAACTTTTTTTAAAACCGAGGTAAACCCCATTTCCATTAAAAGATTAACGGAAATACAAGCAGCATTCAGAGTTATCAGGAGCATAAAGAAGAAAAGGACCAACACAGACTTCACTGGACTATAGGACATGAAACCTACCGCCTAATTAACCAAGACTTTAACCAAACGAGGCCAGCATCAGAAAAGCAGGACTGCCCAAGTACATGAAAAGTCTTTTTTTTTCCCTGTCTTTGATCCCTTTCGTAAGAAAACAGACCTACGTTATTGGATACAACTATTGTCTACTATGAACATCTAAAAACATAATGATTACATTTTTAAATAAATTAAGGACATTAGAAGTAAGTGATGATGATACACTAGCAGTAAACCCATGTTAAAAGAAAAGGAAAAACATGAGAGTGTAATTATCAGACATAATGATTACATTTTTAAATAAATTAAGGACATTAGAAGTAAGTGATGATGATACACTAGCAGTAAACCCATGTTAAAAGAAAAGGAAAAACATTAGAGTGTAATTATCAGACATATACAGGAGTTCACGTACTACTAGACTGGCCCCTTTTCCAGACATATACAGAGAATTGTAATTTTCAGGCAACATTAGATTGGCAGAGGCATAAGGCGGAACATTTTAGTTATTTAATATGCCTTGCATCATGCATGTTGTGAGCTCACCAAACACAAACAACCCTCGCAGCTCGCACCATCAACGAGCAGCCATCAGCCAATTTTGCCAAATTAAACGAGCTCGCAATCGCAACAAAACCAAAAACACTCGCCCGGACCAGAATGGACACAAATGCCCGAAGCGAACGCCAACTAACGAACAGGTGCGTCGTGCCGATCGAGGCGCAATAACAATCAGAAGGCCGGCGATCTATCTGACCTGGGGCACGAACATCCGCGGCGAATGCGGCCTCGGCGGGGTCGCCGGCGGGGACGACGACGAGCCGCCGCCCCGGACGTAGCCCGCGGAGGATGAGGAAGCGCGGCGCACGTGGTTGCCGTCGTCCATATCGGCGTCCGCGAGGTCTTCCGCCCGGCCGCTCGCGTTGCCCATCTCAGAGGCCTGGCGTGGCTGCGGCTGGGGATCCCCGCGGATCGCCTGCCGCGGGATGCGTGCTTCTCTTGTGCCGTGCCGTGCGCCCGTGCGTGCACCTGCGGGACCCACGCATGGCATCACGCGACACCAGCGCCAACCGCGTGCACGCCAGCCAGAGCTCGTGGGCTCACTTTTTATTATTACTTTCTTCTCAGCCCATGAACATCTTTCGAAAGGCTCGGCCCGGCCCATCATCTGACAAAGCCCGGGCCCGGGTCTTTCTTCTTCAATCTTGAGCAAGAAGCAGGCAGAGGCGACGCGAGAGGCATCCAGCTCTCCCCACAAAGGAATCTCCCTCCCCTTCCTCGGCCATGCTTGGTCTTCGGGCCCGCGCAGCGGCGCAGCTCCCGCGCCCATACCCGTCTCCCTCCTCCGCTCCGGCGGCGTCGCTCTCGCTCGCGAGGCTCGCGTGCACCTCCCCGCTCGCCGCCCTCGCGCCTCTGGCGTCCGCACCGCCATCGCCGAGGGCGGCGCAACCGGCCTCCCTCTACGCTAGGTGGCCCGCCGCGCCCATGCGTCCCGCTGGCCACTCCAGGCCGACCACACGGGGTGAGTGTGTGACTTTTTTTGGAGGTGGGGGTGCGTTTCATTCTCGAGCCAGTAGTCGAATGGTAGTTTAGAGGTTGGTGAACTGTTGAGCTTCCTAGTATTTCGTTTAGTGTCATACTCATTAGATTCTATAGTTTGTTTTCATGTGTTATGGTTGCGTAGTGTTGCTTTGGGGCTTGTTCTCGAGTGATTGTGTGCAGCTAGTTTTGCAAATTATTCATTGTTTAGTGTTGAAAAATTTTTTAGGTGGGGCAAAAACAAAGGTCATGTTAATTTGATGAAGATTTAATGATGATTTTTTGTTTTTCCTACAGTAATTAACAAATTATGGGGCTCAAGCCCACCCGCCCTAGTGCCTTCGTCAGTCCTGGCACATTCTAGTAGTGACATGCTCAGAAAATCGCAACCATTGCATTTTTAGTTGTGTAGTTTGCCAGGATTTTGCTACTTATCTTCTATTGAAGGCACCTGGTGGAAATGAATGTTTGGCACTTTCCATCATGTAAGGTCACTAAGGTGTCCACTGGTTTACTGTCATTTGCATTCGGAATGTTACTACTCACAAGGTTGAATTGAGAAACTCAAACAAATCTTTGCTGCTTAGTTCTCTGTACTGCCGCTGGCAGCGTCCAAAGAGAGGGGAAAGAATTGCTGGTTCAACACTTGCTTGTTGGTGAAAAGGATGTCAGGCTTCTGGTTGATCTCGAAAAGAGTATCATTGCAGGAGGTACCATCTGATTCTCAAACTACCTTTTTATGTACTTCTGGATGCCCTTCTAATCTTGTTTGGACTGTGATATTTAATGTGCTCAGCTTACGTACATAATTTTGGTTAATTGGGACATTTACAATAGAAACAGCATTATTGAACATTTCAGGAGCAGACTTGAGTGATTTAGCTGTGGAGCACTCCTTATGTCCATCCAAAGAAAATGGTGGTATGCTCGGGTGGGTTCGAAGGGGGCAGATGGTACAGCATTAACTCTTTGTTAATGTTTTTCTAGCATAGCAGTAGACTAGATAGTATTCTTGTAGACTTTGCATATCTTTGTTACCTCCTTTACCTGAGCAGTGTCGATGAAATCTATACAGTAAACTAAAAAATCCTTTAGACTGCATCGTTTTGGGCTACTGTGACATTCAATTGACTTATGTGGTGCAATAAGGATTAACTCTTTCCTTGCAACATGTCAAGAGTTGGCAACCAATTGATAAGTAAACAAGAAGATATTATTGTTTTAGTACAGCCACTTTATTCTTCCACATGCCAAAATAGTCTTGACTCTTGACTATCAAAGCATTAGAAATATAGGGCAACTTACCTAGGAAAAAAGTAAGCGCAGTTTCAACAATTTGATCAATACACCTACACTTATATCACATAAAGGATTACACCACAAATTTTTTTTTTTCTTGTTGGGAGACGTTTGTACTATCTGTTTACTGAAGGCTGTCACCTTCATATGCACCAAAAGTTATGAAGCACTGAATTATCTGTCTAAGTTTTCATCCATCCATTGATCTGTCCTTCCATTTATATACTTTCGTACTGTTTGTCCAGTTGTAGTTTGAACTTTCAAACTTGCATTGGGCAGGTACCAGAATTTGAGGAGGCAGCATTTAGTGCTCCTTTGAACAAAGTTGTACGATGTAAGACAAAATTTGGGTGGCATCTATTGCAAGTTCTCGCTGAGAGGTACATAGTACTAACGTTGAAATAATGTGTGTTGGTAATTAGGTGTGCATGAACAGAAACTGATACCTTCCTTACTAAATGCCAGGGATCAATGCGTACTACAAGACATTGACCCAGCAGAGCTTCACACAAAAATGCAAGACCCTAGTTTTCTCGAAGAAGCTCAATTGATTGATGTTCGGGAGCCTGATGAAGTGTAAGATGTTTCACCATTTTACATTTTCTTTCCTTTTATTTTGTCTCCACAATAACCAAACTAACCGAGCAGTCATGAAAAGTGCCCCAAACTTTGTGTGTCTCACTCATACATAGAGAAAGAAAGACCGGTTACTTTTGCAGTAGCTGCCGTTTTTTTTGGTTGCAAGGTGATAGGTTATGTATTAACCAGAATAGATAAAGTTGGGCCTTGTCCTCATTTGAGAATTGAGAGTAATGTCCTTATTGTAGCGATCTCACAAATAATGAACTGGATCATAAATGTTAAATTATTCAATAGTTGCAGTCTCTTTTATGTGGTTTCCAAAAGGAATTCTTTAAGTTATGTGGCTAAAGCTGTTAAAACAAGCAAGCAGTAATTGCAGCTTTATCTCACATGGGCCATCTAGTATGTCAACCCCCTCATACTTGGAAGATCCTAACTGCACAAATTTTAGAGTGTGCCTCACATACTTGCAGCACAACCGGGACGAAGTTCATTCAGCTAGTATATTTCTTATAGTTCTCTTGCATTTCCAGGAATTGTATTGTGATGACCTGGTTCAGTTTCATTCTTTTATTTATTTTCATTCCTACTGGGTCGATGTTGAATATCTACTACCTGCATGGCAGGGAGAAAGCTTCACTTCCAGGCTTCAAAGTTCTACCACTCCGCCAGTTTGGGACCTGGGGACCAGTTATGACAGACGAATTTAATCCTCAAAAGGACACTTATGTTCTGGTAAATTCTTTTCCATGAAACTTGTTGACAATATGCTGATGTTGAGTTAATGGTAATGACCTAGTGGATAGGATTATGTAGATTTCTATGCTTGAAGCAAAAGTACTGCACCTGTTTAAACTTCGAAAAAAAAAAAAAACTGGTACTTTCTACTGTCTAGGAAATTGAGTTGCATAATGTCACTTGACCGTTTGCCATCTTTTTTTCTTCTTTTCAGTGCCACCATGGCATGCGTTCAATGCAGGTGGCTAAATGGTTACAGTCACAGGTAATTGGTGTACTCATACTCCTGCAAAGGGCGCTCTTACTCTTCTTTTGATATGTGAATAATATTGTGCTTTTAAATCCTGATTTTCCATCATTTTGTAGGGTTTCAAAAAGGTTTACAATGTTGCAGGTGGAATTCATGCCTATGCGGTTAAAGCTGACTCCTCCATCCCAACATATTAGAGGATCTTCATTGTGACCCTTAATCATGGCTGGGAACTTGGCATATATCATAGGCAAGGGTTTGGTCGTTGATCAATGCCTGAATTCAGAGCTCAATTTTCTTTCTCGTATCAGAAGTTTTGGGAGCCCTGCAGAGGAAATGAATACAGCTATTTTTGTAAAAAAAAATAAATACATGAGAATTTGCTTTATTGAATGAACCTTTTCATCAGGAAATTTCTATTGTGTCATTCTGAGATTCTGGAAGTTCTTAACTTGTCAGTTATCACCGAGGACTGCAATCTCTGCTTCCCTCTGTTGGGCATGGGCGAATGACTTTCACAATGACAGGGGTCGAGGCTTGCTTGGCCAAAGCGGTGGTGGCATTCGTGCACTTGGCTACGCAACCTTCCTTGTCCGTGAGCATCCAAGGCGCGAGGAAGGGATCCGGCGCCGTCGGTAGGATCTGGTGCCATCGTCAGGCAAAAGGAAGGCGATCGGGGACATGATAGTGGCAAGGGCAAAGAGCATCTTTTCACCGCCAGATTTAGTTTTGGAAATAAAAACCACTAATAGTTTTTTTTGGTGACTAACACTTCTTTTTTTTTGTGAACACTAATAGTTTGTTGTTCTGCTAGTCGAATAGCCAGACTCATTTATCAAAAAAAAAAAAGAATAGCCAGACTCATATGGGTCCACGAGTTAGTCTTGCAGCTATAGCCAGACTCATATGGGTCCACGAGTTAGTCTTGCAGCTCAAACTTACTAGGATTTAACTAAATACTACATCAGTAGGAACAAAACTTGCTAGGATTTAACTAAATATTACATCAGTAGGAACAAAACTTGCTAGGATTTAACTAAATACTACATCAGTAGGAACAAAACTTGCTAGGATTTAACTAAATACTACATCAGTACTCAGTAGGAACAAAACTTGCTAGGATAACTCATACATCAGTAGAAACAAACTTGCTAGAATTCAAAATTTTGGCAACGTTATATGATGATGACAATCAACAAGATTGCTATTACGACAAAAAAAAAACAGAGGTGGAGGTGCGGGGAATCGAACCCCGTGCCTCTCGCATGCGAAGCGAGCGCTCTACCATATGAGCTACACCCCCGTTGTGATTTACGTACTAATTAAACGTTATTTGAATGATAGAATAGGGAACTGACCCCGTGTAGGAACAGATAGTGGAGCCGATCGGCTCCAGGATGCCGGGTGGGCCGGTCGTTACTTTGGTATGGTGTGGACGCCCACGCAGCACTGTGACTAATGTGCGTGCGGGCTGCAGCCGGCCCAACATGCTGCACTACTCCTACGTATTATTTTTTTCATTCAGGAAAAATAAAAAAGACTCTAGTCTTGTTGCTTCAAAACAACCACAACCCGTGACGACGTTAACGTTGGCGAGGCATTTGTCCACGATAGGTAGAGAAGGCTCACGTCACAGGTTTCGCGGCAAGCGCGGGCTGGCGTCAGTGAGTCATCCTTCCACCGTTGGCTTTGGCTGCGCAAACGGCCAATCGCTTTCATTCATATCCGTTTGCTAGCCGCCGAAAACGGCCAGCCCCAGCCGCCCAGGCCCTTGACCTGCCCGCCCGCTCGGCCGGCCGGCTGTGCGCCGCGGGGCCGCCCGGACCCGTAGGCGGCCACGGTGTGGTGTGCTGGTGGTGTGGCGACCCACCGGAGCGGGCCCAGCAGCAACAGGAACCAGTTGAGTGGTTTCAGGTGCGTGCCGAGTTGGTTGGTGAGGAAAGCGAGCGTCCCGGCCCGGGCGGCGAGGCGACCCACCTAATCCAGCGAGTCAGTCCCCATTTCATCACGTCACGCCACGCTACGCAAGCCAACCAACGCCTGCCACGCCACTACAGGCCACTCGATCCCGGCGGGACCCATCACGCCCACCTGACCTCTCTACCGTGCGTGCACCGAGTCGACGGCCGCCACCACTTTTTTTTTTGTTTTCCCCTCTCGGCGCGGGCGCCTTGAACTGCAGCCTGCAGGTAGCCTGCAGCCCCCACCACCACCACCACCACCACAACCAACAGCCGCACAGGGCACGCGGCTTCTAGAAGCTTCCCTTGGCTTCCCTCACCCCGTCGTCACCCGGTCGATCTCCCGGTCACCCAAATCCGCCGCGACTCCTCCGCCCGCACCGCCGCCAGCCAGGCAGGTGTCGTCTCTGCCCCTGCCGCCCGTCCCGCCCCACCCTCGGTACCACCGCCGGATTCGGCGCTGGGGTTTTGTTTGTCTCCCCCACCACCACCCTACCAGCAGCCTCGGCCCCGCCGTCTCTCCAAGGCTGTCCCTCCCGTCCCGTCCACGGCCTCGGTCCAGTCGTGTCCCTCCGCCGCCCGTCATGCCGAGGTTTGCCCTCCACCGCCGATCGCACACGGTACGTAAGCTTCATATCATGCTCCCTCCGCCCCCTCCCTTCTCGGGCTCGCTCGCTTTGAGCTCCCCTCCCTCCCTTTTCGCTTACCAATCAGTTCTCGTGACGATGATTTTCGATTTCCTGCTGCAAGTGTGTTTGTGCGTGTTATTAGTGCTACGATCATGAGCAAGCCGCGCCACACTGCTCGATCCTGTTCGATTGCGCAAATGGAATGGAACTCACATGCGATTCGGAGATTCAGCTCGCCGCCCGCCGCTTGCTTCTCCTCTCGGTCGTCTCTCTTGTGGTAGCCATGCCATGCCATGGCATGTCGTGCCAAGACCCAAACAGCAGAGAGAGAACTGGGGGCACGGGACGGGACTCGAGAGGGAGGGAGGGAACAAGTCAGCGTTGGCGGGCTGTCCAGTTCCCGGCCGCCCGATGCAGCTTCCACGGCTGCGATCTCCCCAACGGGCGGCTACCTGCCGTCCGTCGCACTGCTACTGCTACTGCTGGCCCACCCCGTCCCCGCCGCTCGCTTCATTTCTGCTTCGCTTCCGTCCGGCCCTCCCCAACATTGAGGCCTTCTCTTCTCCCTCCTCCGGCCCTCCCCATCCCCCGAACCGAATTCTCCCCGCCGGCAGCCTTCTCCGGGCTCGCAGCTCCACCCGGCCCTCCCGCCTGCTCAAGGGCACACTCCAGGTTCCATTCGAATCAATTCGTCCGTGCCTTATCCTGCTCCTACTAGGCTACTACGACTACCTTCCGCCTCGCTCTTGGTGCAGATCCGTCTCCACTTGGTTTCCTCTCGGTAAGGACGCCCTGGCTACCTTCACCTTGCAATTGGATTCTTCTTCTACCTAGCCTAACTGTGAGTACGTTAGAGTTGCTCTGTGATGGGGTCCCTCTCCCTTCTTCCGTGTCTGTAATTATGCCCAAATCCTCACACCGTCTCTCGGGAGGAGGAGGACCCCCCACCTCCATCCAATTTGTGATTCTGTTGCTGCTCGGATGGATTCTTCTTCTACCTAGCCTAACAGCACTGGATTTCTTCTCGTCTCGCTCAAAAACGGCAGGGGATTTCTCACGCGGTATTTTTTTTAAAAAGAAACGAGGGGGGGGAGTTCAATTCAACCGTATCTCCTTATGCCCTGCCCCAGCGCGGCGCGGCGCCCCCACGTCTCCCCCGTGCAGTGACTGCCACTGGTGTGGTAGCTCAGTAGCTGCTGTAGCATCGCGCTAGTTGCTGTGTGGTCCGGCTCGGTGATTGCCCCCCCTCCGCCTTGCTGGCTGGGGCTTCCCTTCGTATCCACACGAGTACACCAACGTGCACGCGTGTTATAGCTTTTTTGTACCCATGTGTGTTAACTTTGGAATCGTACTTAAGTTTCCTAATATAGAAGGTCCCCCTTTTCTCCATGCAGGTCATATGATTGCAATGAATCCTGAGATCGTACTACCGTCTTGGAAACAAGTAAGCTGCCAAAGTGTCTATGCATGTACTGTGTGTCATTACTTGACTTGTATGAGATGAGATCCCAGCTAGCATGTACAAAGCTACTGATGATTCACTAACAAAGTGATCTTCTCTTTGACTGCATGAATAGTTCCCAACATCGGTTGATCTGTGAAACACTAGACCGCTCGTCATCTTGCAACTGGAAGGAGAGAGCAAAGTGATTTGCTGTCTCCCGGTGATCGATGTTCTTGAGGCCTAGTGATGGCTGATGCTAGCTCAAGGACTGACACCTCAATTGTTTTAGACGACAACGACAGGAATCACAGGGTAATTCTTTTTTTTTCTTGATTTTGATGTTCACAGGGTACATCGTATTCTTTTCATTAGATATTTCAAGTTGCCCCTGGCCATCGGTGCATCACATCTATATATTTTCCATATAGTCTTCTCACACTAAATAGTATATACAACTATGCTAGTACTTTAAGTCTATCACACTATGCCTACCAAAATGTTAAATACCATTACTGGATATTTGAGTTCATATTCTGAAGTATCAAATTACTGGAGTAGAGGCTGCGGCATTCTGCCTCACCAATAATCCGCTTAAGATATCATCTCCCTCTATAGAGATATTTCGCACCCTTTAAACCTTGAAAAATCCATCACTGTTCTCCTCAAATTAATAATAATAAAATCCATCACTGACACACATATTTATATAAATTGAGATATTTTGAATGCCTAACTTATGCTATACTCAGGCTTAACTTCTCTTTACAGATGGAGAACGGAAGTGGTGCGGTTTTACCTTCTAATTCTTCAGATAGGTCTGACAGGTCTGACAAACCTTTGGACCAAAAGGTAATATTTTGGTTCCTTTTTCTCAAAGATCTTATTTAACCTTGTATTGCCTGTTATTAATTGCATTTGTGAATTGTCATATCTTAGACAATGCGACGGCTTGCCCAAAATCGTGAGGCGGCAAGAAAAAGTCGGCTGAGGAAAAAGGTATCACTAAATTTCATCCTTATTCGAACAGGCTGAGATGTTCTTTTTAGCTTGAATAAAGTGTTATTTGGAGATACACTTGAGTAGTTGTAGTAATGTATCCAAAATAAGCTGGTTATCTAATTTTATATGATAATTTTTGCTGAAGTGCATGTTATATGCTATAGTTTCTTGTCATTATGTGTCTCTTTTCTTTTCTGTGATGTTTAATAAATGGGCAATTGGCATTTAAAATTCGACTCAAAATGCAACAGGCAAAAGACTATTTCTGCATGTAATACAGACTCTACTAATCTTTTTAATTGTCCATGTGTATGCAATTCAATTGTGTTAAATAGTAGCACAGTTTCTACAGGTTATTCATTTTTAATTCTTATTACGCCAGTAACAAGTAAAAGCCTAACGTGTTTCTTTTTTATTTGGTGAAGGCATATGTGCAGCAGCTGGAGAGCAGTAAGCTGAAACTTGCACAACTGGAGCAGGAACTCCAGAAAGCTCGCCAGCAGGTAACTCCTCTTGGTTGCATGTATGTTTACTGAGTGCATGGAAAATAGTAGCTTTGTGCTGTTATTTTGACTCTTTGAATATTACTTTCAGGGAATCTTCATTTCCAGCTCTGGAGACCAAACCCATGCCATGAGTGGAAATGGTAATATTTTAATCTGTTATATCTGTGTGGCTCTATGTGTTTCTGGATTTAATTAATATATCTTGATTGAGCGCTATCTCTATCATTAGAAATGCATCTGAAATTATGAATTTGTTGTTGCAGGAGCATTGACTTTTGACATAGAATATGCTAGATGGCTAGAGGACCAAAATAAGCAGATAAATGAGTTGAGGACTGCTGTGAATGCTCATGCAAGTGACAGTGATCTACGGCTTATTGTAGACGGCATAATGGCACATTATGATGAAATATTCAAGGTCAAAGGTGTTGCTGCAAAGGCTGATGTATTTCATATACTTTCAGGCATGTGGAAGACACCTGCTGAAAGGTGCTTCCTGTGGCTTGGGGTTTTCGTCCATCTGAGCTTTTAAAGGTGTGTGAAGTATTCGTTCGAGTCTTTTATTTTTTGTATGTGCCCTTATTGGAAATGTATGATTGCTGATATTTCTGCATGGAAAATTTCAGCTGCTAGCGAATCACCTCGAGCCCCTAACTGAGCAGCAAATGCTGGGTTTGAACAACCTCCAGCAATCTTCCCAGCAAGCAGAGGATGCGTTGTCACAGGGCATGGAAGCACTGCAGCAATCTTTGGCAGAGACTTTAGCTGGATCCCTTGGTCCATCAGGTTCTTCAGGAAATGTGGCAAACTACATGGGTCAGATGGCCATGGCCATGGGCAAACTTGGGACACTCGAGAATTTTTTCTTCGCCAAGTAAGCATCTTCTTTGTATCCTTGTGGGCGAAATGTTGTCATTCAACAATCTATATGGTTTTGTTTAGGATGTCACTCGCGCTGTTTATTTGGTTTTGTTGCATTAGTTTTGAAGAGTAATTCTGTTTTATTTCTGCAGGCCGACAACCTGCGACAGCAGACATTGCATCAAATGCAACGCATTCTAACGATCCGACAGGCTTCTCGTGCTCTTCTTGCCATCCATGACTACTTTTCGCGGTTGCGTGCTTTAAGTTCTCTGTGGCTTGCTAGGCCACGAGAATAACAAAGGATCATTGAGTTCCCTGTGGTGGTTGTTGGGAATTCTATGGCGCGCTGGATCACAGCGATTGCATCCCAGATCATTTGTGGTCCTGTTTTTGTTGTACAATTACGTTTGGCCGCTGCTTGGTCCAAATTGTACTTAAGTGGTGTACAAGTAGGTCAACTCTGTAAGTTATGGTGATTTATGGGTGTATTAGCAATAATAATTAGAGAAATCAGGATGAGGGCTTTTGTTGTTGTTTGTACTTGTTAGAGATTTAGTCCTAAATGTAACTCGGGGACATGGGGGCAGAATGGGAAGAGGATGGAGTAATAAGAGTCTTCCTTTGGTATATGTTGGTATTATTGCTTCTCAGTTGCTCATTTTGCAGCGAGGATAATGATTATTCTATCCATTTTATGTACTTGGATAAATGTTGTCTGTAACCCACAACATGATTATGACCGCTACTTCACAGTACTCCCTCTGTCCCTAAATGTTTGTCTCTAGAAAACCATGTTTCCCTCACAAACACGCTTTCCGGACGACACACATAAAGGGACGGAGGGAGTACTGCAGTAGCTGGTCTTATCATATCCATGCAACAGTAGTGGTTATAATCAGCAGATGAGGTTGGTCATGTCAGTTGCAGCCTCTGCAGAATGAAATGACATGTGATGTCATGTCTTGCTTCATTGTGTTGTGTGCTCAGCTGTGAGAGCCGCAGAGCGTTTGCAGCTGAAGCGGAGGGTCGCTGTACTCCGCCGACAGCACCTTGTCGGCGACGATCCTGTTGGCCGCCTCCGTGTAGTGCAGCCCGTCCCAGCTGATGCGCCTGTCGCCGTCGGCGCACGCTTTCACCTTGGGGCTCCCGCACGCCCTCCCGGCCTCGTAATTGTACGGCGCGCCGCCGCTACCGCAGCACGCCGTCAGCGGCTCACTGAACCCTGATGAAAACCACGCCACGAGAGACAGGTGAGGCAGGTTTCTTCCTCGGTCGCCGGCCCGAGCTTGCCTGGCCGTCGTCCGATCGATGGAGAAACAGTAACACTACTAACACTACATATAGCTTTGGGTCTCTCACCATGCGCCGTGTGGTTGGCGAAGAGGCCGTACTTGATGGCGTACATGTCGACGCACACCACGGTGGAGTTGGCGAGCTCGGCGCGCAGGTCGCGGCAGAGGCGACCGAGCCGCGCGTTGAAGGCCCTGGCGACGCGGTTGTGGCCGGCGAGGCAGCCCGCGTGGTCGAGCTCGCCAGTGCCGGCGCCTCGCCACCGCGCCAGCGTGCTGGGCAGGCACCCCAGAGGCCCCGTGTTGTAGTCTGTAGACCACCAACTTGCGCCCGCCGGCTTCGTGCACCATCTGCATGCAAATGCGCAAAACGTACGGAATTGAAGCATGAGCATTGGGCGGGGAGGCCAGGCCAGGGACAACGACTAACGAGGCAGAGGCGGGCGTTTGGTGCCAATCGACTTGCCATGCATACCGTGAGAGCGTTTCTGATCCGTGTTACGATGGCCGGGACGATGCTCTCCAGGATGCGCTCCGGCGAGAGGTTGTGCTGAATAAGGCAGCCTGGATGTCGTTCTGGCCGATGTCGAAGGTGTACACGGCGTTCTTGAACTCCTCCATGGTGATGCCGCCCCCGAGTCCTCGTCGGAGGAGGAGGCCGCCATTGCCTGGGAATCTTGAGATATGTCGTGTGCTTAGACCTTCGGAGGTGTTTATAGGGGTATGTACTTGTGTTCATATGGGTGAGTGTGCGTATGTTACATGTGGCGGATCCGGACTACGAGTATAGTCATCGGGTCCGCTGACCCTCGATAACGTTTTAAAAATAGCACTAAAGCTCCTCTTATTCACATGCAAATCATCCTTAAAATAGAGAATCAATACATGTTCGACCCGTTATTTATTCCTTGACCCTAATGAAATAATATCCTAGATTTGCCTATGGTGTGTTGTGAGCATCTACGTTATCCCTGTGTAATTCTAAAAAAAAAAAAACCTATAAAAAGACATAACTAAAATCCTTGCAGCATTAGTATACGACACTGCTGTTTTGCGTTCAGCCACGAAGCGGGCCTGAGCTGGGCTGTAGTTCTCGTCTAGGTTGTGGGTTGTTCACAGGGAGTTGGGGTGGGAAAGCTGAAATGCGCAGCCACCGTTGGATCATAAAATGGATGGCATCGGGCGTAGAGAGAGTGAATAGTGAGAGAGAAAAAAACTAATGGTTTGTAAATCCTAGATTAAATTTGCAGTTAGACTTTATTATATCAAATTTTTAGTGCTCAAACTTACTTGATGATTCTCTTATTCGAATGGAATCACTGAAGTCCTCAAAAATTTATTTTAAGTTTTTATAATTTCTAGTTTTTTGCAAATGACTTTGGACGGATAAACGACCTAAAACATTTTTTAAAGTAACATGAAATTATGTTTTAGATTTTGGTAAATCTATTTTTAAGTAATGACATTGGGTTTTTTATATAACACCACCTAATTACATTACAACTCTGTAGTTGACCATGTTATCATTTTAGTTTATTTATTGCCCTAGAATTTTTTGTTTTAAGTTTTCATATTTCGAATTTCATCTTTTTCGATTTTTTAAATAGTTTGGATTAGACAAAAGATCACGAACCAAGTGTTCTAAGATGTCGTAACATAGTCAACTTTGTTGTAGTTGACTATGTCGGATTACGATATGAGATTGCTTACCGCACCACCCAGTGGGTACAACACAAGCCGGCCATCCATCCGTCCGGACATCTCCTTTTCTTCCTCTTGAATAGGTTGGTATGACCTAGTATAAGTGAGGTGGATGAGAAATGTCTCATGAGATCGGATGAGTTTC
This sequence comes from Hyparrhenia diplandra, assembly GCA_015847255.1. Taxonomy (NCBI): domain Eukaryota; kingdom Viridiplantae; phylum Streptophyta; class Magnoliopsida; order Poales; family Poaceae; genus Hyparrhenia; species Hyparrhenia diplandra. The sequence continues at coordinate 92,118 of JADLZK010013066.1, forward strand.
ACTAGTTTACATCATGTCCAACACATGGGGATCTTAAAAAGTGAGACATGAACGTGCCCCAGGGGACGCGTCTCCAACGGTATCCTCCCTCCGTCCCGAAATAATGTCATTCTAGGAACCGACACAACAACCAAGGAGACTAGAAAAGGACCATAATAACCCCTATAATATCTCTCTTTGCTCTTCTCTCCCCATTGTAGTTTCGGATCCACGGGGGAAGCAACTAGTGATGGGCTTGCCGAGGGAAACAGAGGAGGGGCATTTGGGGTACTTGTCGATGGGCTCGTCGAGGGGAAGCAATGGGGAGGCTTGTTGGCGCACCGGCGATGGGCTTGGCGAGGGGGGAAGGGAGGAGGCACCGCCAACGGGACTTCGCGCGATGGTCTCGGCGAGGGGAAGCAGAGAAGGGGCCGTCGGCCGGGGTATGGCGATGTGCTCGTTGAGGGAAGCACGGAGGAGGCGCCACCGCCGTGGTCCGGGCGATGTGGTCGTCGAGGGAAGCGAGCAGGTGCCAATCGGGCGGGTCGGCGATGTCCTCAACGAGGGGAAGCAGGAGGAGGCGGTGCCGCCCCGCCCGTCGAGCATTGGTGATGTGCTCGCCGGGAGGTATGGTGGGGATACGAACTAGCCCGCCCGAAGCGACTGCGCCCGACCTCGCCGAGGACTATAGGACCTCGCTCAAGGTGCGCCTATGCCTTGATCATGCCTTGATAGTGTAACAGAACCTCCTAAATTATAGGGCCCACATGCACTTATCATCGTCATTAAGACCTCGATCATTATGCACGAGTTCCCAATAATCTAGAAAGTGCTATTAATCTTCGAGCAGGATCTCATTAACAAGCCACTCAAAAGATTACAACACTTTATTCAAATACATCGAGTACAGCGGAAGGATTACATAACCATAAGTTTACAAACCATTTGTTCAAATACTCAAACTGAAGTGTTAATATTACAAGCCCGATATTATTGGAGTAACTTTATACATATAAACACGACAACCCTGCCCGAGGGTTCAACTCTACTCGTCCTCTTTTTTCACGGTACACCGTCATGCGGCGGGGACCAAAACAAGCCTGCTCATGACCGGCTCTACAACAAGGGTCAAAAGAACCCACGAGTGCGGGGTACTCAACAAGACTTACCCGACTAAAAAAACAGGAGAAGACACGGGGAATGCCGGGTCTTAGGAGTCAAGGTAAGGCTTTAGCAAGAATCAAGAATTTTTTTTTTTTTTTTTTTTTTTTTGAGAAAAGCTTACTAAAAGTGTATCCTTACTTTCAATATTTTTAATTCAGATTAGTAGCTCTTATACTCTAGATTATCCTATTCTAGAGTAAACATAATTTATTATTCAACACTCCTTCTTCAAAAACATTATCCATCATTTACTACGATGATGGTCGGGAATCGGGTCTCCTTCTCCAGAAGCAAGCGGCGATTCATGAACAGATTAATACCCGGCTGGGGATCCCTAACCACACGACATATGTAGCACTTAAGCTTGCATATATCAACCTTCTTTCAGATTTGTCCAAAACGGGAGCGAGGCTGCGCCACCGAGAGTACAGTACTCCACCTCCCTACCCGCCGGTCCCTAATGACAATGACGGTTTACCCGGTAGGGTGGGTACACGCTACTCCGCCATCTCTCCACTCCCGGTCGCGTGGTTGCCATTCCCGATTTGGCTCCACCGAGATCCGGCTTACCGAGTATGTGGCTAGTTAGGGTCGACCGATGCTGGGGTGATTTGCCGGTCGAGGCGTGCCATTGACCAAAAAGGTCTCGGGCGCAATATGCGTTCAACACGTCCCGATTTCACTCGGGCCAAACAACGGGGACGGTCCTTAAGCGACCAACACGGGACAAGCACACGCCTAGGTATCCCGCCGGCTTTTCAACCTACATCCCGTCCGATCTCAAATTTATCACTACATCTCTTTCTTTTCCAAAAACAGTACCATCTTCTCCAAATAAAACATTTTGATGAAAAAGCTTAACTAATTAAGCGGGGCTAAGCTTTACTAAGCATTTTCGAAATGAAACAGGTTAACAAGGATGGTATTGAAATAAACAAGGATGGTAATGCAGCAATTAGGTTATCACTCAACTCCTAATTACTTAATGCAACATAGCATAGACATAAGTGATAAAAAAACTTTTAAAACATCAAGGAAGGGTTTAATGAACAGGGGGCTTGCCTTCGTTGCGGGAAAAGTTTGTTCTTGAGAAAACCCAACAAAATCCGAACCCTCCTCAACTGGATATGAAAACTCCTCGATGGCTGGCTCGGACTTGATACCTTCGATCTCGTTCACTACACGAAATAATGTATGCTTCAACATGATGCCGTATAGGTAAATATGATGCTTGCGGGTGCATGAAATGATAAACAAGAACATGATTTACTTCACGATAAAGTTACAACCCAACAAAACCAACTTGTTGAACTATTCTAAAGATATCATCACCATTGCCTAAGGAGTTCTCAAGGACCACTTAATATGATACAATCTAAGATTCACAAAACAACCCCGAAGTCACACAAAACCGAATTTATTTGACACTAAACAAATTATGAAACACATAAAAATAATAGGGCATGAAATAATAAAAAAAAATTTAACTTTCTCAAAACAAGCTCAAAAATTTTTGTGCAGGTAGGTCATGTCATAAAACAGTACCAAAATAAATTTCATGATTTTTGGATAAATAAAATAATTATTAAAAATCAAGGAAGATGCATTTTTCAATTAAAATTTGTATTTTTAAATCATGCAAAAACTACTCAAAATCAAAGTTTCAAATTTTTCCTGGATTCATATACTCATAAGAAACTTCTACAAAAATTTTCAGAATTTAAGGAGCTATTTTCAAATTTCTATGAATTTTGAAAGAATCAAGACTATTCAAAACAAAGGAAATTAGATAAATCAAGATTTAAAACAAAAAAGACCCTCAGGCGAAACCGGCCCAACATCCCGCGGCCCTAAGACCGTGCAGCCCAGCCGCTGCGCTACGAGCAGGCCGCCCAACCCCACGCCCGCCGACCGCGGCCGGTGATTGGCCGGCTGATTCACACGGCGGTGAAGTCTCCGACGACGCGACTTGGCTCTACGCGTGACCCTCTCAACCTCGCGGACCTCATGGCACCCAAAACCCGACACCTAAGGCACGAGGGCATGACCACCGACGGGCCATGGCGGCACGGGCGGCGCCGACGGACGACGGCATCGACCAATCCTGAGCTTTCCCGCCGTGGCGAGGACACCGGGCGACGACACCATCAGGCGAACCCGAGCCCTCGCTTAATTGATTTAAACGACCCGACAGCGAGGTTACGCTGCGGGCGAGCGACAACGCTGAGCTCGTCGACGACCGAATTCCGGCGGCTTCAGCGCGGCTTCGACCCAACGGATGGCACGAGTGCGGGGCGGGAGCTCACCCCGGCTTTGCGGTCGCGCCACGCTGGTTTGGACGGAGACGAGGCGAGGGTGATCGGTGACGGTGGCAGCGGGCGGGGCGGTGCTCCCGGTGGCAACGACGGCGTTCGGCCGTGTCCCGAGGGCAAAGACAAAACGGCCGAGCGCATCATGACCACGATCTCAAAGGCGTCCGCTATAGCTCTAGATGGTTTTGCACAAGGCTCACCGAGACGACCGGCGACGACGAGATGGTGCGCGGCGGCGGCGGTACGGCCGTGGAGAAGACCACGGCTCCACGCACGGCACCGGACGATGCGAGGAGCCGCGAGATGGCCTCAGCGGCGCAAAGAAGCTGCGAAGATGATGGGCGCGCCAATTTGAAGAATGGCAGCACGGTGGCAGTGGTGTGACGCGGCGGAGCAAGGTGGCCGGCGGCGGCCGGAGAAGGAAGAAAGGAGAAAAGCGGCGTCGGCGTTGCTTTTATAGAGCAAGAAATGGAGGGACAGTGGAGGAAGGCGTCACGCACCGGCCAGCTGCCCCCGACGCGTCCTCGCCCGGAACCGGCGAGAACGACCCACGGCGACGGTCGCCGGCGGCCCGGCATGGAGGAGAACAGGGGAAATCCGTTTTCTTGTAGATCCTAAACCTAGGTTTTTCTGAAATTTGCCAAATTCTCCTCAAATTTGAACTGAACTTGAAAAACTCCAAAAAGTAACCCCCTTAATTTTTTCAAGATCTACAAATTTCATAATTGGACCATTTTCAAATTCAGCCTCTAAATAGGACTTTTTGAAAAGCAGTTCAAACTTTTGAAATTTGAATTCAAAATTACTTTTGAAATCATGTAACAACTTGAAAAACTTTGTATATAACTTTTGCTCATCTCAACAAGATCTACAAACTCACTTTTGAAAGTTTTTGCAAATTTTGCTTAGATTTTGAATTAGGGTTTTTAAATCAAAAGGGGACAAAACCTAAGTTTGGTATTTTTCAAAATTACTTTAAATTTTTTGAACTAAACTTTGAAAACTCACAATACCAACTTTGTTCAACTTTGAAAACTCTACAAAATTGCTTTAATAACCATACCCAAATTCTTTATAAATTTTGAATAAAATAAAAGGGGTAAAAGAAAGAATAGAAATCGGGGTTTTAGGAGTTCAATTCAAATTTGAATTTGATTCAAATTTCAGATTCCCATCCTATACTATCCAACCATCATTCAACATCACACTTAGGATCAAAAACATCAAAAACATAAAATAACATTAAATCACTCTAATTTCCTTAAGCTCAAACATTTCCCTAAAATATAAACTAAATTTTAATTCAATGCAAAAATTCAAATTTTCTAATTATGCATGCTTTATGATAAACATGATGACATGGCAAGATTTTTAGTTGATTAACACCAGGGGTGTTACAGCCTTTCCCCTAAAAGAAATCTAGTCCCGAGATTTAAAGCTCTGAGGGGCTAAGTAATGGCAAAGGAAATGTGTCAAGCAAACACATCTCGAACTAGTTCATAAAACGGATGGTGTTTTATCTAATATATATGCTACAGGAACTTAAAGAGACAAGGGATTATAACCTAGATAGAAGCAAGAAATTCGGGGAAGTGCTCTTGCAGATATTCCTCTCGACTCCCATGTAGCTTCTTCTTCGTAATGTTGATTCCATTGGATCTTATACCATTTGGTTGTTCTTCTACGAGTGACACGATCTTTTCGATCAAGAATTTGAGCAGGGATATTCTGAATAAACCAGATCAGGTTCAAGTGCAACTCCTTCAATATCAACCACTTGATCGGGCACTCGAAGACATTTCTTCAAGCGGGATACATGAAACACATTATGCACAAAATTTAAAAGGTGTTACGGTAACTCCAAACGATAGGCTACTTTTCCACATCTTTCCGAACGGAATGGTCCAATATAACGAGGTGCTAACTTTCCTTTGATTCCAAATCTTTTTACTCCCTTCATAGGTGATACTTTTAAATACACATAATCTCCCACTTCAAATATCAAAGATCGACGCCTTTTATCTGCATAACTTTTCTGTCGAGACTGAGCCACTCTCATATTTTCTTGTATGACACGAACCTTCTCTTCTGCATCCTTAACCAAATCCACACCAAAGAACCATCTTTCTCCAGGTTCAGACCAATGCAGAGGAGTTCTACATCTGCGACCATATAAAGCTTCAAAAAGGTGCCATCTTGATACTTTCTTGATAAGCTGTTATTGTAGGAGAATTCCCGCCAAAGGTAAACATTCATCCCATTTTTCTTGATAAGTGAGAACACAAGGCTCGTAACATATCTTCTAGAATTTGATTAACCCTCGCGGTTTGTCCATCGGTTTGTGGGTGATAAGCTGAACTAGGGTGAGCTTGGTTCCCAATGACTTTTGTAATTGTTTCCAAAATTGATTCATAAATATTGAACTTCTCTCGAAACAATATTCTTTGGTGCACCATGCAAACTAAATATCCGAGCAATATATATCTCAAAGCATAAATTTTTTTGCAGAATAATCTTCTCTTCTTGTGCAGTAAAAATGTGCTATTTTAGTAAGACGATCCACAATAACCCAAATGGAATTGAAACCCCTTGATGTCCTGGGTAAACCAACAATAAAGTCCATGGTGATTTCCTCCCATTTCCAAGATGGAACAGGCAATGGATTTAATTGTCCTGCAGCTTTCATGTGTACTGCCTTTACTCGTCGACATGTATCACATTTAGCTACATAACGAGCAACTTCTATCTTCATCTTAGTCCACGGAATCTCTCATTTTCAGATCCCGATACATCTTGGTGCTTCACGGGTGAATAGAATACCTAGTCAAGTGTGCTTCATCCAGGATCTGGCCGACGTAACTTTCGGGAACCTTTGGTACCACCAAAGCGGCTCTTGAACCATAACACATACGCTTCATCAACTCGAAACAAGATGGTTTTCCACTTCTAACTTTCTCTTTGATATGTGCTATACCTTTACTTTCTCTCCGAGCAAGTAATAATCGATCTCGGATATTTGATTCCATAGTGATACTAGATAGAGTCCCCTGTTCAATGATTTCCAAATTTAACTTTTCCATTTCTTGACATAAAGTTTTGTCCATTAAACTTACTTCAAGACAATTGCGTGGGTTTTCCGACTAAGTGCATCGGCAACCACATTTGCTTTACCAGGATGGTAATGCACTTCCAAATCATAATCCTTTATCAACTCCAACCATCTTCTTTGTCTCATATTCAGGTCAGACTGGGTGAAGATATATTTTAAACTCTTGTGATCGGTATAGATATGACAAGTGTTGCCCAATAAATAATGACGCCAAATCTTGATTGCATGGACAAGCTGGCACGCTAATTCTAAATCATGAGTTGGGTAATGTTCTTCATGCCGTTTAAGTTGTGCGGAGGCATAAGCAATAACCCTTCTTTCTTGCATCAAGTACACATCCAAGACCAATACGGAAGCATCACAATAGACATCAAAGCGGCTTCTCAATATCCGGTTGAGCCAATATCGTGTGCGATAGTCAATGCCTTCTTCAGAATTTTAAAAGCTTTCTCACACTCGGGTGACCGGACAAACTTGGTTTTGATTCTTCAACAATTCGGTGATAGGCTTTGCTACCTTTGAAAAGTCCGAATAAACCGACGGTAATAACCCGCCATTCAAGAAAAAGCTGCGGACTTGATGGACCGTGGTTGGGGACTTCAATTAAGAATATCCTTAACTTTACGGATCAACGAAACTCCATCCGCCGACAATACATGACCTAGGAATTGTATTTTCTCTAACCAAAATTCACACTTAATGAACTTGGCATATAAATGATGATCTCTTAGGCGTTTGAACAATCCGAAGGTGCTTCGGCATGCTCTTCTTTGTTCTTGGAATATATCAATATATCATCAATGAATACCACTACAAACTTGTCAAGTTCGACATGAATCTTGTATTCATCAAATACATGAAGTGTCTTTGGGGCATTGGTTAATCAAAAGACATTACCAAATACTCATATAAACCATATCCGGTAGTGAAGGCGGTCTTTGGAATATCTACAGTGTTCGATCTTAATCGATGATATCGACCTTAGATCAATCTTTGAGAAAACCTTGGCTCCGGCAAGTTGATCAAAAAGTAGATCAATGCGGGGCAAAGGATATTTGTTTTTAATCGTCACTTCATTCGGTGGACGATAATCAACACACATTCTCAAAGTGTGATCTTTATTTTTCACGAATATAGCGAGGGCAACCCCGGGGTGATGGCGGGTCGAATAAAACCTTTGTCCCTTAACTCTTGCAAGCGGGTTTTCAATTACGCTAATTCTTGAGGTGGCATTCTATATGCTCTCACGGATATTGGGGCGGTTCGGGTTTTGGATCAATTCTGAACTCCACATCTCTATCGGCGGTAAACCGGGTAAATCTTACGGAAACACATCAGGAAATTCACAAACTCTTTGGAATATCCTTTATCTCCTTAACGGATGTAGCATGATTCTCTCAACTTGATCCTCTTAGGAATGGGAAGTTGAATCAGAAGTTGAGAATTGCTATTGGGTATATTTACCCTTATTGTTCTATTGAACATCGATGATGACCCCATGCCGATACATCCAATTCATACCGGGATCACATCTATATCTTGATCCTTTAGAATTATCATATTAGTGGAAAAATCATGCCCACCTAGTCTTATAGGTACTTGTTGTACCATTTCTTTAGTACTCATACGTCCCCGGCATTTGTATAAAGAAATTATCTTTTGTTTTCCCCAATTGGTATTTCATGCTTGATGACAAAAGTTCTATTGATGAATGTATGAGATGCTCAGGAATCAAACAATGTAACAAATTTGGATGATTGGCAACGAGAAACATACCCATCATGACGGGTTCTCCGCTGGTATATCTTCAACATTAGTGTAAAACACCCGGCCCAGTCTTCTTCTCAACTTTACCCTTCGAGCATTACGTCCCTTTCGCTGTTCTTATTCGTAGGTCGCGACTTCCGGATGCTATTCAAGATTGGGATTAAACCTCCGAGGATTGGGGCATTCTCGAGAATAGTGTCGGGCTTGCCACGGTTAAAGCAGATAGGACTACCTTGGCTTTGTGGAGCAGGATTTGAATACCGGGGGCATTCGGGCCGACGGGGATAAGGAAGCGATTCGGCAGGGCGACAAAAAGAGCGTGGCCTAGGGTCGGGGCGGTGGTGGGCGATAGAGAGGCCGATAGGGAGGGGCGATAATGATTCACTGGATGATAGATCACCCTCGACGCTTCTTATTCCCTCGGAAAATCCGAAGAAGACACATTTTTCTTCTTATTCTTGATCTCCTTGTGTTGACGATATTTTTTTCAAAGATTGAGTGCCATATTGACCACCTCATAATAGGTGTACGTGGCACGTATAGTCATCATTGTTTGAAGCTTCATATTTAAACCACGTATGAACCACTCCTTTCTCTTTGCATCCGTACTAACATGTTCGGAGCATATTGAGAAAGGTGATTAAACCGACCAACATACTCCATAAGCCGACATATCTCCTTGTTTCAACTCAAGAAATTCTGTTAACTTCTTAGCCATCACACCATCGGGTATATAATGTTTACGAAAGCTTCTTTGAACTCTCGGCCAAGTTACTTGGTGTCCAACTGGCCGCATGGCAAGGAAAGTTGCCCACCAAGCTCCCGCGGCACCTCCCCGTTGTGTAGCCGCAAAATGGGGCTTCGATAAGTGGTGAAATCCATAAGCTCAAACTTTTGCTCCATAGTGCGGAGCCAGTCATCGCCTCCAAAGGTTCATTTGCTCTTGAAAAGATCGGGGGCTTCGTTTGGTGAAATCGGGGTATGAACTTTTCTTTTTCTCACCCCGACGACCATTGTTTTCTTGGTTACTATTTTGACTATTGTTTGCCACTTCCCGCATCAAACGACTATTTTTACGTAGTGGCTTGGACCAAAGCAGCTATAGTATCAACCAGATTAACAGAACCTGTGGTGGTCCGGAATGAACAGCATTTGAACTGCTAGCATTGACCGAGGCATCCATTTACAAGCAAACCGACTTTATTCATTAATTTACATATAACTTTCTAAAAGTTACAACAACATACCAAACGGTTCCTTATTTATTATACAATCTTTGTACTAGACGGGGATCATCCAACCCGCTAAGTTTTTCATACTAAAACTATGTTACATATATAACAACATCCTCACAATCGCTCAACCATCATTCTCATTGTCACGGTAGTGCTCAACCTCCTCACGGTTCTTCTTCTTCACCATCACTAGGTGGTGCTATCTCTTCATTTCCTGCTTCTTCCTCATTCTCATCTTCAACAACACCTCATTCATCCTCAACCTCTCCATCTTGGTGGTTTACGATGGATGGCCTCATGTAAGTTGGCGTTGTAAGCTTCCAACCCTTGTACACGAGCTTCTAAGGCATGAATACTGTTGAATGGCTAGTATCATGTCCTGCCTTTCAAACTCCCTCTCATGGAGTATATTGAACACAACTTGACGACATTCTTCATAATCCAAATCACGTCGCTCCACTTCACCTTGCGGATCACCAATCGTAAGGTAGCATCCTCATTGACTCGCGGTAACCGGTCCAACTCTTGATGAGTCTTCCTACTTCGGCTTGGAGATCAGCAATCGTGGAAGTGCCTTACGCTCTAGCTCTGTTTGCTTCGACCAATTCTCTAGTAAGCCTTTGTATCTCAACCGATAAATTGGGCCTACTATTGTCGCTACTTCGCACCATCATGCCTTGGAGCAAGTTGGTGTCGAGGAACTCCTTTGGGTCCCGTCTTCTTTGTTGAGTACGCTTAGTACGGGCCATCCTATAGAAAGAAAAGATTGGATTTAAGGATGGATCAAAGGGATTATTAGGTTAGCAAGCATAGGATTGATATACCTAACCCAAACCTCAATTAAGGGGAAAGTGATTAACAAGTTGATTAAGCATGATGCATGAATCGAACTTACAAAACTATGCTTAAACAAAACTTATTATAGGGCAATATGATATGTTACTCCACTACGAAACATTTAAATTATAAGAGAAGATTTTCAAATTGATTCAAGATAAGTTATAAGCAATTTGGACCAAATTAAGAGTTTTAAATTAATTTGACTCAAATCATTTTGAAGTTTTGTAAAAAGAATACTACAAGAATCGTTAATGATCATGCTCGGTACCGGTAATGCAGAACCTCCTAAATTATAGGGCCCACATGCACTTATCATCGTCATTAAGACCTCGATCATTATGCACGAAGTTCCCAATAATCTAGAAAGTGCTATTAATCTTCGAGCAGGATCTCATTAACAAGCCACTCAAAAGTATTACAACACTTTATTCAAATACATCAGAGTACAAAGGAAGGATTACATAACCATAAGTTTACAAACCATTTGTTCAAATACTCAAACCGAAGTGTTAATATTACAAGCCCGATATTATTGGAGTAACTTTATACATATAAACACCGACAACCCCCGCCCGAGGGTTCAACTCTACTCGTCCTCTTCTTCACGGTACACCGTCATGCAAGGGGACCAAAACAAGCCTGCTCATGACCCAGCTCCCGCAACAAGGGTCAAAGAACCCCGATGCGGGGGTACTCAACAAGACTTACCCGACTAAAGAAAACGGGAGAAGACACGGGAATCTTTGGTCTTAGGAGTCAAGGTAAGGCTTTAGCAAGAATCAAGAATTTTTTTTTTTTTTTTTGAAAAGCTTACTAAAAGTGTATCCTTACTTTCAATATTTTTAATTCAGATTAGTAGCTCTTATACTCTAGATTATCCTATTCTAGAGTAAACATAATTTATTATTCCAACACTCCTTCTTCAAAAACATTATCCATCATTTACTACGATGAAGGTCGGGAATCGGGTCTCCTTCTCGAGAAGCAACGGCGATTCATGAACCGATTAATACCCAATTTGGGGATCCCTAACCACACGACATATGTAGCACTTAAGCTTGCATATATCAACCTTCTTTCAGATTTGTCCAAAAGCGGGAACGAGGCTGCGCCACCCGAGAGTGCATACTCCACCTCCCTACCCCGCCGGTCCCTAATGACAATGACGTTTACCCAAGTAGGGTGGGTACACGCTACCCCGCCATCTCTCCACTCCCGGTCGTGGTTGCCATTCGATTTGGCTCCACCGAGATCCGGCTTACCGCAGTATGTGGCTAGTTAGGTCGCCCGATGCAGGGTGACCGCCGATCCAGGCGTGCCATTGACAAAAAGGTCTCAGCGCAATATGCGTTCAACACGTCCCGATTTCACTCGGGCCAAACAACGGGACGGTCCTTAAACGACCAACACGGGACAAGCACGCCTAGGTATCCGCCCCGCTTTCAACCTACATCCCGTCCGATCTCAAATTTATCACTACATCTCTTTCTTTTCCAAAACAAGTACCATCTTCTCAAATAAAACATTTTGATGAAAAAGCTTAACTAATTAAGGGGGCTAAGCTTTACTAAGCATTTTCGAAAATGAAACAGGTTAACAAGGATGGTATTGAAATAAACAAGGATGGTAATGCAGCAATTAAGTTATCACTCAACTCCTAATTACTTAATGCAACATAGCATAGACATAAGTGATAAAAAAAAACTTTTAAAACATCAAGGAAGGGTTTAATGAACCGGGGCTTGCCTTCGTTTGGGGGAAAAGTTTGTTCTTGAAAACCCAACAAAATCCGAACCCTCCTCAATCGGATATGAAAACTCCTCGAGAATCGGCTCGGACTTGATACCTTCGATCTCGTTTCACTACACGAAATAATGTATGCTTCAACATGATGCGTATAGGTAAATATGATGCTTGCAGGTGCATGAAATGATAAACAAGAACATGATTTACTTCACGATAAAGTTACAACCCAACAAAACCAACTTGTTGAACTATTCTAAAGATATCATCACCATTGCCTAAGGAGTTCTCAAGGACCACTTAATATGATACAATCTAAGATTCACAAAACAACCCCAGAAGTCACACAAAAACCGAATTTATTTGACACTAAACAAATTATGAAACACATAAAAATAATAGGGCATGAAATAATAAAAAAAATTTAACTTTCTCAAAACAAGCTCAAAAAATTTTGTGCAGGTAGGTCATATCATAAAACAGTACCAAAATAAATTTCATGATTTTTGGATAAATAAAATAATTATTAAAAATCAAGGAAGATGCATTTTTCAATTAAAATTTGTATTTTTAAATCATGCAAAAACTACTCAAAATCAAAGTTTCAAATTTTTCCTGGATTCATATACTCATAAGAAACTTCTACAAAAAATTTTCAGAATTTAAGGAGCTATTTTCAAATTTCTATGAATTTTGAAAGAATCAAAGACTATTCAAAACAAAGGAAATTAGATAAATCAAGATTTAAAACAAAACAGAGACCCTCGGGCCGAAACCGGCCCAACATCCCGCGCGGCCCGGCACTTTGTGCAGCAGCCCAGCCCGCTGCTCGATAGCGAGGCCGGCCCAACCCCACGCCAGCGGCTGACATGGGCGGCGGCGGCCGGTAGTGAAGTCTCCGACGACGCGACTTGGCTCTCGTGACCCTCTCAACCTCGCGACCTCATGGCACCCAAAACCCGACACCTAAGGCACCGGGCATGACCACCGACGGCCATGGCGGCACGGCGGCGCTGACGCGACGACGGCAACGATTAACGGAGCTTTCCCCGTCGACGGGCGAGGACACCGGCGACTCGCACCATCGGGCGAACCCGAGCCCTCGCTAATTGAGCCTAAACGACCCTACGCTGACGCGGCGCTGGGCGAGCGACAACGCTGAGTCGGCGGGCACCGACGCTCCGGCTGCGGCGCGGCTACGACTCCAACGGATGGCACGAGTGCGGCAGAGCTCACCCGGTTGCCGATGCGCCGCGACGGTTTGGACGGAGACGAGGCGGAGGGTGATCGGTGACGGCGGCAGCGCGGCGGCGGTGCTCCCCGGCAACGACGTAGCGGCGTCCGCTGGTCCCGAGGGGCAAAGACAAAACGGCCGAGCGCATCATGACCACGATCTCAAGGCGCCGCTTATAGCTCTAGATGGTTTTGCACGAGGCTCACCGAGACGACTTGGCGACGACGAGATGGTGCGCGGGCGCACGGGTAACCGCCGTGGAGAAGACGACGGCTCACGCGTGGGCGACGGACGATGCGAGGAGCTGCGAGATGGCTCAAGCGAAGCGCAAAGAAGCCGCGAAGATGATGGCGCCGCCAATTTGAAGAATGGCAAGACGGTGGCAGTGGTGTGACGCGGCGGAGCAAGGTGACTCGGCGGCGGCCGGAGAAGGAAGAAAGGAGAAAAGCGGCGTCGGGCGCTAGCGCTTTTATAGAGCAAGAAATGGAGGGACAGGTGGAGGAAGACGCCACGCGACTCGGCCACTGCCCTCCCGACGGCGTCCTCGCCGGAACCAAGCGAGAACGGCCACGGCGACGGTCGCCGGCAGCCCGGCATGGAGGAGAACAGGAAATCCTCATTTCATGTAGATCCTAAACCTAGGTTTTTCTGAAATTTGCCAAATTCTCCTCAAATTTGAACTGAACTTGAAAAACTCCAAAAGTAACCCCCTTAATTTTTTCAAGATCTACAAATTTCATAATTGGACCATTTTCAAATTCAGCCTCTAAATAGGACTTTTTGAAAAGCAGTTCAAACTTTTTGAAATTTGAATTCAAAATTACTTTTGAAATCATGTAACAACTTGAAAAACTTTGTATATAACTTTTGCTCATCTCAACAAGATCTACAAACTCACTTTTGAAAGTTTTTGCAAATTTTGCTTAGATTTTGAATTAGGGTTTTTAAATCAAAAGGGGACAAAACCCTAAGTTTGGTATTTTCAAAATTACTTTAAATTTTTGAACTAAACTTTGAAAACTCACAATACCAACTTTGTTCAACTTTGAAAACTCTACAAAATTGCTTTAATAACCATACCCAAATTCTTTATAAATTTTGAATAAAATAAAAGGGGTAAAAGAAAGAATAGAAATCGGGGTTTTAGGAGTTCAATTCAAATTTGAATTTGATTCAAATTTCAGATTCCCATCCTATACTATCCAACCATCATTCAACATCACACTTAGGATCAAAAACATCAAAAACATAAAATAACATTAAATCACTCTAATTTCCTTAAGCTCAAACATTTCCCTAAAATATAAACTAAATTTTAATTCAATGCAAAAATTCAAATTTTCTAATTATGCATGCTTTATGATAAACATGATGACATGGCAAGATTTTAGTTGATTAACACCAGGGGTGTTACAGATAGCCTTCACTGAGATCTGCCTCTCTTCTCGGTACTATAGCCCGTGATGGTGGCGAGTAGGTCGTGGAGGCGAGGTGGAAGGGCCGGACGAGGCGAGATTGTGGCGCGTCTCACCGGCGTGTCAAGACGAGGACGAGCTCCCTGGCGGAGCCGCCGAGGGCACAGGTGTGGAGAGGGAGCAAATGGATGTGGATGGGGGTAGCGTAGGGATGCGGCGTGAAATAAGTGGGCCTCTCACCTAGAACGACACTTTCTCTAGGACAAGGATTCGACCTTGAGAATCGAGACTTTCTCTCGGGGACAGAGGGGTAGTTTAGAGTTAGCTAAATCATTTTTAATTATTGAATATTGTAAAAAGTAAGAGAGTAGTATCGAGGAGCAAACTGATAGTCTCACACATTTTGATGTATTTCTCTCATGGCACGACATTTAAGACTGCTACAGGCACCCTGAATAGAACGAGCTGGTTAGTTGCTCTAAGACAACTTCACGCTAACTTTTAGCACATAATTAACTCATAACATAAATAGCCCACATATATAACACTCTCACATGATCTTAATATGTGCGGAAAAAGTCTAGTCCACCCTCGATGGTTGAGGAGGTTATGTAGATTTTTTCCTAATATGTGCCTAGCCCTTAATCACGAGATAGTTTTGTTTTTTTATTAGAATATAAAACAATGTGCTTAAAGCTAGCTTATAGGTTACCACTAAAGCTCTTAGCACAATAATGTCTCTATCTTATTTTTTTTTATCAGCGTAGAGTTAATACTAGTTTATATTATTTGAGATATATATCTGACCTTGACCTAAGAGTAACTAATTGTTGCGGTAGATTGATATTCACACTAGACCCTTACTGTTGGTAGTCAAGGCCATTCATTATTCTTGAACTAACAGTATCCCTCTTGAACACGTCAGTCAATGTTCGAGAAACAAATAAACTTGTAGAGCCGAAGTCCAGTCACCTATGATGTTAACTACCTATACCTATAACTGGTTGATTGATAGAGATGTGCCTTACGCAAGAGGTTGTATGTTCCTGTACTAACACACACGTATATAAAGACATCTATATATGATCGAAGACTAAGTGTCAGAACCCGCTAGATTGGGCCGGAACCGACACGAGATCGTCGGTCGATGGGGCGATGAGAGGGAGGTGGAGGCGGTGGCGTCGGGCAGCGCGGCCGGCCTCAGCGTGGTGGTGGTGGGGGAGGGGGGAGGCGGGCGGCGTGTGGAGGAGGGGAGGGGGGCTTGGCGGGAGAAGCAGGGGAGAGAGATTGGGATAAATTTTCTTTATTTGCTTCTTACCCCGAAAGATTGCAGACCCCTTACTTTTATAGCCCGGCTAGTGGGACTTGTATCGCAAAGCAATCTCTCTAAAAAGGTTTCCCTTTACATTGGAATACCTTTTTATAAGCATATCCTAATTATTTTACTAATAAAGGTCTTCTTTATAGATGAAATATTCCCTTGCACACCAAAAAAAAAGCCTAAGATAATCCTAGATAATTTCCTCCTTTATTGCTGAATTAATTGCCGAAGAATCCGCGGAAGGGAGGGAGGAGGAGGCGGCGGGCGCGGCGCCGGTGCCCCCTCGGGCCCGGTGGGCCTGTCCTTCCGGGCCCTATTTCTTAGATCATGACACTAAGCTTGAACAACTAATAAATAGAACAAAAATAGCCGAGAAATCGGCGTCGCCGAGCAAACGCAAAGATTTCTATACGATTTTCAAATGAACCAATTTAACTTTTATGATAGAAACAGGATTTAGAATAAAGCTCCGTTCCATATATAGAAAGGTGAAAGATCGATAACGTTGAGCAATGTAAAATATATCTTATTAAGATAAATTTTTAATCCTTTGATACTTGTGGGGAGGGAAAGGGAGCAGTAAGTACTCCCTCCATCCCAATTATAAGTCGTTTGAATTTTTGTCCCTAAGTTTGACCACTGTCTTATTCAAAAAAATTGTGTAAATTTTTTATTTCTTTTTCGTGAGTTGTTTTGTTAATATAAAATCTTTAAAAATAGCTTAAATTTGATGATATTTGCATAAATTTTTTGAATAAGACGAATGGTCAAACTTAAAGTTTAAAAAGTCAAACGACTTATAATTTGGAACGGGGAGTAGCATACATGTATCGGTAGTATAAGTTTTTTTTTGCTTGTGCTATAATTTAATAGAGAGCCATCAGCCGACTTTTTCTTGAATTCACATGCACGTATATACCTGGGTTTTCATTCATTCAGTCGTGGACAGACGACAGTGTTTCGGCTTGGTGCCTATAATAATAATAGAATTAAGCACTAGTTAGTATGTGCATGGCTGCCTTGAGACCCAGGTAATACGTTTGGATAAGTCTGAATGATCCGATCAGGCCGGAGACGACGGAGGACGTTGTCAAATCGTCTTGACTGGCTACTACATCTGGGAAGGTGGCTGTGCAATGCAATGGCAGCCCTGCACGGCATGCAACCGCCTGCTACCTGTGCTTGCCATTTGTATGTAGGAGTAACAAATAAAACAAAGCAAGTAACACCTGGAGTACCTAATCAAGACAGAGACGTTAATTGCTTTGTTTTATTTGTTACTCCTACATACAAATGGTGATCGCGACGACTGATCAACAAGTAATATAATAGCCGTCCTCGTCTTGACGATATCTTAATTTGGCCAGCCATCGATCGACCGGGGATGGACGTTAATTGATTATTGGTGGTCCGTACGTCGGCCGGACGTGGGCGGCGCACCGTCACTGTTACCGACCAGCCTCATTTCTGCGTGCCACTGTCAACCGGATCGTCCACACCGTCCAAAATCCGCTAGTAACAGCGAGGAGGACAGCTACCTAGGGTCGTACGTGTTTTTGGTCATCAACACCGTCGCGTCATCCGGCTACACGCGCGAATCGCGCTGAGAGAAGATTTTAATTAGATAACACGGGGAACAAAGGTTTACCCTCTCTGCCATCCTGGTAGGCGCTAATGGGGATTTTTTGCGAACGGTATTTTTTGGGCGGGTTTTAATACGGGTACTAAAAAGGGTTGGGTTGGCGAACATAAACGGGTTGGGACGGGTTGGAGCTCTATGGTTATAGATCGGGCAAATAAGTCATATACCATCTTCCGTCATGACTTCGGGTTGGGGCGGGTTGGGGCATTGGGCCGACGGAGGGGGCGAGGCGGGTGGCAGTTAGGGTTTTTAAAATATGGGTTGGGACGGGTTTAAACCCGTTAGCAGGCCTACATCCTCGAATGCTACGCAACTGATTCTTTTTTTCCCGAAATTAACCACCTGAACTCTTACATGTAGGAAGAGAAAACAAAAGGGACAAACACCACCTGCTCCAATTTGATTTCAAAAGTTACGACAAACCCTGTCAAACACCTCCATAACAGCTGCTTTTGCCTCAAAACGTGAACGAGAGCTCTCCTTAAGCACCAAGGACCATTGTATACGTCCATGAAGATCATCTGCAAATAGGATTAGACTTGACCCTTTATATCATTTCTATTCATCAAACATATAGTCCAACAATGTGCTGCATGCCACTCATAACAAAATTTGGTTTCTAAGCTTAGGGCCTGTTTGATTCTCAATGGAACGGACTAACTTTTAGGACCATTTAGTCCCTAAATTATTAAATATGAGGATTATGGACTAATTTTTAGTCTCATTTAGTATTTATTTCAATACATCGAGAACATTTAGCCGACTAATTTTTAGTTCTCTGGTCCCTAGTCCCTCTAAACAAACAGGCTTTAAGACAACAGCCATTTAGCGCAAGAACCTATCATAGTGCAAAAGCTAGCAGCTAGCTAGTTTGGATTTTTGAAATAACGCGACGTCACCGGCAGCGATTCAGATTCAGTGACGAAGGACGTCCATTATTCCCAGGACATGTGACAGTCTACTTTGGAACAAACATTTGATTTGATAAATATATTCAGCAGTGACAGGGAACGGCGTACGCGGGACGCCCGTGTCAACGAATCTAAACGAGATCAAGATTCTAAACCAAGAATATTTGAGGCGACAAATTTTAGATATGATTCACCAGCTGCGGCTTCCAATGTTGAGGAGAATCCACCACAAACAAAGCATGACACATAAGCTCGCATCCAACGACAAACACAGAACGTATCTGATCAAGGGCCGGGGTTATACAAAAACCAAAGAAAATTTATTAGCTTCGAAATGCTAACTTTTTTGTCCAAGTATGTACATATATAGCAGGAAGATCTATAAATAGCTAGACCAATCCTACGTACTTACAGAGACTTCAAAATTCCTGTTCCTTTTTTTTTTTTTTTTTTTTTTGGTTTTTTCTTCACACAAACTAAAAAATCAACCTGACGAAGAACTATATGAGTTATTGTACTCACTGATGGCCAAAGTCTACAATTCCAAAACCTGCAGACCGCTAATTAACCCATGCATATCCATATTATTATTATTAATAAAGCGCCTCCTTGTTGAGCGCGAGTAGTACTCTTTACGGCATGGCAACCGGCGGCGCTTAGGCAGCCGACGGCGCGGGGAAGTACTTGACGGCGCCGGCCTGGGCCAGGGCCTGGCGCAGCGGCAGCCTCGCCTGGTCCTCCTCGCCGTCCACCACAGCAGCCGCAGGCTGCGCGCCCTTGTAGTCGAGGCTGTCGTCGTCGAAGATTTCCTGCCACTTGGCCACCAGCGCCTTGATGTCGTCGCGGTCCATGTTGGGCTCCTCCCCGTGTACCTCCACGGCTTGGACCCGGCGGCGCAGTAGTGCACCACCTTCACCTCGTCGAGCACCACCTTCTCCGGGTGCCTCCACAGCATGGCGAGCACCAGGTTGTAGACCGGCGGGATGGGCGAGTAGACGTCGCGGAAGAAGAGGTTGAGGAAGTCCTGCTCCGCGAAAGGCGTCGGCGGCGTGGCCACCAGCGCGTCGAGCAGGTCCCTGGCGGTGCGCAGGCTGGGCTCGTGCACGAACATGCCGGCGTTGAAGTAGAGCGGCGGAGGCGGACCCAGCTCGTGCTCCGGCCACGCCACGCGGTCCGGGCACTGCTGGCAGTACCCGATCTTGTACTGCGGCGTGTGGCTCCACGTCTTCTCGCAGAAGCAGTCCATGACGGCGTGGAACTTGCCCTTCTCGAGGTCGAACAGGTGGTCGATGTTGAGTAGACCTGGATGTCCGCGTCAAGGTACACCATGCGCTCTCGTACTCCACGAACTCCCAGATCCGGAGCTTGGAGTAGTTGATCACGTAGTAGGCCATGGCGAACTGCGTCTGGCTCTCGGGCGGGTACACCGGCTCGATCTCGCGGACGACGCAGCCCTGCTCGCGGAGCTTGTGGCGGTGCTCCTCCGGCACGTCGGGGAGCACGGCCACCACCAGGGGGTAGGCGGAGCGGACACGGGCAGGCCCTTGGCGAGCCCCACCACGCCCTTCCAGTAGTCGCCGTCGCCCGCAAGGAAGGTGACGTACGCCCGCTTTCGGCGCCGTGGCCGCCGCCTGCTGCTTGCTCAACGCCGACATGTTAGGACCCATTGCGCTCGTCGCCGTGGGTGATCGATCGGAAGAAGACTCGTGCGCTAGCTCGATCTCTTCTCTGTACGTGCTTGTGGTTTCTTTGTGCTCGATGGATGGATGGATGGAGAAGTGACGACGGGGGCGCCGTGCTTTTTATAGGCAGCAGCGAATGGCGGCCGTGGCAGGAGAGGAGCCTGGCCGTGTCGCGTCGTGTCCACCGGCAGCCGTTGGGTCGGTTTGGCGCGTGGCATCGCGTACGTACAGGTGGCGGTGGCGGAGATCCGACGGCTGGAGTGCGGGGGACGGAGGCCTCTGGAGCACAATTTCGCGGGAAGGCGCCGGAGATCGCGACCATTATCCTTGATTTGGGGTTTTTTTTTTTTTTTTAAATATGGAATGCTTTTAAATTCCTTGTGGGGACGGTGGACCTCCCGTGGTTTATTATTGTATGTATATAGGTAGATAGGAAGAAAATGAACTTGAAGGTTATATAACGATACAAATCAAGGAAAGATATTTGCTTGTACAAACTGTATATATATAGGTAAACATGGGATACTAAAATTAGCATTATACGCTCTATGGATAATTGGAAATGAGAATGTAGTAAACACTAGATTCTCGCTCCACTGAAACTTTATTGATTGATCATATTCCATCCAGGAAAATTTTTGTGGTCTCAGGGATTTTTTCTGAGTTAGTTTATTGATTGATTCCTTTTATTGTAGGTAATATATGGATGGAATTTCAATTCAGAATATATATGGTACGTAACCGTTGATTGCACGAATATCTGATTGGCATGGATGGAATATCCCATTATCCGTTGCAGATAATTTGGATATACTTATAAAATACCTTTTTTTTTTTTTTTTTTTTTTTTTTTTTACCATGCTGGTGATATCTGGTGATTTACAATAGCAGGCCAATGGTCGGTTAGGGGGTTGGGTGAGTCAACCTTCTGGACATGTCAAGAAGAGCTAGGGGACTCACACGTGCACGTCCGCATCACATATCGTCCCTCTACCACAGCCTGAATGCATCTCTAGGAAAAATAAATAAACGATGATGCTACGGATCAGCGTTTGAGCAGGACTAACATCCCTTGGACGGTGCTCACCTAAGTTAAGACCATGACATGACATGGGCTAATTAGCCTCAAGACTGAACTTAAATCAGCTGCAACTCAGACCTTGTTGGACATACATGGCGATCGTTGATGGACATCCACGCCGCGTACGGTGGTGGCCGATGATCCACCAGCTCCGTGTCTGACCGGTACGGTGGTGGCCGATGGTTGGCTGGCCGGCCCCGGCCGGTCCCGGTCCGCCTCTCATCTTCATCTTGCCGCCGCGGCCTGTGCAGTGACCGTGTCTGACCGAGAGCGTGAGACGACCCGGAAAGCGCCGGCATCGCGTCGGCAAGGAACGGGATGGGCGGCGGTCCGGCTGTCACTGCCTTGCACTGCCACAGGGTCCACTGCACAGGGTGCAGCTGTCTTGTTGTTGGCCCATGCCATGTCGCTCCTCTCCCATTTCCCAGGGTCGGTCCCTCACGTCAGCTTCATTCGTGGGCCCAGCCTACCATTTGCCCGGTCTCACACAGCGTATCAGTTTAAGATAAACATCGAGATTGACTGTCATCATTTTTTTTTTGTATATTGAATTGGTTAGATTTGTTAAAGTAGAAATATTTTTATTCAATATAAATTCCCTACCTCGTCAATTTTAATATTTATTTAAAATGTTCATAGGTTACATATTTATCTGCCTCGTAAATAAATAAATAAAAACTAGGACGTCTGTTTCGTGCAACGTTTGATAATCCATCTAGAGTAAATTACACTCACCATACAATAATAACTATCTAAGTGGGTGTATTTTAGCCCAATATCTTATACTTTGTTTGATTTAATACGATAACGATCTAGATGCGTGCATGTTGGTTCACCGTCTTCTAATCTATTTAATTTTGAAGCAAAGAACTTGGCTCGTTGGTGCATATACGGTCCAAACATTGTAACAATGTGTCTTTGTATACTCTCAATTCCTGTCATAGGACTATTAACGTTTCGCTCTCTAGTCTTTTCCTAATCCTTTTTGCCGGTGCAACTACTTCATCATCTTCTTTTTGTGTTAACTACATCATTTTTTTTTTTTCTTACTACGTCCTTTAAACTATACCAACAACTTTTTTTTTTTTTCTTTTCGTAAACCCGTACAAGAACTTGGTTTGTTCGAATATGAAATAATTATGGTAAAGAGAACCCAAAGGTTATCACATACACCAAGTTCCTAGGTGATCTAGAACATGAAACAAGCCCTTTAAGCACGCAGCAGTCCAAATTTTCAAGTCAGAGACGGAATGCAAATTTGTGAAATGGGGCTAGCTGAAGCCATAAATGTATCGTGCAATTTTTCACAACTAAGCACAAAACAAAAACAAAAGGTACAACAAAGGTAGTCTCAACTAGGTGGCAACAAATATATCTAAGTTGGTTTCCTCATGTTGCGGCCAACCATGATCACTTTATCCACAAGCAGCAATTGGGATGCAATGATGGGTCTACAACAAGGACCAGAAAAAAAAAAAAAAAAACGTTTGCTTGAACATCAAGGATGTTTTAGAGAGATGGCCATAAGAACATAGAAACATAAAAATGACAGATCCATCACATACCAGAGTTGATGATCTGGTGGTGCTTCACAGAGTAGTTATCGAAGATGCCTTCCATCTGGGGGATCAATTGGTTCCCCTGAGTGATGGTTCGATCCCACAACTAATCCACGGTGATGCTCATATATTCTCAAGAAAAACACAAGGAAATTAGTCAAAAACTTCCGTACTTAACTTAAAACAAAGTGAAACACCCTCAAAGGGCAATATCATAACATACCTAGAGAGAAACAATCACATCTTGGGTATCCAAATCAGAGTTCTCGGCCAAAGTCTTGGGTATAACAAGAAGAGATTCCGCAAAGTGCCTCCACCCAAGCTGTGCTCGTTGTTGCCAAGATTACATTATTAGCAACATGTTGATATCACAACAGTAAATGTAAATCATTACCAATGTTTAGTGCACTTACTCCTTTGGCAGTTTTCTTCACATTGTCAATAAGGTGCTTCTTTGCTCATCTTGCACCCAAATGAGATGGAAATGGAAATGATAAGATGAACATAATTTTTCTCGCAAAAGTCAATGGTTGTCTAGTCAACCGAAAAACTGAAACCAAACAATAATAAAGTGCCTCAAGCAAAACACAAGTTCACACTGATGATGAGGATGATGCAGACCAAGGTAAGAACAATAGAAAATTTATGCAGCTGACACTAAAGCAGGTTGCAAGTTTAATCAAACTTATTGTGCACAAGGCCGACTAGTTACCAATAACACCGGCCAGAATTAGAGACTTTTGTCAGAGTCAACAATGATGAACAAAAAAAAAAAAACAAAAGCCACAAAATCTTCTTCTCCTGCTACCTTTCACAACAGAGAAATTTACAAATCATAGTAGCACAACTGCTTCATCCTCAGTTGTGTTCTTAACCAAATCTTAGTCATCACCATCGATGGACAAGGATCTGAACATTTGAATTTAATTCACAACTCAATTAGGGGATCAGAAAAGATAATTTTGTTTCTCAAGAATAAACCAACGTTTAATAATCAGGTAAAGGGTTTTTCACATAGCGAGGGTTTAGCACGCATGGCATGGCTCCAGGCCCACTTGTTGGTGGAAGCGCATTCCTGGGCCCAACAGATCACGGCCCATCCCTGACCCGCCAAGAAGCGCCGTCTCGAGAAGACGGGACGGGACTAGAAGAAGTCCGTCCTCCTGATCCCAAGCCAAAACCCTACTGCTCCCGCTCCGCTCCCGCTCCGCCCCTCCCCGTGTGGTTCCTCCCTCACACTAACGCCACCTCCTCCCGCCGCCGCCGCTGGCGAGATCTCCGGGTGGAGCGAGCGAGGCAAGGAAGCAGCAGCCATGTCGCTCCGCGTGCTGAACCCTAACGCCCAGGTGCTCAACAAGTCGGAGGCGCTGCACATGACCATCAACGCCGCCAAGGGCCTCCAGGACGTGCTCAAGACCAACCTCGGCCCCAAGGGCACCATCAAGATGTAACCTTCCTGTCCCTCCTCTTCCCTCTCATCCCGCCGCCGCCAGCTCTTCGCGTAGCCCTTTAATTTGGGCGTGATCGCTAGATCACCTTCTGGTAGATTCGTTGGGCCGTAGGGTTTGATTTCCGTTATTATTCGTGCGGCGGTATGGGTCGTGTAGCCGTTCACTTGTAGATTTGAGATGCATAGTCAGTCCCCCCTTTTGTTTTGTGCTTGGCTCCGCGTGATCTAAATTGCGTGTGGCGATTTCTGCTTGGATCTCCATTTGGCAGTGCATTCGCTTATCTGTAACAAATTGCCCACTTGCTGGTAGTAGTTATTCAGTTTATAGCGAAAGGTAAAACTGATTTTGGCACTGCCCTAAGTTTTCTGAGTACCTAATAGATTACAGAAGTTGCAAATTTCATGTGGACTGCAAGGTTTGCTTAGAATATGTTGGTTTGTGCTGCTCAGGCTTGTGGGTGGAGCTGGAGACCTGAAGCTGACTAAGGATGGGAACACCCTCTTGAAAGAAATGGTATGACACTACCATTCACCGGAACAATCTAATGACATCCTGATGGTATTTCTAGCTTGCTGGTGTTTATCTTTGATTTGATGTTTTTTGTGTAATATTTGCAGCAAATTCAGAACCCAACTGCAATCATGATTGCGAGGACGGCGGTGGCACAGGATGACACTAGTGGTGATGGCACAACCTCCACTGTGCTTTTTATTGGGGAGCTAATGAAGCAGTCTGAACGCTGCATTGATGAAGGTATTTTGTTCTAGAAACATGTCTATTCTTCTCTGGATTGGTGTATTGGTTTTATTTTTTTGGTTTCTGAAACTTCTTTTACTGTATTTGGGATATCATGTTGCCATTTATGAAATTAATGTACAACCATATTTATACCTTTATATAAGGTGGTTTTCTATAGTTACACTACAATTATGTCAGATGTAGCTGCCATTTGGCAGTAACAATTCGGACTTGATGTGAATCCTTCTGCATAATATTTTACTGTGGATTGTGGTTTGGAATTCCTGAAGTGACGCATCATTTCATTTATTTAGGATGTACCATTAGCTGTTTATAGATGAAAACAGTAGAGTCGACTCAATAAGCCTATTATTATGGTCACCATGTTAGGCCTGCACTTCCACAAGAAATTATGAAAATTTTAAGTTAACACAATTAGATATAGGAGCACAATTTTAAGTTCAATAGTCTTATAGCCTATAAGTGGCTGTTCGAATCCTCTAAAACCCAACGAGAGACCGGCCTCTAGGGATGCCTCTGTGTAACATCAGCGGTGGTGACAATTGATTCAGCACAGCAGTGGTGACAATTAGTTTTTCGACCCAGTCTCTCTCAGTGCTATCAGCCCAAGTAAGACCGTGTAACGGGCAAGAGCCCAGCAATCTCTCCATGGCAATGCTCGAAGTGGCTGGGTTATTTGATGTGAATCCTTCTGCATAATATTTTACTGTGGATTGTGGTTTGGAATTCCTGAAGTGACGCATCATTTCATTGAATTAAGGCTAAGAATGAGTGTGCAGTGTGAGTGTGAGTCTTTATCTCATCGTATATAAAAAGAATTTCCATTCTGGGTGAAGTGCTGTTAATGGTTTAGGGATATCACATGATTCTTGTATGGCATGTGATGATTTATGACACCCTGTTAATAATATTTGGATCTTGGCAGTCAGTATCCATGTTTAAAGGTAGAGAGCAACACAAACAGTGTCTTGATTAAACATTCTCTTTTTTTTCTTGTAAACCCGAAGGTATGCTGAGAAGTTCTTGCGCAGCTCATTGTGTTTAGGGAACATTAGTAATATTATACCAGGCTTTCACGGGTTATTACATAAGTTAGCAAAAAGATAATATTTTAGAAAGTCAAGATTCTACTATCTTGCAGTTGGAGGGCTCTACTTTTGGGTGAAGCTCTTTTTAGGTAATAAGCTTCTATAATTATATTGTAACCAATTGTTATTCTTGTAGGTACTCATCCAAGATTCTTGGTTGATGGTTTTGATGTTGCTAAGAGAGCATGTCTTGATTTTCTCGAAAAGTTCAAGACGCCAGTCGTTACTGGTGATGAGCCTGACAGAGATACCTTGAAAATGATAGCAAGAACAACTCTTAGGACAAAGGTCTTGCAATCTTTCATCTGCCATGTCATAAGAAATTTACCTGTGTGCCACATAAGTTTTACATGGGCTTACTATATTGCATTCTTGCAGCTGTATGAAGGATTGGCTGATCAGTTGACGGATATTGTTGTGAATGCAGTACGTTTGATTTCTCCTGTAGTTTTTCTGTGAAACGTTTCTATACCTGTCCATTTTGAAGCATATTTGAATTTCTTGTGTGAAACTGTTATAGGTTCTGTGCATCCCAAAACCAGATGAACCAATTGATCTTTTTATGGTGGAAATAATGCACATGCGCCACAAATTCGATGTCGACACCCGCCTGGTATGTATTCATTTTTTCATTACAATATATGGCATTGTGCTAAATTTCATAGTCTCTCTAAAGAATGGCTTTGGGTTAACATAGCAATGTAACTTGATAATGGTAAATGGAGGGATGTCAAGACTTTACAAATGTGCCATGATATTCTTTGTAGGTTGAGGGTCTGGTCTTGGACCACGGTTCTCGTCACCCTGACATGAAGCGCAGGGCAGAGAACTGCTACATCTTGACCTGCAATGTCTCATTAGAATATGAGAAAAGGTGCATACCAGTACAACAGTGTTATTTTTTTTTATGTTTTGATTTTAGTATTGTTTAAGTAATTATTTGAATTTTGGTCCACGAATATGTGTGTAAAGGTTTTGAATCATTTTTATGTGATTAATAGAGCTATCCATATTAAGTATCATGATCGCCGCCCGGCCATGTTTTTTGTTGGATTGGACTGTTAAAACTCAAGTGTCCATGTTTTTGTTGGTTATGTAAACCTCTATTGTTTTACTCCAACTTAAGCTCTTAATTTTGTTTCTGTTGTGAGCCAAAATTGTAATCAGTAAATTGGGTTCAGTATGCTTATAATTATTTTCTGTTTTTTTTCATGTAGTCTTGCTGACATGTAAACTTTGCAGTGAAATCAATGCAGGATTTTTTTACTCAAACGCAGAACAAAGGGAGAAGATGGTTGCTGCAGAGAGACGCCAAGTTGATGAACGTGTCAAACGGATTATTGAGTTGAAAAATAAGGTAGTTTCTTTTGTGCTTTGTGCCATAGTCAAATTTTGTCATATGCTGCATTATAGTGGTTAAAATTGTTATCATGTCTCCTTATATGCAGGTTTGTGCTGGAGGTGATAAAAACTTTGTGGTAATCAATCAGAAGGGCATTGACCCTCCATCTCTGGATCTCCTTGCTAGAGCAGGGGTAATCTCTACTCTGACTTCTGCCTGTTGGTTCCATGATCAATATTAATTTGCAGTCTTGAATGGATTTAGGTTTTCATCTTAGAATTTGGATCTCTTGAAGTTAACAGTTAAAATTGGCATTGTCTGTTTGGTTAAAAAAAACTAGGCATTGTCTGATTAAACCATGCTCTGAAATGATCATTTATGATGAGAAAATAAACAAAAAAAAGTTTCATGTATCAATGTGTCTTTACTCCTTAGTGATCCTTCCTGTGACAAAAATGCTGAAAGCTGTGCAACCAAACCAACTTATATTTGAGGTATATGACAAACAATGTTTTGACTAGACCTATCTTATTATAATTTTTTGTAGTTTTAAATAAATAACAAGATACTAGTGGTCAAAACATTTTGGAGGCTTGCAATGTCTAAAAATGTACTCCCTCTGTTCCAAATTATAAGTCGCTTTGACTTTTTAGAACATCCATTTTGCTACACATCTAGATATAATAATTTGTCTACATACAAGCAAAATGGATGAACCAAAAAGTCAAAGGGACTTATAATTTGGAACGGAGGGAGTATTTGTTAGTGGAGAGTAAGCTCTTTGCATGGAAGCTTATTGATAGCATTATCTCTGTTGTTAAATCCATCCATTTTACAGATTATTGCTCTTCGAAGAGCAAAGAGGAGAAATATGGAGAGGCTTGTGCTAGCATGTGGCGGTGAAGCTGTCAATTCCGTAGATGACTTGACTGAAGATTGTCTAGGCTGGGCTGGTCTTGTCTATGAGCATGTTCTTGGAGAAGAAAAGTACACATTTGTGGAGAATGTGAAAAACCCTCGCTCTTGTACTATACTGATTAAAGGTTGGTTTATTCTTGAGAAACAGCATTATCTTTTCTGATACCCCTAATTGAGTTGTGAATTAAATATCGTTTGACATGTTCAGGTCCTAATGACCATACCATCGCACAAATCAAGGATGCTGTCCGTGATGGTCTAAGATCTGTTAAGAACACAGTTGAGGATGAAGCAGTTGTGCTGGTATGATTTGTAATTATCTCTGTTGTGAAAGGTAGCAGGAGTTAAGGAAGAAGATTTTGTGGCATTTGTTTCTGTGTTCAGCATTGTTGACTCTGACAAAAGTCGTTAGTTCTGGCTGGAGTTATTGGTAACTTAGTCAACATTGTGTGCACAATAAGTTTGATTAAACTTGCAACCTGCTTTAGTGGCAACTACATAATTTTTGTATTGTTACGACCTTGGTCTGCATCATCCTGATTACTATCATGTGATTCATGTGTGAACTTGTGTTTTGCTTGAGGCACTTTATTATTTGGTTTGGTTTCAGTTGAGCATTTTTCCATTGACTTTTTGCTTGAGAAAAATATGTTCATCTTATCCTTTCCATCTCATTTGGCAAGTGTAGGGTGCTGGTGCTTTTGAGGTTGCGGCAAAAAAGCACCTTATTGACAATGTGAAGAAAACTGTCAAAGGAGTAAGTCCACTAAAATATTGGTAATGGTTTACATTTACTGCTGCATTATGAACATGCTGCTAAAAGTGTAATCTTGGCAACAGCGAGCACAGCTTGGGGTGGAGGCATTTGCGGAAGCTCTTCTTGTTATTCCCAAGACTTTGGCTGAGAACTCTGGTTTAGATACCCAAGATGTGATTGTTTCTCTCCAGGTATGTTAAGGTATTTGCCCGTTGTGGGTGTTTCCCTTTGTTTGAGGTTAAGTCTGGTCCAAGTTCTTGACTATTTTCCTCGTGTTTTCTTAAGAATGAGCATGATCGTGGATTAGTTGTTGGATTGAACCATCACTCTGGGGAACCAATTGATCCCCAGATGGAAGGCATCTTCGATAACTACTCTGTGAAGCGCCAGATCATCAACTCTGGGTATGTGATGCATCTGTCATGTTTTTTTATGTTCCTATGTTGTTATGGCCATCTCTCCTTGATGTGCAAGCTAACGTTTCTTTTTGCGTCTTTGCTGTAGACCCATCATTGCATCCCAATTGCTGCTTGTGGATGAAGTGATCAGGGCAGGCCGCAACATGAGGAAACCGACTTAGATATATTTGTTGCCACCTAGCCGAGACTAATTTGTTGTACCTTTTGTTTTTGTTTTTGTTTTGTGCGTAGTAGTGATTTGCATGATACATTTATGGCTTGAGGTAGTCCCATTTCACGAAGCAGTTTGCATTCTGTGTCTGTACCGTTGCTTGAAATTTTGGACTGCTGCGTGCTTATATTTTAACATGGGCTAGTCCCATTTCGATGTTCTTGATTTTTCGCGGCATACATTATCCTAGGAACTTGGTGTATGTGATAAACTAGGCTCCCTTTATATTCACTCCAATTGTGACAATTACGGATCATATGCATGTAACTTAACTGGCTGGCCGGCGGGCCGGCCGTTGCAGCCAGCCCTCCGCCTCTTGCCGTCGCCCCCAGTCCGGTGACGGAGAGATAGAGACGACGGCGACGGCCCATGAAAGCGCCGGCGTCGCGTCGGCCAGGAACCGGCGGCCGTGGATTTGGTCACCTGTCACTGCCTTGCACTGCCACGGGGACCACTGACCACTGCACAGGGCGCAGCTGTTTCGCGCTAGTCGAGGTCCATGCCATGTCGTTCCTCGCCCATGTGAATCAGAATCAGGTAGAGATACGAGGTAGGAGTACACGACCTATCAAACTGTAGGCGCACGATGCACCTCGTGAACATCTATTTAATAATTATATTTTAAACAGTCGTTATCAAAAAAATAATAATTATCTACAGTCGTGGAGATTGTACTGTTGTACCAAGTGTGAGTGCTGTTGTACCTAGTAATGGATTTTTTTTTTTTTGTGTGTAATACGTACACCATACGCATAAACGAGTTATTTATGCTCATCTAGAGGTGCATAATAAATATGTAACCCATGAACATTTTTAAATAAATATTAAGATTGACGTGAGTCGGGAATTTATATTGAATAAAAATATTCTGCTATAACAACTATAACAAATCTGTCAGTTAAGTTAAATTACAATTATCTATATCTATACCTACTAATAAAGAGAGAAAATTTTTGCCTTCATCTTTTTTTTTTTTCTGCCTGCCGGTGAGTCCAGTACAAATACGAGTCCAATACAAGTACGTATATACATAGAATAAAAGAAAAAAAAAAATTACATACCTTCTGTTAGCGTCTGCGGCTCGGACTCCGTTCATGCAAGGGTGAAAGGGTCCAACCGATCCGGCCGTGCGCGTTGTGGATCCGTCTGACCGATGCAAGCGAGCAGCGGGATCTGCGATTGAGCTCCGGATCCTGTGGTCTGGTGTGTGCTGACAACGGTTGTGGCCGGGTGACACGTATGTCCAGTTTTTGGAGAACGCCTGTGCTGTGCCAGGAGTAGTATCGGGTGGGAAGCATGCTCGAATTATATTTCTTTCTACCTTCCAACAAAAGCTAGAAGATTACCACTAGCGTACAACCCGATATTTATTTATTTATTTATTTATCACAGTCTATAGGACACGTTCGTTCATAAGAAATTAATATTAGCTTTTCCAAAAGTTGCTTCTTATAATTTGGAACATGCTATATTTGATCTCACTGGTCACGATATTGACAACGATATTAAAAAAAAATCATATACTTCTATATCTATATCTATTAATAAAGTCGGAAAATTTCCGGTGTCCAACTTTAGTTCACCCTTGCGTACAGGAGCTTGATTGGGTACGCACAGCTTATAGTACAAACCCTGATTGGACACATACAGCTTATAGTTGTTCAGGTACCTACTAGGAGAGTTCATCATACTGAGATACGATACACGTATAGCTTATAGTTCAAATTAAGCTTATACAACTTCAAGTTCCGTGTGGATATGCTCTAGAAAGTGTGGAGTAGGTGGTGGTGCCACATAATGGTGGTGCCACGTAATAGGAGTACGTACTATCTTCTATTCTTCTTTTTAGAAACAATTATCTACTATTAGTTGTTTTAACGGACTTCAACGGCTTATGAAGTTAATATTTTTATTTTTCTATATTCTGTGCTTTATCCTAACATGTGGTGTGTTTAATTTTAGCGACACACTAAGAGTTAACACCTTAACAAAAATAATAATCAAACTTTTTTGACATGACCTGCATTCACATAACTAGTTGATTTAATATATTCATAACAGAAAGGATGAAATTCACTAGGATTATCTTAGACTTTTTTGGTGTGCAAGGGAATATTCCATCTATAAGGAAGGCCCTTATTAGAAAAATAAATATGATTTGCTTGTAAAAAGGTATTCCAATCTATAAGAAAACCTTTAGAGAGATTGCTTTGCGATACAAGTCCCACTAGCCGGGCTATAAAAGTAAGGGGTCTGTAATCTTTTCGGGGCAACAAGCAATAAAGAAAATTTATCCCTACTCTCCCTCTCCTCCCCGCGCCGCCCCCTCTCCCCCCAAGACGCCGCCACCCACGCCGCCACGCCACGCCGCCGCCGCCGGCCGCCAACACCGCCCCCCAACGGCCGGGGCGCTAAGGCCACGCGTGTCACGCCTTGATTGATCTGGTCTCGTGGATGCAGTGTCATGGTCATTATAAAATAAATTATATTTTTCCCATTCATACTCTAAATCATTCTCACTTTTTAAATAAATATGTCTTGTTACATACCTAAATATATATGCATTTTATAAAAACATAAAACATAAATAGATATGTGTAGGATAACTCATCGTTTTCCATAAATGTTTAATATAGTTATCTCTCCCGGGCATTGTCTTTGCTTAGTTGTTCTTTCTTGGTAGTGGAGACTTTATTGCTTGATGCTGTTGAGAGAGCGTTATATGGACGGGTGTTTTCCCACTCGAATGCTGTAAAGGACCTGATCTTTGTCTTTGGTAGTGCTAAAGACAGGGGCAATGTCCTAAAACTCTAAAAAATTGTGGGACTGTTTGGACCCCTCTAAATTTTAGAGATCTAGTAAAAGCTTCAGAGTATAGTACTGATTTAGCTCACTTTCAAGCTCATAAGATCTACCATAGGGTGGACTAAAGCCCTGTTTGGCAGAGCTTAGCTTCCCTTGACTCCCTCACTAGGCCTGAGACCTTTGTCCTCTCCCAGCCATGCATGATAGATATGTGAACCCGTTTTTCCAATCGGGTATTAAAACGGCTCCACTCCACCGCAAAGCCGTTTTTTTTTTTTTTTTTTTTTTTTGAGTAATCCACCACAAGAGCCGTTGTGGGGCTGAAGCCAAAACTGTTCATTGGTGAAGTGAAGTTCAGCCCGAACGGGGCCTAAAAGTTTAGGTCTAATTTTAGACCACTTGTTTTGAGTTTTAGCTGCAAAAAGCCTAGAGGAGAAAATCCAGACAAAACTTTCTAAAATTGTTTAAAACCACTCCTGTCAATTTTACATGTTCGGTTGAAACCCATGGAAAACGTGTGAAGTTGATTGATGCTTGACGAATAAATATAACAATGGGGCAGCAACGGCGACAACATGTAAACACCTGGAATGAGAAGTTAATTGATGTTTGACGAATAAAATATACTAATAATAGGTCAGCAACGGCATTCGTATCCATGCCCTGTACTGTATGGATGAAGCCATGAATATGCATGGTCGATACCGGTAACTAAGAGCTTTATAGACCACTATCAGTATCAGTTGGTTTTCACGAGAGTTGTACGAATAATAAATATCCGGAGAGTTGTATGCATTTTTTTACAGAGAAGTACACGTGCACTGCATGGGTTGTCAATTCTTGTGCAATTAGCTGTCTTGTTTTTGTGAAGTGATCAAAACCTACGCTACCCATGCATTTTTCCCAGTATGCATGCATTATATTATTATTATAGTTCTACCAGCAAACAAACCTAAAGCCTATGCATGATATGCTTGCATTTGAACTGAACTGATATCGATTGTTGCTTAATGAAAAACGCATCGACTTAGGTGGGCGTGGTCTTAAAAAAACTAATATCGATTGAAGGTGGGTGTTTGGCTCCCCCAACTTTACCACGCCGGCCTTTCATGCGGCTCCCGTAGAAAAGTTGTCGTGAGGCCTAGTTCTGATTCCGGCCTGACACGGTGCATTACGACATTACGTGCACTCTCTAACTGAAGTTTCTGACTTTGTTTGATTACAAAATGGACAAACGTTTACGGCGCGTAAAATGAGTCCATCGAATTGTCCCCAAAAACATGTGTTGATACTGTATTAATTTGCAGTTTCTGTTTTTAGCTTTTTGTACCTTTTCAAATAGTTTTTTTTTTTCCAAATAGGTGAAAATAAATGTTTCAAAGGGAAACAAACAGAGCAGGTAGGTTTCATAAGGTTACAGTTTCTCCGTAGTACATAGCTCACAATAAATTTTGTATAGCTTTAGGGAGTGTAGATATATAATTGGTGGCTTCTACGTTACATCCATACTGAAGGACTGACAGAGATTATATATTCTACACAAGTGGCATATACAGGGGCCAAGCTACATTGTAGACAAAAATTTAAAGAATCATTATTACAAACAAAATTTCGCCATGACTATCGATTATACATGCATTTTTACACCTATAAAAAGTTCAACTTGCTCTAGCTAGCTTCGCACTGCCATTATACTTCACATAAAAAAATCAGGTGACCATGTGGTAGCCGCTTGGGCATGAAAAATATTTTTATTTTGGCGTCATGTTCTCTTTTATTTAACTTTTTTTTTTATAACCATTCCTAGAAATGTAAAGGCGCTTACGTGTAATGATTGTTCATTTTTCATGTGTTCCTCTGAAACAGACGGAAAACGAGCAGAATTGACTGATGATGAATCGTTCAAACACACATGTCCTCGATCTCGTGATCGATGGAGCCAAATAGCTGCAACACCCTCTAACTACTTTCTTTATATAGCATGGGAAACAGCCTGATATCGTGGCTCTTACAAGATATATGGTTCGGCCAGATTGATCTAAGGGTGTGTTTAATTAGTTGGTGAAATATTTTGGGTTTGTATTTGGTAATTATTATTTATTTGTTTGTATTTGGATCAAATTATTATCCTATTGTAGACTCAAACTGTGTAATTTGTTTTTTTATTTACCTACATTTAATGCCTCATGACGCGACAAGAGATACGATGTGACGGATATCGCAGCATTTTTCAGGTTCACTTTTTCAGGAACTGAACATGTAATATAGTAGATTTGGTTGATACAATGTATACATTCATACGGCCAAATCATATCTACCCTACCAAAACATGAATGACTACATACATTAATATATTTCCGCACCGCTGGTTGTGCTCCTGCATGCAGCCCTACCTACCCCCTGCACGCATATAAATAGCTATCGAGGGTGTTCGTATCTTCATGCACCATCCAGTCTCGATCGATATTTGCCACATCTTCTCACTCGCGCAACAAAGTGAGTAGAAGGTTCGGCCACCCCACTTGTAATGGCACCACCTTCCCACTTCTACCTCAACGATGGCGCCTTCCTCCCTGCAGGAACGGGAAATGTGCCGCCACAGGGCTCGTGCTTGCTCGACGCCGACGAGTTCCGCCGGCAGGGCCACCAGGTCATCGACTTCATCGCCGACTACTACGCCCGCATGGACGACTACCCCGTGCACCCCGATGTCAAACCTGGCTTCCTCCGCCACCAGCTCCCCGCGAACGCGCCGTCGCGTCCGGAGTCCGCCGACGCGTTCGGCGCGGCGCTGCGGGACGTCCGTGACCTGATCCTGCCCGGCATGACGCACTGGCAGAGCGCCCGCCACTTCGCGCACTTCCCGGCCTCCAGCAGCACCGTCGGTGCCCTCGGCGAGGCCCTCACCGCCGGCATCAACGTCGTTCCGTTCACGTGGGCCGCCTCGCCAGCCGCCACGGAGCTCGAGATGGTCGTGATGGATTGGCTCGGCAAGGCGCTCCACCTGCCGGAGAGCCTCATGTTCTGCGGCGGCGGCGGAGGCACACTTCTCGGCACCTCGTGCGAGGCCATCCTCTGCGCCCTCGTCGCCGCGAGGGACCGCAAGCTCGCGGACATCGGCAGCGGGAGGATCGGAGACCTCGTCGTGTACTGTTCCGACCAGACACACTTCGCCTTCCGCAAGGCGGCACACATTGCCGGCATCCACCGCGACCACTGCCGCTCCATCGCCACGTACCGTGATGACATGTTCGCGCTCGCCGACGGAGCTGCGAGCCGCCATGCAAGCGGACGTGGCCGCCGGGCTGGTCCCGCTCTTCCTGTGCGCGACGGTCGGGACCACTCAGACGACGGCCGTGGACCCTATCCGCGAGCTCTGCGCCGTCGCGGCGACGAACGGTGTCTGGGTCCACGTCGACGCGGCCTACGCGGGCGCGGCGCTCGTCTGCCCGGAGTTCCGGCACCTGATCGACGGCGCCGACGCGGTGGACTCGTTCAGCATGAATGCGCACAAGTGGCTGCTGACCAACAACGACTGCTGCGCACTGTGGGTGAAGAAGCCGTCGCTGCTCGTGGCGGCGCTCGGCACGGAGCAGGAGTACATCCTCAAAGACGCGGCCGCGGAGGGGCACGACGTCGTGGACTACAAGGACTGGGCTGTGACGCTCACCCGCCGGTTCCGCGCGCTCAAACTGTGGCTCGTGCTCCGCTGCTATGGCGTCGAGGGCCTGCGCGAACACATCCGCGCCCACGTCGACATGGCCGCGTCGTTCGAGAACATGGTGAAGGCCGACCCACGCTTTGAGGTGACGGCGACGAGGCAGGTGGCGCTCGTGTGTTTCAGGCTCCGGGCGCCGGAGGAGGTGGGCGGCCCCAAGGCGGCCAACGAGCTCAACCGGAGGCTCCTCGAGGAGGTGAACGCGACTGGCTCCGGGCCGTACATGAGCTCCGCCAATGTGGGTGGCATCTACATGCTCAGGTGCGCCGTCGGGAGCACGCTTACGGAGGAGCGACACGTCCGCGAGGCGTGGAAGGTTGTGTGCTGCTTCCCTCCTCCGCAAAATGGTGATTATCAACGCCGCTGCCTAAGATATTATTAATTGGAACGAATGCAAGCATGGTTTCTATATATGTTATTTTTGTTCAAATAAGCATTCTCTTGGCTAAGCCGGGGAGGATTTAATTTTACTCCTTTATCTAGACAATAATTATTTGTCTATGTACCAATTCATTCTTATTTAGCTATGTTACCTCATGTGTGTAAGATTTATTAGTGTGTACGTAGTCGGCGAAGTGCCGAAGTGTATGTACACGCACAAAATATGTAATCATATATCAGAATTATATATAGTATATATATGAGCTGGCTGTATAATAAATTACAGTAACTCTCTCCTAAGTAAGTGATTTAATATAACATTATAGTAATATACATGTATCGTGCAGATATGTATTCAATTTATCGTTTATTATTTTGTCATAAATTAGTACATATATTATATTATATCATATTATATTATCATAAATCAAGGTGGCTATATATTATAGCCTCACCGAAATTCCAACCACTTTTATTTATCGCCTGGGGCCAGGGTGCTGGTCGTCCCCGGCCCTCGCTTTGTAATTGTAATGAAAGTTGGCAAATTGTGACAATTACAGACCATATGCATGTAACTTAACTGGCTGGCGGGCCGGCCGGTGCAGCCAGCCCTCCGCCTCTTGCCGTCGCCGGTGACGGAGAGATAGAGACGACGGCGACGACCCATGAAAGCGCCGGCGTCGCGTCGGCCAGGAACGGGCGGCCGTGGATTTGGTCACCTGTCACTGCCTTGCACTGCCACGGCCCACGGGGACCACTGCACAGGGCGCAGATGTTTCGCGCTAGTCCAGGTCCATGCCACGTCGTTCCTCGCCCATGTGAATCAGAATCAGGTAGAGATACGAGGTAGGAGTACACGACCTATCAAACTGTAGGCGCACGATGGCACCTCGCACCTCTACTAATAATTATCTACAGTCGTGGAGATTGTACTGTTGTCCCAATGTGTATCCGTACAATGGATCTCCTCTACACCATACGCATAAATAAATTTATGTAACCCATGAACATTTTTAAATAAATATTAAGATTGACGTGAGTCGGGAATTTATATTGAATAAAATATATTCTGCTATAACAACTATAACAAATCTGTCCAGTTAAGTTACAATTATATAATATAATATGAAAAAAATCATGACAGTCATTTTTATCCAAAACTGTTTCGCAAAAAAAAAAAAAAAAAAAAAAATCCAAAACTGAAGTGCACGTGGCTTGGATTTTCAAATTATGATATCCAGCAGGTTTGAGTTATATGGAGCCTTGTCATGTGAAAGTGAAACACTGAATAGAGAAACAATATATAATATAATATGAAAAAAATGACAAAAAAGTTCCATTGCTGAAGTGGGAGCATTTTCAAATTATGATATCCAGCAGGGACAACAGTTTATGGGAGAAACGATAGAGCAATATATAATAAGACCAAAAGGTATACATGCAACAACAGAGCAGAGCGAGAGTAACTCGGAAGGTAATGGCTACCAGTACATGCATAGGTCCACGACTGTAGATAGTTATTAGTAGATATACGAGGTACATGTGAATCGGCACGAAAAGTGAACCAAAAATGTAGATAACATCGAAGATATACGAAGGTACATGTGACTGTAGAAAATTATTAAATATAGGTAAATGAAAAAAAAATTAACCAAAAAAAAAAACAGTTTATCGAAAAAGTGCGAGACTAAAATATTTATAAACAAAAAATGGGGTTAGTTTATGGTGAGAAAATAATTATCAAATACAAAACTACCAAATACAAACAAAACGAAAATATAATAAATCCGAATCCAAAATATTTCACCAACTAAAACACCCCTAATATGGTAGTGGTAGGATGGGACCCACAGAGCTGACATGAGGGACCAGATAGGGTTTGATAGAGGAGGCAAGAAGCGACATGGCATGGACCTCGACTAGGGCGAAACAGTTATGCCCTCAGCAGTGGTCCCTGTGGCAGTGGAAGGCAGTGTCGTCACTGACGAGTGACCAAATCCACAGTCGCTCGTTCCTGGCCGACGTGATTGTCAGTTTTCTCGTGGGTCGTTGTTGTCGTCTCTATCTACTCCCTCGGTTTTAAAAACATGCAATTCTATCACAATGTTATGGTTTAGTATCTCAATTAATTATAGATAAAAAACCGGTTTGCATTGGCGTGGATGTCCATCAACGATCGTCGTGTCCAAGGAGAATTGCAGCTGACTTAAGTTCAGCCTTGAGGCTAATTTTACCCTTGGACCGTACAGTACGTGGGCATTTAAAATACATGGTACACTATACATGTCATCGTCTTAACTTATACTTCTACGTCCTCCGGGATGTGACGTCGAAATCTACTACATCTATATATAAAACCCCCACTGTCGAGTTCGCCAACTGCAACCATTGACATCCAAAGGCGGGGCCCAACGTACGAACTAACTAAAAGTATTATAACTCACAAACCAAAAAAAAAACTAAACTCAATTCGACGCGACAATGAATTTCTTTTAATAAATCCTTTAAAACAAGATCTCATATAGATATATTTCGATAAAACTACCATAAGCCCCACTAATGGTTGTTGATATAGAGTAAAGTAAAAAAAAAAAAGAAATAAAAAGAATAGGAGAGTGATAATAATATTCTAGCTCATAGATTTCTACTTCATATCAGCGACAACACGCGGGGATATGATGCGTGAAGGACGGTTAATGGGATTAAATCATCTATCAAAGATTTTCTTAAATAAATTATTATATATGTTTTATCATTATAAGTTGTCATCCGTCCAACATATCTAAATATTCCTATTCGATGTTGGTTCAAAGCATGGAGTTTAAACATAATATTAGATAATCTTTATGCCCAATAAGTATATACTATGTTTCATACATTTAAGTTTTGCCACCAACTCTATTTGTAACCTACACAAAGTAATTGTCTTCAATAGCTAATTGTGCGCATTTTTAGTGATTGACGCGTTCAATCATTTAACAATCGACCACCTTTCTTCCGCAGTACAAGATCGGAATCCTCTAGTTTACTTAGTGCTGAACGTTGATCCATAGCAATTAATAAAAGGAAGGAATCCACATTATCGTCTATAATAAAAAGGAAGGAATCAACAGGGGTTACCATATTCTGAATTGAAATTCCATCCATATTATCGCCGATAATAAAAAAAGGAAGGAATCCATCAATTAAATCAGAATGAGATGACAAAAATGGAATATGATCAATCAAGAAGGTGGTTTCAGTGGAGCAAGAATCTGGAGTAGTATATACTGCGGTCTCATTTCCAATTATCCATATCCATAGAGCATATAATGCAAACTAATATTGGTACCTATATACAGTGTGTGGACCTTTGTTTTATCAGATATTTCTTTGACTTTTTAACCTCAAGTTTGACCACTTATTTTATTTAAAAATTTTATACAAAAAGAGTCATAAGTCATTCTTATAAGACCATTTGATAATAAAACATGCCACAACAAAATCAATTGATATTTTGCATAAAATTTCGAATAAGACGAAGTGATCAAAGTTAGTGTTGAAAAAAAGTCAAACGACCTACAATGTAGAATGGATTTAGTTGAAAATAAGGAGAGAGCTTTCCTTGCTTTTTTATTTGTGTCAAGTATAACCTTAAGTTCATTTGTACCAATACGCGGAAGTTGGATGCCATGAATATCTAATGGATACCCTCTAGTTCAAATATGAATTATGAATTCATTTTCCCTCATTAAAATTTAAATTCATAATTTATTTACTAAAATCTATATATGGATGTTCAACCCTCTCTGTTTTCCACCTCTACGTACAGTAAATCACGGGTTCCCGGTCCCCACACAGCATTTAAAAGCAATATCTAAATTAAATTAAAATTCCTTACAAATCAATGATCTTGGTCGTCATCTCCGGCGCCTTGCCGTCGAAATTTGATTTCTGCTCTAGAGGCCTCCGTCGTCCCTCGCCACTGCAACCGTTGGATCTCCGCCACGCGCCAAACCGACCCAACGACGACGGTGGACGCGACGCGACGCGGCCAGGTTCCTCGCACGGCCGCCACCCGCTGCTGCCTATAAAATGCACGGCGCCTCCGTCGTCACTTCTCCATCCATCCATCGAGCACAAAGAAAACCATTACTAAAGCACGTACAGAGAAGAGATCGAGCTAGCGCACGAGTCTTCTTCTTCTTAGAGATCGACCGATAGATCAACCCACGGCGACGAGCGCAATGGGTCCTAACATGTCGGCGTTGAGCAAGCAGCAGATTGTGGCCATGGCGCCGAACGGGCGTACGTCACCTTCCTTAAGGGCGACGGCGACTCTATTGGAAGGGCGTGGTGGGGCTCGCCAAGGGCCTGCGCCGTGTCCGCTCCGCCTACCCGCTGGTGGTGGCCGTGCTCCCCCGACGTGCCACAAGGAGCACCGCAGCAAGCTTCGCGAGCAGGGCTGCGTCGTCCGCGAGATCGAGCCGGTGTACCCGCCTGAGAGCCAGACGCAGTTCGCCAGGGTATTACTGCGTCATCAACTAACAAGCTCCGGATCTTATCGTGGAGTTCGAGCGCATGGTGTACCTTGACGCGGACATCCAGGTCTACTCCAACATCGACCACCTGTTCGACCTCGAGAAAGGCAAGTTCCACGCCGTCATGGACTGCTTCCTGCGAGAAGATATTGGAGCCACACGCCGCAGTACAAGATCGGATACTGCCAGCAGTGCCCGGACCGCGTGGCGTGGCCGGAGCACGAGCTGGGTCCGCCTCCGCCGCTCTAACTTCAACGCCGGCATGTTCGTGCACGAGCCCAGCCTGCGCACCGCCAGGGACCTGCTTTTGACGCGCTGGTGGCCACGCCGCCGACGCCGTTCGCGGAATAAGGACTTTCTCAACCTCTTCTTCCGCGATGTTTACTCGCCCATCCCGCCGGTGTACAACCTGGTGCTCGCCATGCTTCGGAAGGCACCCGGAGAAGGTGGTGCTCGAGGAGGTGAAGGTGGTGCACTACTGCGCCGCCGGTCCCAAGCCGTGGATGTACACGGGGAAGGAGCCCAACATGGAGCGCGACGACATCAAGGCGCTGGTGGCCCAGTGGTGGGACATCTTCGATGATGATTTAGCCTCGACTTCATTGGTGGACGGCGGCGAATAAAACGGCGACGGCGATTGGGGCGACGGCTTAAATCCTGTTCCAGGCTGGGAGGGCCAGGTAGACCCATATGTATTTACCGCCAGGCTCCATTAGAATATCCTCTTCTTATATCTTCATTCCTTTAGAGTCACAGGCTGGCGACCCATAACGACCTATGGGTTTGACTGCCTTATGGGACTTTCATATTATTCTTACATAACATAACCAAACACTTCAAATCCATGCGCCGATGACCTTATTCAATCAGAAGGTGGAATTTCTTTCTATTTGTCATTTTGGTTCCTAAGATATTGCTCCTAATAATCATCCGATATTTTCGATCATTTGAATTATTTATGGGGCTATTGCTATTAGTTCTCTTTTCCTCAACTTATCTCAGGACAAGGCAGGCGCTTAATTTATAAGTATGGGCACTAATTATTTATTTTGGGTTTGGTGCAAAATGCCAGGCGGTTCTTAAAATGAAACTGGGCACATGTACCGTTTTCTTTTAAA
Organism: Hyparrhenia diplandra; assembly: GCA_015847255.1. NCBI lineage: Eukaryota > Viridiplantae > Streptophyta > Magnoliopsida > Poales > Poaceae > Hyparrhenia > Hyparrhenia diplandra. Next base: position 134,599 of record JADLZK010013066.1, read on the forward strand.
ACTTATTATCTGTATCCCGGGAACTTGAAATCAACCTTAAATTATTCTATGTTATTATCTTATTTTTCTTAAATTTATTTTGGGTTTAATTTGGAAAAATCATTATAGATTTTTTAAAGGGACAACTAATCATACAATGTATGATGCTTAAATCAATTTTTATCAATCTTATTTATGATCACCTCATTACTTTAGACGATCACATTAATCTTTATAGATCACCATTCTTATATCTTTATTCTTTAGATCTCATATTATCTTAAGACCCCATAAGGGAGTATGTTTTTAGAGATTTTCATATTATTCTTACATAACAACTAAACTCTTCAAATGTGGGTATTTTTTCGATTTTTGAATCAAACCTTCTTAAATTTTATTTCTTAACTCTTTTGGAGTACGATAAACCTTATAATCATTAAACAACTATTATTTAGTTTTTAGATTCTATTGAACCTTCCTATTATCTCAACTCATTGAAGGGGTCGAATAATAATCAAGGACAAGATCCAAAGTGAAGTATTTAGGATAGCATAAGGAGCCTTCCAATGTGGGACCAAAGCAAATAAAACATGAATTATAGGCAAGATAGCTTGTAAACATGGTATACCAACTTTACCCACCTGGTTATGCCGGTATTGACCAAAATCTTCCCAAGCGAGATCCTTGAAGGGATAAAATCCAAGAAAAAAAAAAAAAAAAAAAAACAAATCGGACGTTGGTCGAATAAACATGCATATAACTTATTATAATCGGAGAATTGAGAACTAAAGAGAACATAAGATATCTTATCCATTAATATCCATGAAAACTTTAAGTTCTAATCTATAACAACTATAATATAAATAGAATAGAACATTATTCTTTACATCAAATCTACATCGTTGCGTAAATAGAATTAATGCATTAGTCGTTCATAACAACTATAATATCAATATGACTAATACATCTTTTACATTAATTCTATATCACCGTTTAGGTAATAGAATTACCCTAGGAGGTTAAAATTCATAATGTTGCTATTACAAACAACATAATACAACTTTGGTAATATATGCAACTAGGTACAACATGGAGAAACTTTAATTTATCAAATCTTTGCACAAAATTGGTCGCCAACAAAATTTAAAAGATTCAAACTTTGCAAAACTATTAAATTATAATATTATTATCATCAACGTCATCGAAGATCTTAATCCATAATATAATTTAAAACAAAAATATAATTTAAAAGCAAAACTTTACTCCATTCGGTATCTCATTTCATTTGTGAAAAAGGCATTTTTGCCGAGATTTATACTTAACTAAACTCATCAAACAACGAAAATCAACGGAAGCTAAAAACGAAATTTGTTACTGGCAGCCTCTAAACAAATTATCCGTTGGTTCAAATTTGAATAGAGAAACTTATACCAAAAAACATCAAAGATAATAGCTTATGGAAAAAGAAAATCTATTCAAATAAACATAATCTTAATCTTCGAATAAACAAAATTGTTCTTAAATTAAATTCTCCCATTGGTTTGAATTTAATTAAAATAGACAACTTTTTAAATTAACTTTGAAAAACGTGTACTAAAAAGAGAAAACATGCCATTTCCTAAAACAAATTATCTCGTTGGTTCAAATTTGAATAGAGAGGGATAAAGAAAGAAAAAACTTAAAAAAATTAAACAATGGCCTTTTGCGAAGTTGGCCTAAATAAGAGAACAATGAATAACCAAGGGTCACAGATCTTATAATAACTTAATTACTCAAAAACATGTGACAACACAGTGGAGTAGATAATCAACCCGAACAGGCCCAAGCACTCAGATGGCCTTCCAAATTATTTTTGAGACAGAGAATCTTTGATACATCCTGTAGGTGGTGGACGGCGGCGACGGCGACGGCGACGGCGAGGAGGGGCCAGGCGAGGCTACCGCTGCGCCAGGCCCTGTTCCAGGCTGGCGCCGTCAGGTACTCCCCCGCGCCGTCGGCTGCTTAGGCGCCGTGAAGCTGGCAGCCTCGGTCGGCTGGTGGCTCCGACGATCATTTGCTACTCGCGCTCAACAAGGAGGCGCTTAATTATTATTATTATTAAGCATAATGTATCCCGGGAACCTGAAACACTATTATGCTTAATTTTTCCCGCTTCAAACATTATTTTAAAAGGGACAACATATTATGATGCTTACTTTTTAATCAACCTCTTCACGCTCCATTCATCATCATCATCGTGTGGATTGTGAGAGGCTTTTGAGCATTTTGCTTGGTTCATTTTAGGGCCTATTTGGTAGGACTCCTCAGGAGCCCTACCAAACGTTTTATAGGAAGATGCTGCTTTAGGCTCCTCTAGAATTCAAGCAATCTCAAAAAAAAAAAAAAAAAAAAAAAAAAATCAAGCATCAGACATCGGAGAAGAACATAAGATGGTGGCAAAACCCTGCAAAACTGTTTAATCCGTTCATCTGGCGATGTGTTAATGCTTACAAGATACTGTACAACAGATACAACATGGATAGGCTTACAAACTTGCACAAAATACCCCCTTGCCATGTTACTGGCTACAAACTCATTCTACTATCAAAACTGGTGATCAGGTTATACGAATCCGGAGCAAACAAGTTACTGGCAGCCGGTCAGCTACAAACTCACCGTACTATCAAAACTGGTGATCAGATTATCAGAGATTTAATAAAGAGAACCCACCCACTCTTGAGGGTTTTGCGGGTCCAAATTAAACGCCATAGGCCAGAGAACAATGAGCACAACCAAGGGTCACAGATAACACATGTGACAACACAGTGGAGTAGATACCAATCCTGAACAGGCCCAAGCACTCAGATGGCCTTCCAAATTATTTTTTGAGACAAGCAGAATCTTTGATACAGTATCCTGTGCAATCATTTTCAAATAATCAAATTTCAAAGATCAATTTGATAGAAAATAATTAGAGCAACTAGTTAGTGTGTAGCTATGGGATTGGACTGGGGAGGCAAAAGTGCAGGCAACTTGACAAGTAATTGCATGAAGTGCAAAGGTTATCCACGCAATTGAGATCAAGTTATATGCACCTTCAGCATTTCAGTACCTTAGACTCAAGTGCTGATCAGATCATAGACATGAGGTTGCCCCAACGTTAAGAGCAAACATCAATCATATACTATTCTATCACGAATATATAATGCGGTCTTCAAGAACATATTTTGACATATAATTTCTCTTATAATATATAGTTTATAGACATAAAAGTTTGATCACTAGAAAGTATTTCTAAATACAAATCTAATGGACCTACTTTTACAAATAAAACTTTAATATAATTAGGCTAAATCTTAGTCAAAGATAACAAAGTTTGAATTTTGAAAACGTATAGCCTTATATATTCGTGGGACAGAGGGAGTAATATATTTTACATATGCATGTAAAGATATTTCAGAATAATGATTTTGCAAAGTACATTGAGCTAATACTTTTTTCAGGAATAAAATATAGTGATGAGTCAATGAGGCTCAGTTTACAGAACTCATGCACACAGGAAACACAATTGACAAGGTGATTTGAGAAGTGTGGCATGCACTGTGTGTCTGGAACATTAGTAATAATAACTATTATGGCATTTTCACTAGAAGTTTGGGAGATGAATGATGTTGACAATATTCAACTACAACGTGCAGACGATATTATTTGAAGAAAAAAATGCAACGAATCTTGCCGAGAAAGTGAAGATGTACCTTACATTGCCTTATCTATGCTGAAGTAAGCCACCTCGAATATCTGTCATGACATAGTTGAGACTTTAACCACACAATCATGCTTTGGTGTTCAAGTACTCGATGCCTGCAAATTTCGTAGAATTTTATGTTGGATAAAATGGATGTTTAACTACATTCAAATCAAGCATAAAACAACTAATATAAATAGTAACCCCGAAACAGAAAACATCCCGCATGGGATGCAACAATGTTTAGTTGAATTCCGCATGGGATGTAACAATGTTTAGTTGAATTCCATCAGGTCATGCCTTCAGTAAGCACAAGGCACAATTCTCATGTACCCTAGTCATGATTATCTTGGTCTAGTTGCTATACATCATCTGCCCTGGTATCAACATTTCTTGAGAGACTTGCTTAACTACAGTGGCATGGCTACAAGAAGTAAACACCTGGTGCTTACATAATATAAAAGCTAGCATGATACAGCAAAAGGTCAAAAGAGAAGTACCTTATCCACTGTTTCTCTGGTGTGTCTGCTTTTGGGTCTGGTCTGGCTATTATGCACCCACCAAATCGAGTTAAACATCAAAGATGCGTTCACAGCACCGGCACAGCAATGAGCTTAGAAGCAACTAAGCAAGCTGAGACCTTTGGGCTCTAGACATGAATAAAATGTCCTAGAGGCTGAAACTCTCAAGAAACTCAGCCAGTTGTTACTTGTTCTTTGATTTAAGCATACTTATCAGCCTGTCAGAAACATCTCTGTCGAGAATTATGCCGTTCTCCATCATATATTCCCATACCTCATAAGCCAGTGTAGCTTTCCCTTCCTCTAGGAGGCCACTGATCAAATACCTAAATGTCAAGCTATCAGGTTCTACCCCTCTAGCTCTCATATCCCTGAACAGATCAACAGCTTCTATTGCCCTTGAGCTCTTCCCGAGCCAATATATGAGTGTGTTAAAAGTAATAATATCTGGAGACACTTCCTTCTGAATCATCTGCAAGAAAATTTTCTGAGCTTGTTCAAACTGACCAGCTTTTACATAGGTTATGGAGCATAATATTGTACAGATTAACATTGGGAACAACCTGAGCTTTCAGCATCTGCTCAAAAAATTTCTTCTGCTAGGTTGTAGTATCCTACAATCGTAGAGACCATTAATTAGAGTTCCATATGTCACAGCATCTGCTTGTATTCCCTTATAACCCATTTCTTTGAACAGCTTCAATGCAGAGCTTACTTTCTTTGCCTTGCAAAATGCGTCAATCAGTATGTTACAAGATACAATATCACAAAACCCACCAACCTCCATATGATCAGAAACAAAACCAAATGCTCTGTCCAATTGATGAGCTTTGCACAATCCTTTTAACATTTGATTATAGCTGTACCGATCAGGATTTACTACCCCACTCATTTCCATCTCCTCGATCAACTTTTCAGCTTCCTTTATCATGCCTGCATCGCAGTAATGGTTCAAACGGATATTATATGTGACAACATCTGGCTCACACCCATTTGTCCGCATGAAGGATATGATTTTGAAGGCTTTATTAATGTTTCCGGATCTCAAGAAGCCACTTATCAGGGCATTGTAAATACATACATTGAGTTCTAAATTAAGACTCAGCATCCTCAAAGCCACCTCAAAAGCCTCGTCAACCTTATCACCCTTGCACAACCCAAATATCAATACGCCACAGGCAATGATATCAGGTTTAAGGCCCCTCCTCACCATTTCTTCCCAAAGCTCGACCGCTTCTGCAAACTGCTTATTATCACATAAACATCCAACAACTGTTGTGTAAGTGACAACATCTGGACTGGTTCCTCTCATCTCCATCTTCTCAGCCATCTTCAAAGCATCATGCAACCTATTTTGCTTACATAAATAGTCAACATATATGTTACATGCCCAAATATCTGGAAAACACCCAAACTTATCCATATCGGCCAGGAGTCTCTCTACTAGCTCAATCCTGTCTGACTGGCACAGTGCAGATATCCACCTCGAATAAGTGAATGAAGTCAAGCAAAAACCTTTATCAAGTGCCATGCCATAATACTTCTCGACCAAATCAAAGCAGCAATTCTTGACTAGAACACCAATGAACCTGTTGTAGTCCACACCAAACTCACGGCATCCAGATGTAACCATCTCATCAAATGTCTCGATGACGGAATCAAACTTGCCTGCCCTGACATAGCCTGACAAGAGGATACGATAGAGAGAGCGATGCAATGTCACCCCCTGACTCCTCACTCTCTCGAGGAACTCCGACAGCAGGCAAAAATTGCCCTCTATAAACAGCAGGTTGACAATGTAGGCTATCGCGAACTGGGTGTGATCAAAGCCAGGCCTGGACTCTGCCCACCAGTAGAACCGCACTGCCGTCTCCGAGTCTGACACGCTGCGGAGCACTCGGTTGACAACAAAGGGGTCCAGGTCGACATGGAGCCTCTCCAGCTCCAGCTCCAGCGAATCTGACGACCGGCCCTGTTCCAGAGCTTTCCCAATAACGCCAGCGACGTGCACCCGGGCCGGCCAAAACAGGTCGGACAGCCGCCCAGATGTCCCTGGTGTGGCATTGTCACCGCCGCCGACCTTCCTTGACAACGAAACAATCCAGGGAACAGCGTGGAGGGGAAGGATGCAGAACCTCGTAATCTGAGACGACCAAGGCGGTCGTTTGGCCAAGAACATAACAGATCCCTCTCAGGAGGGAGTTTCGTCGAACACCTGGCCGGCGGGGGCGGGGGCAAGCTTAGCGCCGCAGTGGCGGACCGCAGTCGCTGCGCCACCAGCGGGAGCCAAGCGCTGCCGGTGCTCGGAGGGGAGCCGCGGGAGGGACGGCTTGGAGGAACAGCGTCTGCCGGCTCCCGCTGCCCACCGGCCGGGGCTGGGCGCCGTCGATGGTCCACCGGAGGCGGAGAGAAGCGGGAGGCGCGCACTCAGGGTCGCCGGCCAGTGAGGAGAACCACGGTCGAGGGCGCGAGGCGACTGGAGGGAGCCGGGGGTGGAGGGGGTGCCGCTGACGGCGGCCCGGCGCCAAGCCTGGGAGCGCCGCCGTCGTCGCCTGAGTGCCAAGCGCAAGTGGAGAGGGAGCGGATACTGAGCTGTGTGTGCCCTGTGGGCTGTGGGCCTGTGGCCTCTGTGCCGGTGTGCTGTGACGGGCCGGTGCAGGCCAGTGGCAAATGAGCTATACAGATCCGGCCCGCAAAAAGTTTGCTGGGCTTAAATTTGCTCTGCATCAAGCTCATCTCTCTCCCACGTTCGACGGCCACACCGCGCAACTCGCTCTGTGCAATAAAATAAAATAAAATAAAATAAAATAAAACTGTCGCTTTCTTCCCCGAGAACTAATGTTGAGTAAATCTATATATATATACCTATTAATAAAACACGAAAATTTCTGCCACTTTTTTTCACCTCAACTTTCTTTCACCTCTGTCTCTTATCTGTACCGGACTTACGAAAACCCACCTGAAAGAAAATAAGGAAATATGACTCTAAACTAGAGACTTGAGTCCACACAGGACATGATAATACCAGCCTCGGATAGAAAGATGGATCGAAAAGGAACTCTAAATCTATCTGTAATATATAATTGCCAAAATATGCTTTTTATCCAAATAGGCTGCACACATACACCTGCAACTCTAGAGAGTCGAGATACATGTCAACAAATACTTCTTCAATTTCCATCGTAAAACAGCCTCGAGAGTCGAGATACATGTCACAAATATGTGCTGGAGTTAAAGTTGAAACAAATTTTGAGAACAAGTTGAAGATCGACCGCCGATTCCGCCAGATTGGGCCGGAATTGACACGTGTTCCTCGCCCCGGCTTCCGAGGTGGGCGACGGGGGCGGCTTTCGCCGGGCGGCGACGAGCAGCAGCTCTCGAAAGCCGAGGTGGAGGGGAGGAGCCGCCGAGGAGGGAGGGTGGCGGCCGGGCGGCGGGCGGGCGCGCAAGGCAGCGCGGCAGCCAGCGCTGGCGGGGGGGCGGCGCGGGCGCGAGGTGCATGGAGGCGGCGCGGCACGGAGTTGAGAGCTGAAGATATTTTTTTATTTGCTTGCTTATCCCCTAGAGATTACATGCCTCTTGCTTATATAGCCCGACTAGTGGGACTTGTAATCTAAGCAATCTCTATAAGGTTTCCTTATTCGATCGGAATACCTTTTACAAGCATATCCTAATTTATTCTTTCCTAATAAGGGTCTCCCTTATAGATGAGATATCCCTTGCACACAAAAAAATTACCTAAGATAATCCTAACTTGAATATGAAGCAAACTCGAGTCGGCGGAAGAGGGAAGGGGCGGCGGCGGTGGGCCCCTCGCGGCTGCGCGCCCCTCCCGGGCCGGCGGCCGCCGCTGCTTTTGGCCCAATTAGCCACTCCCGGGGTGGCCCACTCGTTCATGACATCTCCCCACCGCTCGACGAGGCGGCGCTGGCCCACGTGCCGCCCAACCCACCACGTGGGGCTTAAGGGCAGCCCAATCGGGAGGTGACCACCCGTGCCCGGTAGAAGAGGGGGCCGCGACTTGTCGTTGTCGCCGCTGCGCATTAATCGGGCGCCCTTGTCGGCGGTAGGCGGTCGAGGTGTAGGACGCCGGGGCAGATGCTGAACTTGAAGCTCAACGGGGGCTGCACGAAGGACGTCCGCCCATGCACGACGCATGACGGAGGCATCGAGGGTCCTGCATACCGATCATCCGGGCGGGTCGGCGGATGAGACGTAGGTGTAGGTCGCCGGCACCGCCACCTTAGCATGGAGCCGCCCGCAAAGAGACGGACGGATCGACGTGGGCGGCGAGGAGGTGAAGTCGAGGAGGCAGCCGCTGAGGAGGTCGCCGGGCGTGCTCACGGGCGTCCCGCTGGATCTCCCCGGGTCTGCCGCACCGACGGTGACGTTCCTAATGCGGAAGAAGACGCCGCCGTTGTTGTCGGAAGAGGAGGACGGTGGCACCCTTTGATCCGGCTCGTCGGGCGTGCAAGGAGGAGGACGACGCTGGGAACGCCCGATCCTCCCGGGCGATTGGGGAGGTGGAAGCCCATCGCTACGCCATGCACGGACGTTCTCCCCATCATGAAGTCTTGGAGAAGCTCGGGCTACTGGGATGTAGTAGCGGTGGAAGTACCTCACGATGCCATAGTGAAGGCTCCACTCGCGCCAGAGCCCGCAGCTCGATGGCGTTGGAGATGATCCCGGCTCCTCGCTGGTCGCCGCGGGCGTGTAGCTCCGCGTGATCATGTCGTTCGATGTCGCCGCCGATGTCGCCCATCGCACAGACGGAGACGCTGGCGGACTTTGGTACGCGATCAACCGGGCGGCCATGATGTCGCGCGCCGATGTTGCCGTGCAGCCGTTGGCCGCCGGCGGGCGGGCCGCCGCGCCGGGCGCCAGTCGTCGGCGTCGTCCGCTCGCCGTCGTTGTTCGGGGGGCGAGGTCGATGGCCTCCTCCATCGAACGGGCTCGAACCACTCGAAGTGCCGTCGCAGCGAGGTCGCGCGCCTTCGACGAAGAGGCCGACGCGTGGCGCTGTCCCTCAAAATCCATGCGTGATGCATAGACCTCAAAGGCGCCGATGTAGTCGCCCGTCGGTTGCCCCCTCGGGGGCGGCGCGTATGCCGCCATGGCGCCGAGGTGTTCCGGGCGGTCCGGCGATGTCGCAGCGCGCTGGTGAACTCGCCCCACTCGGCGGGGGACTTCTTCTTGACATGTCGATGTACCGATCGCAGCAAGACCGTGAGGTGGAAGAGGCCAGAACTCACGTAGTAGTCCGGTCGATGTCCAAGTTGAGCTCGAAGAAGAGCTCCGACTTGCGAATCAATCAGAGGTCGGGGTCGTTCGCGTGTCGCCGAACTCCCGACTTGTAGGCGCGTGACGAGTGGGGAGGGTGCAATGCCGCGGTGGTAGCACGGTCTGGCCGGGCGCCGCTGGTGGCGCGGACAGGGCGGGGAGCAGGGCGCCGCTGGTGGCACTGGGGGCCCGCAGGGCGCGCTGGTGACGCCGTCTCGCCGGAGAGTCCCGCGCGGTCGCAGGTGTCGGAGGAGAGGAGAGGGGAGTCGGTCTTGCGGTGTCGTCGAAGATGACGCCGATGACGGCCGGTGCGTCACGCATAGGGGCCGCCATCCCGCCTCCTCAAGCCGGGAGGATAGCAGGGTCGGAGCCGACGCCGAGGTCCGAGGGTGGAGGGGGCCGGGCCGTGGCCGTGCTCGGGCCGGCCCCGCGGCCGCTCGGGCGGCGGCCGCCGCCGGGCCGCCCTCCGGGCCCGGGTCGCACGCGGCCGGGATCCTCGAGGCGTGTAGGCGTGCTCCATACGACGGCGGCGATCCTCCATGTCGCCGAAACGCTTGTCGATTCGGGCGCACTGACGCCGAGGAGCTCCTTCAGCGCCGCGTTGAACTCCCCGGATCTCGAAGCCATGGGTGGTGGGAATCGCCCCGGTCTCCCGGATATCACCGCCGATTCGGCCAGATTGGGCCGAATTGACACGTGTTCCTCGCCCTTCGGCTTCCGAGGTGGCATACGGGGGCTGCCAGAACTTCGCCGGGCGGGCGACGAAAGCAAAGAGCCGAGCAGCGAGGTGGAGGGGAGGAGCCGTCGAGGAGGGAGGGTGGCGCCGGGCGGCGCGCTGGGCGGCAGGGGCGGGGCGCGCTGGGCGCGAGGTGGCGCGGCGGCACGGAGAGTTGGAGAGCTGAAGATATTTTTTTTATTTGCTTGCTTATCCCCTAGAGATTACATGCCTCTTGCTTATATAGCCCGACTAGTGGGACTTGTAATCTAAGCAATCTCTATAAGGTTTCCTTATTCGATCGGAATACCTTTTACAAGCATATCCTAATTTATTCTTTCCTAATAAGGGTCTCCCTTATAGATGAGATATCCCCTTGCACACAAAAAAAATTACCTAAGATAATCCTAACTTGAATATGAAGCAAACTCGAGTCGTGCGGAAGAGGGAAGGCGGCGGCGGCGGTGGGTCGCCCTCCCAAGGCTACCGCCCCTCCCCGGGTCGGGGTCGGCGGTCGTCGCGTTTTGGCCCAATTAGCCACTCCCCGGGTGGCCCAATTCTTGTTCATGACATCGACATGTACAGATCAAAACGTCATCCATATATATACTCACAAATTCGAGGAATAAAACAATCCAAAAACAAATCATCGGCAGGCATGGCGCTAAAGTATGGCATCGAGGTTATGGAGTCGACGCTGTGAGTAGCGACGGGGGATAAGGTTTTGTGCGATGAGGTGCAGGACGCCGCAGTCGCATTGACGCTGCGGGTGAAGCTCTGGTGCTCGGGAGACATAAATCGTCTAGGTAAACACATAACAAAACATTACGCTTTTAATTGTTATATAGAAAAGTTGAAAAAAAAAAAAATGTAGCATTCACCCGTAGCAACGCACGGGCATATCTCTACTAGTATATATTAAAAATATTAATATTTTATTATATAATTAGTATTATTAAAAAGATCTTTGAATCTAATTTTTTAATAAATTTATTTAAAGATACAAATATTGTATGTATGTTTTTTTTTTATAAATTTGTGGCTCCAAGAACCAAAACAACAATTAATTTGGGACCGAGGGGAGTAGGTGTGGGCATGTGGCTACTGCAGCCACAAGCCTTTTTTCTCGTGGCTGTGCCCATTCTTGCTCCCCGTTCAACGACACCGAGTATACTTGCCTATTTGGTAGTGTGATCAACTTCTTATCTAGGCTCCAAGAATACACCTATGATTTTGTATGGTTGCGTGCTTTTGGTTCTAGCCATGTAGCTAATGCACCGACCGCCTATAGCCTGGCTTTAATTTTAGGAAATGCTGAGTATGCTCGTTTAGCGCACCATATCGTGTCACCTCCGGTACTCATGTGTTTTCTGCGGCTCCACGTGGGCAGCGTTGGTACGGCTCGACTAGAGAAGTAGAAACAAAAAAAAACACCCATATTGACTTATTTAGCTTGTTCGGCTGATTTCGCTTGTGCTCGCTTTGGCTTATTTCAGCTTATTTTTTCTCACGAATACTATTAAATCAGCCGAAATCAGTCGTCACCGAAATCAGCCGAACACGCTCATTATTGGGCTATATTGACGGTCCACCCAACAAAACAGGCATCTTATGTGAAAATCAGATAATGGATGTTGGCAACTATCAGTTGAACTTCTACATATTTCGGGTCATCAACTTGGACTAATTGTAACAGATAGCTAGATTATTATATTAGTAAACAAACATGAAAAAGGAGACCGAGATCCGAGACCATACAAGATTCAAATAGCTCCAATCTAGGCAACATAAGATAGAGCATGGTTTTAGGGAAAAAAAAAGATATCTAGCTTGCATGTAAAAGGACTTATAAGGAAGGCACTGGTATGCAGTAAGTACGTATGAAACGGTTCTGGGAAGCCCGATGCTTCCCGCATTGTGCAGCGTGTACAAACGAATTCAAACGTGTAGCTAGAGACTTCCCGCATTAAGCCGCCAACCATGCATCCCGCGTGCAATGCAAGCAAAAGTACAGTCTGATGAAAGCGCCATCCACTCGATCCCACTGATGCCTAGCCACCAAACTATAGCCTTGACCTATCTAGCCGTCCATATCCAGTCATATGCCTATTAGAGGCTTGGAAGTTAACAAAGCTAACATGCTCTAAACTTCTCCTGCGGCTAGCAGGTAGAGCTAGCTGCAGGTCAACTCGTGGTTGTCCCTTTCCGGCCATGGATGATCTGATGCATGAATGGCGCGCCTCTCTGCAGTCTCTGCATTCTTTTCGTCCCTTCGCTTCCAGCAGCAGCGTGGTCGATGTACAATCCATGGCGGATCATGTAGCTAGGCCGAGACCGATCGAGAGAAGCCTTTAATTTGCATGCATGGTTTATTAATTATGGTGATTAGGCGCCCACAATGGTTAGCTTAGATAGCTAGATCTGACGTGACATGAAAAAAGTAGGAGAGAGTAGTCACTAGCGACGAGCAAATAGCTAATTTATTTCACCTAGCTCAAGAGCATGTGAGAGAAGTGTGTGGGTCTAATATTATAAAATAGTCTTTTTTTTTATCTCTCACTTCCATATTAGCAGACTACATAACTACATATTCAGTACAAGCTATCGACGTTGCGGACACCGTTAGGATGTCTCCAAACAGTGCCAAGTCAGCTAGCTCATTAGCCATTCATGTCATCACTTTTCCTAGGTGGAGGAGAGAGAAGAGAGGAAATCAGAAGAGATTATCTCTTAACTCAACACCTATATCTTGCTCATAAATGAGGTAGTCTGGAAGCCTGCTGATAAAGACTACGAAAGAAAGAAGAGAAGATATAGAATGATGAAATGACAATGACATGACTCGTATAACCTAGCAGCTGACTCAACGGTTGGAGACTTTTGTGTATCCAGTAGTCTCTCTTGCATGACATACATGCATGCATCATGGCGTCCCATCCAGTCCGGCCAATCGATCGATACCGTACCAGCGTAGCGATGGGAGATGCATGACTACGCAATGCATGCGGTGATCCACTCAGCTGCCGGCCAGTCGGCGGCGTCAACCCTTGTCGTCCCTCGTTGTAATCCTAGAGTGTCCGGTCCAGCTAGCCAACGGAATGTTACTGCACGCCGCATGTTTATAGGAAAGCTCTTTTGTTAAGTAGTAGGAGCTAGCCGTGTGCTTTATCTCAAATTATAAGTCACTAGTTCACCAACCCGTGCTCTCGCACGAGGTTAGAATATTATGAGTAGACACAAACTAATAAGACTTACTTCTAAGTAAGATCTTTTTCTGTTCATTAATACTCCCCGCGTATTGAAATAGAAGACGTTTTGGAAAAGGTTTGGGTCAAATATTGGGAATATAAATGGTGAATAATTTTTAAGTCATTGAGTTTAGAAATGTGAAAATCATATAAATAGATTTGTCTTGAAAATTACTTTCATAAAAAATATACATATATAACTTTCCAATAAATATTTTTATAGAAAAAAAGAAGTCAAAGTAGTGTTTTGGAGACCGTGTCGCATTTGTCCTAAACGTCTTCTATTTCAATATGGAGGGAGTATTGTAATATAATAGCTATAAGTCCATATTAAATTCTGATATATCAAATAATGATTTAAATGTTTTTCCCATCCATATCCATATGTTTTTTCATTACATAGCACTCATTGGTGTGTATCTCCCAGTATATATTTAGTTGAAACATTTGCTTAAACTATGATAGTTTTAGTAGTCATCTCTATTTTCAGGACATAAACCTAAATTTTGATTCTTTCCCTCAACTTAAGCTTATTAATTCCTCATATACAATAGCTATTATTTACAACGCTGAGTATAGTCAACCGATTTGATGCCAATTCTTTTAGATTTTTGTAAGAATTTTAGCATGTACCTTTTTATCACTCACGCTTTTCTATAAGAATTTGAATGATTAATCTTTTTAGCACCATATGTATTTAGGTGAAACAAAAAAAAACATAAACTATATAAACTCTTATTTCATCCATTTACATGATATCTTGAAAATCTATATTTTAACCTTTAGCTTTTGATCTAGTTATTGTAATATTTTTACATGTATTGATTTGAAATTTTAATAGTTATTCTATCATTTATTCAAAAAAAAAAAATTATGTTCTATTTTAATGAAATAATATGCTAGGTCCTAGTCTACCCTCTTAGTTTTGACAATGCCACAAATAGTTGTTTCAGCATGAACCATGGCATCCATAATTTTCAATTTAGTATGTCACATTAATATTCATATTATGACATAATGTTTTGATCAAAATGTTTTTAAACTTTTCTTGTACAATGACTAACAAATTTTATCGTCAAGGGTGTTAATGTAACTTAAAGTGAGCTATAAGTGTCATTACTATGATGTTTGCTAATGAAATATCTCCATGCTTGATAAGCCTAAAAATAATTATTTATACTAATGCTAGATTCATCTTACTTAATGAATAATTATTGTTTATAATTGTTTATATTAACATTTACAAATAGATTTGAGAGACTTCTGTTGATTTTTATAATGGTTGAGAGGTGGAATTTTTATAATGGTTGAGAGATGGATAATTTAGGTACAAATTATATAGGTATACATTATTCTAAATTATCTGTCGTAATGCCATTTTACATAATTTGAATGCAAATTTAAGCATCAAAGCATTATCTTTCATAATGATAGAGATGGATAACTTATACAAATGACTATTCTATTAGTTTAATTATCTTTTTGTAATTGCGGAGGCTTGAATGTTTGCATATAGGCTTTGTTGCTAACTCCACGGATCATGGACTCATGTGCTCCTTTTTTTGCAACATTTGCATGTAATTCGAGGTAACTTAGTGACAGTATTAATAAGTTCTGAATGTCTCTCGAGCCTTGTGGTTGAGCTCCACAATAGCACCCCAACAGGCTAGGTTCGAACCCCCTATGGAGAGGCAATTTCTAGGCTGGCTTTAAAAACCATAAAAATAGATAGGGGCTTCCCTTCCGATGGTTAAAATTATTATTATTATTATTTTAAAGCATTAATTATAGTTGATACTAAATAGGGATTATGTCAACATTTATTTTTGTGAAGAAAACCAAGGATACTAAAATTTAAATCAAAATTATGACTATAATGGTAACTAAATATCATATCATGTTGGTCACAAGACATAAAATTAAATTGTAATTATGGGATCTAGAAAGATGGCCATACCTTGACCCTACAGTGTACGTGGCTCGATCAAACGTCACACTGGTCAGTTTCCTTGATGGATGTGGAGTTTCTTCGAGTTCCGACAAATACCAAGCAACATACATGGAGCTATGCAAGAATTGGGGAACATTATGTTAATTTTTCACCTACAGGGACGGTGTGCACGCCATCATCCTCCTACTTCTGGAATGCATTGTCTTTGACCTCCGCACGGCGACACAAACTATGCGATGATCTGTGGGAGCTTCGGTGTTGACAGATGAAGGAGGTGTTGATCATGAAGAAAGTTGCTGGGACGCGCCGTCCGGCTTGCATGCAGCTTACTCGTGCTGTAATTGGTGCTATTGATAAATGCATTTGCTTCAGTCTTCCATACCCGACCTATATCGTTGATGAAGAGCCGAGTTCTGGGCCCGGGGTTCCCTGTGAAGCCGGCTTGTGCATCAGTGGAGATCAAAGATGTGATTAGTCGGGAGCCCGTGCAGGCGGCTTTGTGCATCAATGGCGATCAAAGATGCGGATCAGCCAGGAGCCTCTTTGTGCGTCAACGTCCGATGAGGCAATCATTCCCTCCTGCACCTGTTGAAACAAAAAAAAATTGTTAATTTGTTAGTAAAAAAATATATACCTAATGCACAATATGATCACAAAATTTATTTATTCCAAGTATTTATTTATTCCAAGTAATAATCCAGCAACAAAATATTTAAAACTGTACCTCGCAGGAGATAAAAGAGGTCAAAATAAATAGCATAAGCCTATAGCCGTTTATTTACAGAACCTTGAGGCTAATATCGCAAACAAATTTGCATACATATACACACCACAGTAATCAGCTACAAATATTCATTCATGGTGCACTATGACCTTATGTGGAGGCCACAATAAGCACCCTCAAACATTCATTCATGCCATCCACTCATCAACACAATACAAAAACCTGGTTACCGCGACGACGAAGCCTGACACAGTCTAATACCAAGAAGGCGACATCCGCAAACAATTTGACAAAGAAACTGGGAGTGGTGGAGCGCGAACCTTGTGCCAGTACATGTCGGGGACATCGAGCGCCTCAACATACCAAAAAGTCATAATTTGATAGCAATATATGGTTAATTGAAACTATAGCTAGTGATAATTTTGTTTTTACCCTGGCATCGCCCCTGCGTGCGGGCGCCGGTGTAGATGTATACTTGCTTACGCAGTATTGACTTTCTCGTTGCTTTTAATTGCCTGGCTGACCACGCAAGTTAGCTCCGGTGGCAGGTGCCGGCGTGCGGCGTGAAGCCATGGTGTGGCGGCGCTAGCTCTTATTTCCTCCTCCGTTATCCGGTGGCGGGTGCCGGCGTGCGGCGTGAAGCCATGGTGTGGCGGCGCTGGCTCATGGTAGCTAGGCAAATATAATATAATAGATTTATTTTGGAGGCACCTTGAGGCAGCGCGTCCTCCGTGGAAATCATGCGAGGGAAATATATAATAGATTTACTTTTTTCTTTCTATATAAATAGATTTATTTTGGAGGCACCTTGAGGCAGCGCGTCCTCCATGGAAATCAGGGTAGGGAAATACGTAATAGATTTACTTTTTTTTTCTTTCTATATATAAAATAATAATAATAATAATAATAATAATAATAATAATAATAATAATAATAATAATAATAATAATAATAATAGCAAAGGTGGGTAATTTTTTAGAAAATAAAGTAGATCTAATGGTTACCGATTTCCAGTCACGTGGATTGGATGGCTAGATGTTTCGATTAACGTGGGAATTTCTAATATTTATCTTTTTTTTCTAAGCGTGTGGTGAGAATTAACGTGGAGGCTTCGTTGAAGCTCTCTAATTAGTAATAGTAAGATTCTCGGCTTCTCTGGATAAAATCATATACGTATGCTCCTCGATATGTTCCAATCCAAATTGCGGGCTATTTTTACTTTTTAAAATACAATACCTTTTATTGCAACGACGACAGGTTAAGTTAGGTATAACGTTGAGGTGCATGCTGAAACGTAACTGTCTGAGATTGACTAGCAACCATATCCATATATACTAGGACGACGTACACGCCAAGCATGCATGCATCCCTATAGTTTAGTCAGGCATATGGACAAAAATAGTGCTTATCTGAGATTGACCAACAATGGATCCTGTGTTGCATGCATATGCGCCCCGGCCGGTTGCACTGCACAAAAATAACAGTGATTTGAGCCTGTTCGGCTGGCTGTCGTCTATTTACCGACGCATTGAGAGAGAAATACTGGCTTAAACCGATGATCTTGTGAGAAAATACTACTGACTAAATTTACCGATAAGCCGGTTGCAGCGAACAGGGCCGGAACAACAGAAAGGGGAAAACAAACTTGTTGTTCGATGGCGTAGAGGCCAATGCCAAGAATGATTCGTCTGCTGGCCTGGTTTGCGACGACAGTAAAAGCTATCGATCGATCCACTGACGACGATGCTTGCTACACTGAGTCATCGATGGATAGGATGGCTGCATATGTGCAGTGCAGCAGGCTGCTGAACCTGGCTGACTTATCGTCATCTCGTTGTTCAATGGAATTCCCTGGTGCCGGCGCGGCTGGCTGGAATACAGCGACTAGGCCGTGGGCTCCAGTGAGGCCGCCCTGCTTAAATGTGCTGGGCTGCCTCGGCCCACAGGATAGAAATTCAGAATACAGTGGAGCACGTTTTTTTTTTTTTTTTTTTGGGGGGTGGGTTATACTTGTAGTTGTAGGAGCACGAGCACCTATGGCCTGCCAGATGAGAGTGGCTACGTGGGTGTGTCTGGTATAGTTTATAAGATAGTACTTGTATGATAAAAAAAGTTGAAACTAGAAATTGATCTTTTGTAACCATAATTGTTCTCACATCCCCATGTATGATGTTCTAAAATGTAGAAGAAGCTGAGTTGACACTAAAATGACAATAACTCCAACCGAGCTCTCAAATTTTACCCCATGCTATTCCCTCAAACGAGCGTTCATCCTCCATGTCCTGCTCCTATACTTCTCAAAGCACTTAAACCGATCAACTATTTTTTACTTTTTTTTTTTTATAATCACGCAAAAGCTTTGCATGTCTCTGTATTAAGAAAGTGACAAGTGTTTGATACAACACACCTTAGTGGTGCCGAGGGGGAGCAATGAGTTGGACGTGAGTGCTCAGACCGTAGGGCGAAGTGAAACGACCGTAGGCAGTTGTCGACTCCGTTGGAGGCAACGACAAGGTGGCGGCCATGGCATCTTACCTTGTCAATGAAGGTCTTTAAACGACGTGGGCTGAAGCCGAGTTTGCGACCGACGGCGGCGAGCGCACGTAGGGGCGTGCACCAAACCGCCCGGCGCTCTTCCAGCTGACTCATCGAGAGGACGGCGATTGTCCCCGGGCGCAGCCGCCCCGGGCTAGCACCATCGATAGGGCCGCATCCCCCGTGCTTGGTTCCGCTTTGTCTTGGACCAAAGCTTGGTGGGCAATCCACCTCCCCACTGTGGGCGCATCGATATTGTCGAACACCAACAACTTAGGCGAGATGGACCGACCAGGCGGGCCTCCACAGGGGGAGGCGGGGTGCAAAGGTGGTGCCTGCCGGTGTTGAGTGAAACTGCCTGGCCTCCTCCTTCGGCCAGGCGCCGGCGAAGCCCGTGGGGTTCGCCTGGCCAGGTACAGAAGAACAAAGTCATGAGCATTGGCCCTCACTTGTTAGCTCATGGGAAGAGAGAAATGAGTAGGGGAAATGAGAGGCTTGTACATCAAGGATTCAAGAGAGAGAAACAAATGTACCTCATCCCTCACGATAGGAGCTCCCTCTAAGAGCTTTTTCATGTGTGTTGAACCAACAAAAAAAGACGAGGCTCAAATATGGTCTTGGTTGGAATTGCTCTTATTATTAACTTTTATGTATATTTCTTTACGTGCTCCTTTAGCACGCTATAACAAATGTCATGTTTTTATTCAATTATAGGGTTTATTGGATATATTTTCACGTTTTTGAAAAAGACGTCATTACTATTCGCCTAACTAGGCTTCTACCATTACAATTTCACTCAATTTTGAAATACGCCACTGTCTACGCTTTTGACGGACTCTGGCCCCACATGAAGGTGTATAGGAGGGAGGCGTATTTTCGTATGAACGATAGGATCTGAACCTATTCGTGTGCTCATGTTATGACTGTATGTGTTTTAATGAATCTGATCAATCTTGTGTGATATAAGCATGTAAATTATGGTTTGTTCGGCTGGCTAGTTGAACCAGCCAAAGAACAATGATTTTTTCCTCACGTAAAAAACCAGCACCAAAGACCAACCAACCAACTAGCCCAGTACTTTTTTCTCACAACAAATCAACACCAGCCAACCAAAGACCGGCCAGCCGAACAAGGCCATTTATTCATGGAGTGCACGAATATATTTGAATATATGTATAGTTCGATTTGATTTTAAACAAAGTTGTTGAGCAGTAGAGAAGTACATCGATAGTAGTAGTACTCTCTCCGTTGTTTACTAATTAGTTTTTCTTTGACTATTGATTTCATAAGTTTATATAGATTCATGTATTAAAATTTATGTTTCTAGATTCATTAAATTTCATAATATATAATTTAGGTGTTGTGAAACTATAAGAAAATTTTTAAATAGTTGACCCAAGATAGTAATGTTTTTTTTTTTTTGAAAGGTGACAATAATGTTTGATTAATGATAAAGCTAATATGTGACATATAAAAAGGAACTGTGGCGCAAGCACAAGACAACAGTAGGTGAAGATTCGCGGGTTGCTGCTGGTGAAAGAGAGACAGGCAGCAAGCACAAGGCCACACATGATACTGCTACCACTACCACAACCAGCAGGACTAGTATACTACAGTAGTCTTTAACTTGTCGGGCGATGCTGAGCAAAAAACATGTTGTACTATCTGAAACTGAATTCGTGTGATTTGATTACTATCTATCTATCCTTGACATAATTTGACTAGTTGGAACAGGCAACGTTTGCGGCTGCTGCAGTAGAGCTTCTAGACGCTCTCTCGTCAGTGGGTCAGACAACTGAACTGAAGCTTCCCAATTCTCAAATGGAAGAAGGCCTTTGCTGCTGACAGCACGTTGATATCTATTCTCTTGCTGTCCAATTAAGCACTGCTGGTTGGTTGGATTTGCATCTGCATGCTGCCATGATAGAGAGTCCCGGGCTCTGTCTGTTCATCTTTTGTTGTGTCCACTGTCGGACTTGACCGTAACAATTGAATAGGATGCGATGCGATTGAGACCCTCTGGTCAGCGCAATACAGCAGCATCTCCCCATCCATTTTTTTCTTCTCGTTTCCTTTCCAAGTCTTCTTTCCATCCTACCCACTAAAACGAGCTACTAGCTAGGATCAAACTCAAACAGTGTGTTTTACTAGTCTTCAATTCAATTCCTCGAAGCAGGACACTATCCAGAGTGAGTGAGTTGGTTTACTTGTGTGGCTCTGGAGTGCTGGACTGACTGAATCCTTTGTGCATGCATGCGTTTTTGTCAAACTGATCCATCATCAAAGATTTGTCTCCCGGTCAGAGTAATTCAACTCCAACGCTCGCTGTCAAACTGAGACCGATCCATCACCCAAAGTTAGTCTGTCTCCAAGCCAAAGCCTGCTGCCCATCTTCTGATGGAGCTGGCAACAACCTGACGACGGCGAAGACCATAACTTCATCGATCAGTGCTTCTTCACCTGGCTAATACGCAAGAATTAGCTCACTAATTGATTGTGATGCTAACTGAATCCCCTAACTTGTTGTTGATTTTCTAGAAGACGCAAAACGGCCGGCCGGCATGCATGTCCTTTTCTGCATCACCTAACACGCACAACAGCACTAGCACTCTATCTGCATCACACAAGTCAAGACGTCGTCCTGAAAGAATGACTGCCTGTACGAATTCTGACGAATTCGCATAACAATGCATTATCGGGGATAAATAAGACCTCACATCATGCAGCCGCCGCTGCATTTTGTCTCCATGAGCAAACAAAATGCTGTCTCGCATCACTTGTTTTTTTGACTCGAACGAATTACCCTGTTTGTTTGAACCATGTCGCCTGCATTTGACTGCACATATATAGGTGCCAGTTTTCTCTCAACTTGTTGGTATTATGGCATATATCAGCAGCGTGTTCCAAGCGTCTACGCTGCTGGGGCCTACGTCTAGATCGAGCTGCACCAGATTGCTGCTGCTTGTATTGCATTGCTGCCGAGCCGATAGATGCATATCGGAGTATTAAACTGTGCAGGACATGACCCTTGTATGATCTATTACGCATGCATGCATTTGAACATGCATGGAATGGAAACGTCTAATTCTAAAGATGTGAAAGCAATTCGGGTCAAAGACGCTTGCAACTTGGAAGAAGCAGGTTGCAGACCACTGTGGCGCTACTTGGGAGTTAGGGCATCCATCGCCCATCATTTTCATGCTTGCCCCGCCGGTAATGCTTGTTTAGTTTGGATCATTAGCTGCTAGATATAGCTGATCAGTTCCATGCAACACTCAGTGCTTGTCTTTCTGAATAAGATACATTAGGTTGAAGCCACCACCATTTCTGAGACTAGGACTATACAGTCAATAGCAACGTGTGCGCAGACATGTGATCTATCAACTCCAAATAAACGAGGGAAAAAAAACATAAGTGGACACACCTGAAATGTAATAATTTTCCTTTCCATCTGCTCTTTCTAAATTTATGCAGCAGTTCTGTTCGATGCCTGCGCATGACACGTGTTGAATCCACGGTAGATGCCCACATCTTCTTCACATCTTTTTCCGTAATAAACAGTAATCACCATCAAATTAGCATAGGTAAAAAGGGGTTCACGGCGCAATAGCAAAGGCCATTGGTTTGGGGGCTTCCACCTAGGGTTCAAATGGGTGTGACACATTATCCCTGGATTTATTCCAGTATTTTCCGGCGCCGCGCATTAAGTGGTAGATGACGTCCCCATCGACAACGAGGCGCATGTGGATTTGCCGGCTCAGTCCTTCGAAGGTACTCATAGGGGTAAGGTTTGCGTACGTGTGCTCATAGGGGTGAGTGTGCGTGAGTGTTGAGTGTCTGTGTTGTACTGTGTAATCTTAAAAAAAAATTATGTAAAATGACTAAGGATGGACCGGATATTTTTCCTCTTTCTCCTTGTGCATCAGTAAGACCAGAAGCCCAAGCTACTGTGAGGAAAGAACGAAACCTAACGGCCAATTCGCCTGTGGATCAGCACTAACAGGCCACTGCCACTTGTTTCGCAAACCGATGGAGGAGAGCAACCATCATACTGTCATACTGACTAAGGATAGCGTGGCCTCCACTAATAATATCTGCAAGGAAGGGCTACTGGCTATGATAGTGGATGGAGTAGAATGCTGAACAACACTGCTGTTAATTAGTACATGTTAGCTGATGGTGCCATATCAACTTCACAGCCATCATTGGGGGTCTTAGTCTCACGCTCGCTTATCCCTTGTAACTTTGGAATGCTTGGCGTGATTATTGTAGTTGCCAATCGTGCAGACAGGACAACGGTGAAGTTCCACATGAAGATAAGCGAGTAGTACCTTTTGCGTCCATGATTTCTTTGCACCACTAATAAACAAAATTTATGTGCTTTTACTAGCCCATACACGAAACAGAAGGAAGAATATATATATACGAACATTGGGGTTACTTTTCACCATTGGTGGACTGAACAATCAAAACAAGGTTAGTTAAGCTCTGTTCTCAGTTAATATTGTTCTCTATGAACCCAAAATGATGGGAGAACACCTTAATTAATAAACAACAATAAAGGAACAATTTGATAAGAGATGGCCCTGGCGAGGTTAGGCGCCAGATCCGAATCTCTTGGGGCTAGATACGGTGCCCCCACCCCGGATCCGGTGGCCGGAGGGTGCACGGTTGCACGCCATCGTGGATACGGGCGGTCGTCCTTTGCGGGCGCCCCATCAGGGCGGATCCAGCTCCCCCGCCTCGGATCCACCGCGTGTCCAACCATGGATCTACGTGGTGGAGGGTGTCCGGCGAGCTGGTCCGTCGGCTAGTGGCGCGATGAAGGCCGGTCGACCATGCTGCCTTGCCTGTCTCCAGCTCCTGGCTCCGGCCGTGCTGCCTTGCCTGTTTCCAGCTCGTGACTCCGGCCGCCGACAGGAGACCACGGCGGCCAAGCGGCGTCCCAGTTCCTGCATGCACACCGTCAACTCCGGCTTCGACTCATCGAGGGCGGGCTCCGCTTTCCCGGTTGTGCACTTCTGCTCTGGATGGGTTGTGCTCTTCTGCTCTGCATGGGCCGATCTTCAAATTGCAGATGGAGTTTGCGGAGGAGACCACAGCAGCCAGGCGGCGTCCCAGTTCCTGCCTGCACACTGTCAACTCCGGCTTCAACTCATCGAGGGCGGGTTCCGCTTGCCTGGTTGTGCTCTTCTACTTTGGATGGGTTGTGCTCTTCTACTCTGGATGGGCCGATCTTCAAATTGCAGATGGAGTTTGCAGGTGGCTAGGAATAGGATGAGCTATAGTTCACAGGTAGGGAACCTAGGCGAAAGCCAAGCATAGCTTCGTGCTATCAACGGCGCTGCTTCAGCTCCGTTTACCTCTTTGGAGGCATCGATGTTTCTGGCTCCCAACCCTATGACTGTAGTTTTATCCCTCTCCTCCCGGTGAAAACCTAGCTCTAGTTTCTGGAGCTTGTGGTGGCGACGTCCTCGGCGTCGTAACCCTCCTGGGGGCACCACCGTGGAGGATGACCTCAAATCCTGTCGCGCCCTGTGTTGTTCCCCTCCCCCTATGTTGTTGTTGTTCTCTCTTGGGAAAGTTTGGTCTCTAGTCGTTGGGTGCTGTCAGAATTCGACGAGTATCCTCCTCTGGTGTCTCTGCTCCGTCGGCGCTCTCCTAGATGGTGTCATAAGATCTAATGTCGGGTGATGTTTCCACCACTGCTGCCACTCCCCTCCATGTATTCCTCTCCTTGGATGGCGTTGGATGGTCGTACGTGGGTCCGAACACACCGAAGGATGCCACCATCAGTTCATGGGATGTCGTCGTGTCCGCTAATCCAGGGCTTCCATGTTCGTCACCACTACTCAATGCTGCCAGAATATCAAATGTCAGGTGTTGTTGCCTGTGTTGCCACTATTCGCCTCCAAGGTTTCCTCCCCGTGGACGACATTGGATTAGGCTACGTGGGCTTGGATGTGCTAGAAGATGTCACCATCAATGATGAGGAATGGCGGAGGGCACAATGGTCACGGTGAAATCGACGAGTATGCTGTTCAGGGAGGGGCGCAAATCGACGTTCGATTGGTGCTCATCGGTTTGGGTCTAGGCTTACCCTTGAGTTCGTTTAAGTGTTGTTGTTGGTGGTGTTTGTTGATGTTGTAATCTCTATCGCCTCCTCTTTTTCATGTATTTTTCAGACCTTCAAGGGTCGACTCCCTGTTTGCGGAGGCTTTGTTGTAAACTCTATGCCTTTTGGCAAATTCCGTGCACCGGTTTTGCCGGAATCAATGGAATCAATTAAGGCATAACACTCACCCCTCCAGTGTTCTCTTCAAAACAAAAATATTCTAGGTGGAGGACTAACTAAATTAACTGTATGTGATTCATCATATTTACTCATGGAAAGATCAATATCCATTGCAAAATGCATGAAACAGTTCTATATTATATAGCTTTTCTAGTCCATACAAAAAATGCAGAGTTGTATTGTATATATAGCTAGACAGGGAATTGAATATGGATTCATTATCTGCCATGTTGTGTGCAGGTTAGGAAGATGTAGTATTAGTTCTAAACTAAATGTAATGTCGTTGTTCTTGTTCATTGATATACTTATTGCAGTGTGTTGATTGAATATAGTAGTACTCACAGCATGTTGGCTCTTTCAAGAACACGTATGAAACCATTGTTTGCTTAAGTTTCGCCGCAATTAGCATGGATAGCTTTTCAGACAGTGTAAGCATCAGAATACTAATTAGTCCAGGTTGATGCTTGCTTAGTAGTGCTAAACTTTCTCACCCAAAGCGTTCCGATCCCTTTTGATTTAATCAGAATATGGAATCCCAATCATGCAATGTGTTGCTCCATTTCTTACAAGACGAGTAACTAAGATGCTTTAATTTGATGCAAAGTAGTATATATAAACCGATATTTCAACAATCACATGGTGTTAAGAAGTTTGTTTAAATATATAAAACTTGCCGTCATGTAGAAGCATTGGTAGCTTTGCTTTAGCATGGGAACTTGAAACATGCATGGTGGTGAAAGTAGGAACAACTATATAAGAGCCATAGGAAGTTTCTTGCAAAGGTAACTTGAGCTTTGTAATAAAGCCAGCTAGAGATAGCAGCATGATGGCGACTAACTAGGAGATGAAAAGGTGACGCCGCACTAATTCTTATCTTGTGCTGCAGTACCAACCCCTCTAGTTGTGTTATTATAAATGTACACACTGCTGATTCGATCTGGCGAACTGCACAGTTACGCTCTTTGGTTTGGAGAGACCAAAGCAAACTTAAATTGAGCTTTGCAACGACGATCTGCATGCCCCTGAAGAAACTGATGTTGGGAATATGTTCTGTCCTTTTTTCTTCTTCTTCTGAAGCGAAGAAGCTACGAGGCAGGTTTTGGACAAAAGTAGGACGATAAGCATACTAATTGAGTTCTGTCATGTTTCCGACATGTGTCATATTACTTCTTCCCGGTTCCTTTCACTTGGAACTTGGAACGAAGTACTACTTGTATAAACAATTCAAGATGAGTTGTTAGGAGAAAAGTCTTCTTTACTTGCACTCGAATCGAAACAAAACAGAGATCAGAACAACACAAGAAACGGAAGCATGCATGATGGTGCAAATTAAACAAGCCAAGGAAAGCAACACTAATGTTATTGTATTGTATATGTACACTAGGTCTAGCTGGGAGTATGATCATATCAGCGTAGTACGTGTGTAGGATCATCGGAACCACATCTAACAACACGTTGCCTTTGCCTTGTCTTAAGTGAGCGCTAATCATACCAACAAACAAGTTGTTGCTGCTTTAAGGAACATGTTCTTGAGCCTGTCCTTAAAATCGGGACATGCTCTCTCTTTTCAGCAACATGTGCATTTTTTTTGTTATATAAGCTAGGCTACTACTATGGCTCCCTCGTGTGTCAGATGTCTGCCTTTTTCTATCTCTGAATGTTGTTCATATATACTCGTATGCAGCATAGTGCATGCCAAAAGACTTTAGCTTGCTTAGTGATGAGTACTCCTAGATGGTGTCCGAAAAGTTGGTTTGCTTACTGAATAGTACTCCATATATATGCGTAGTACTACTTCTTCAGTAACAGTAATAACAAATTAAAACTTGTTTGTAACCCAGTATTAATTTTACTGACCATGGTTGTATTAGTCGTCCAGTGTTAATAATTGTGTGGATACTTTTGCAGAGAGTTGCTTTGTTAAGGGGTATGATACTTTCTAGTTTCTACCTTGACCGTGTTTTGATCGTCGATCAGTACTATTATATATAATCCATCTATCGTGCATCTACGTGTATCCAGCAGCTAGCTAGCCTCCAGATTTGGAACACGTCTGAAAAAGCGGCGCCGGAGTTGGGCACAGACAAGCAAGCTACTCCTACCTCGCATGCATTGCAGGTGCCCTTTGAAGCCTACAAACACTGACCCACACGCATGCAGATGCTTCCAACAGCTTATAATAAGCTGTTTAATCAATGAAAAAAAGAAGCTAGGTTAGACTTGCTTGCATTTTTTTATCATATACTTTTACTTTATTTATACATTTATTTCTCATGAAACATTTCCCTAAGAATCTGTATCAAACAGAACCTAGCTAGAAAAATGAAACAAAAAGGTAAGGGGGGTTAGCACGCGTCGCCCGAATTAAGAAAGCCCCCGGTTTCCCACTCGCTAGTAATCCCCATCATGCATGTGTCCCCCACTAGGCCACTAGCTACGTGATGACTAGGCCATCATCCATATGAGAGCCAATGCAAATTAGTAGCACAAATACAATGCATATTATGAACGACGACGGGCACTAGCAGCTTATTCTTCGTCTGTCCAAGGAACGTCTATGATTAGTCGTCAGTTTACTTGATAGCTCATCACCGACGTGATCTCTGATTTGATTGATTTATCTATTTATGCTTTTGGTGGAGCGCATGCTCTACACATATAATGTCCTCCTGTCGGAAGTAGATATACAGGTTAGTGCTTAGTGGGTTTGGAACACACGTGCCTGTAACCATCTCAACTTTTGAGTTTCAAACTGAGACGCTACGAACATCGGAAAGACTGGATCGATCGACAGATTTCGAGAAGGATGAAGTCTCTACAGATATATATCACTTACCATTGGAAACACATGTTCACTCCTATGAGCAATTCGATGACACCGTCATAGCAACATTAAATCTTAGAGGGCGTAATAGCCATTTTCGTCTCCAAACTATTGGTCAAGTCTCATTTTGGTCCCTGAACTTTCAAAAGTCCAGTTTAGTCCCTAAACATTCGATTTACGGGTCGATCTAGTCCCTCCCCTGTAATTACTCACCATGTGTCCCAAGTACGTGTGAAATGTCATTGTTGCCCCTCGCTCCATCCTATAGATGACAAATCATGTTTAGACATGATTAGTGAGCTAGGTTCTGTTAGGGCCGTGGATATATACACGTACCGAATCAATTAGTGTTGCATTAATTGTTGGGAACCTGAAACACAATATGCAGGCGAGGATTTATTTGCCCTATTTTGAGCTGACAATATCATGGATTTGGATCATGTAGAACCCGTTGTCAAGGAACAAACTAATCAAGATGCTAACATATTGCGTCTGGAAGGTCCAATCGATTCTTAGGATGATCTAAATAAAGAAGAGGGAGGAAACGGTGGACTGGGAGACGCCGTGAGCCTGGTCAGTGGCTAAAGGACGGAGTGAGGGCAACAATGACATTTCATATGTATTTTACGACACATTGCGAGTAATCATAGGAGAGGGATGAGATCGACCTGCAAATTAATTGTTTAGGGACTAAACTGGACGTTTTGAAAGTCAAAAGACCAAAATGAGATTTTTTTTTGAAACAGTCCGATAATTCCGGCCTGGATATCATTAAGTGTAAGAAGCAATTGACCTAGTTTATAAGGAAAACCGGGCCCAAAAACCACGTGATATAACAGAGAGAACAACGACCCAAAGGAAAACAAGACCGGAGCACTCGAGGCCCGGAAGGTCATCGTTGCCCAGCACAAGCAAAACGCAAGCGCAGCTCCGACTTCCGACCATGGCCTCTCACACACACCAGAGCCGAGACGAAAAAACCACAACGACGCCTTCAGGAAGGTTACGACGCACGATGTGCCGCCGTCGCTCGTCCAAAGGCGGACCGGGCTCTCACCCGTGGAAACTAGAGACACGACGCCCCCAAAGGGAAGAAGCCACGCGCGTCGCCGTCGCC
Organism: Hyparrhenia diplandra; assembly: GCA_015847255.1. Lineage (NCBI taxonomy): Eukaryota > Viridiplantae > Streptophyta > Magnoliopsida > Poales > Poaceae > Hyparrhenia > Hyparrhenia diplandra. Next base: position 163,512 of record JADLZK010013066.1, read on the forward strand.
CGCCCAACATAACCCCGCCTTCCGCCGCCGGCCCCGATTCCGAGCCCGGCAATAGAACATCGTCGCCGTTGCGGCCGCCCGTAGAAGCCACACCCGAGGGCGTCCACGCGCCGGCCGCACATTGCGGCCGCGGAAAGCCGCGCCGACCACCCAACCGGGCAAGGCGATCGTTGACGTTTCTTAACTTATGCGGATGAATCCGCAAGCGCCACGGAATTGTCGTTATAGCATTTCACCCGGAAGTATTCAGGGTATCGTATTTCCACGAGGAACGGTTGTGTGATTACTCTCTCAACGAGTCACCCTAGGATAACTATGGGTGGTGAGGTATCTTTATGGGCTCAAACTCTCTAGCGGGATCACTTGGTCGTTATGTCCTCACTTCGCACGGCCCACGCCCAAAGGACGGTGTCCGGCAATTGCACCGTGCCACACCCGAACGTGGGGGATTACAAGGGACGGTCAAGGCTGTCACAACCCGGCCCGCCTACCCCCTCAACCGTGGGATGCGCCACAAAAGATAGAAAACCCTTAGTCTAGACACCACGTCTACACTAGTGATTATTACTCTAGCGTGTTAACAAGGCTTACCCCCCCCGGGGTCCTTCTACCGCAGCACCGCCCGGAAGGAACGACTATCAATCCCGCAAGTCTATAACAGCTAGATAATATGCTTAAGAGTAATAAGCGAAGAGGGACACAACCATTCTTACCCAAAGTGATTAGAAGGTTGTAGAGGTACAAAGCGTGGCGGGTGCCGACAAGTCCGGCACTCCGCCACCCGAGATCCGCAATGCACCGGGAGGCACACCGGGACTCCATGGAGAAGAGGCCAAGCCCTCTTCTAGCCTTCCCTCTCTCACTCTCCATTAGAACTAAGAGGAAGAAGAATAAGAATAGGAGTGGGACTTCTTCCTCTCTTCTACATTGTGGCTCCTCCTTGTGTTGTGTGGAATTGGTGTGTTGAGAGAGGGAGAGGGGATAGCTATTTATACACAAAGGAGAGGGGGCTAAAAGACCACACTACCCCTAAACCGACCTTGGCAAAGACGTCTAGATTCGTTGAACCGGCCATCCCACCGGCAAGACCGCCCTCCACGACATTTAATATACCGCCACGCCAAACACGGGCCTGAACCGCCTCGGGATGGGTGCGTCCGCACCCCCAGGCTCCGGCTCGCCCGGCCTCGGCAGGTGGCATTGTTGGGCCTGAAAAGTTCTTTGGTGGTGTTTTTCTCGCCCAACTTTGGCATTTTGGTCCATTTCCACCCCGGGCTTGAAGTATTCGAAATGCGCTTTGTGGTCACGTACTTTGGTCGTATTTCCACTGTTTTTATTATAAATACTACAAAATACATTTCGGACACTACAAGTGGAAATATGTTAGTAATAAATGTATATGAGTATAAAAAGGTATAGTTTCACTCCCTTTATGGTAGTAAGTTGACGGAAAAAAATATGTCGTTAGTGACCGTCAACAAACTCCCCAAGCTTACCCTTTTGGCGTCCTCGAGCAAAAGATAAGTACTTGGTTGTTGATCAGGAGTTGCTACTATGCCAATTACATTTCACAAGTGCCGAGGTTTATAACAAGATTTTCTACTATAGTTTGAATAAAATGGCACGTCTTTTCTCACCCTTTATTACCTTTCATCGTTTGCGGGGCTTTTTAGTCGTCTCAAAGTCTTGGCGGTTGCTAGATAGAACGGTTATAATAGAAATACTACTCATTCATTCTTTTGATCAACCTTTTCATCCGGGATTTATTTATAAAAATTATATTTGTTTTTCGAGAAAGTATGGGCTTTATTACTATATAATAATTTTTTTTTTTTTTGGAGAGGTGGGCTCTACTCGCCCTAGACTTTTGTCTTTTATTTCCTCTCTTTTTCTTTTTTTTTTTTTTTCTCTCTCTCTCTTTTTTTTTTTTTGGAGATGTGGGCTCTACTCGCCCTCATTACACGTGTCCATTTTTCATCTCTTGTTCTTTTTTTTTAGCATAGCCTATATCTTTTTCTCTTTTCTTCAAATTAGATTCCCGGATGTCAAGTTTTTCTCTTGAACGAAATCATAGCAAATCTATTTGTACCATATCATATTTGGCAACAACTTAGACTGGATAGAGCTTATGCAACCCACATGAATCAGGTTTTTCAAGATGAGTTTTAAGACTTAGCCACTAAACCCAAACTTTAGAGAAATTCAAGTTATAAACTAGGCACAGGCAAAACATAAGACAGAGCAACTATTCATCATTTCAACAAGGGATTAAGACTAAACATTTTCATAGCTCATATGTATGGAGTGGAATAAATCTACTCTCTCTCTTTCTTTTCTTCTCCTCTCATATCTCATCATTCTTTATAAGATAAGAAAATAACCGAATGGAATGTGAGATACGAGTTACCTTTTGTGGGAGTCCTCCCCAAGCTAGCTTTTGACTTACCTTCGGTTTATGAACGTTGCTAGCTTGTGAACGCCATAAATGGATCTTTGATTAACATCGTCTTTTGAGCGTGCCAGAGACTCCCCAAGCTTGTCTTGTGATGATCTTGGAAGAGCGGGACAACCATTCTTGGGGTTTCAAAGGTTTTTATTTATTTTTATTTTTTATTATTATCATTTTTTTTTGGTTCACCAAACAACTCTCGATCTCCATTGTCATCTCTTGGACTTACCCTCATGATGTTGATAAATTCCTGCAGGGGTTAGTCCATATGGTCTACCAAATTCTACAATTGGCGATTTCGGTTCAATAATCAAACTCGACTCCATGTCTAATCTGATTAGGGTAGACTTTTTGACCTAAGCACCATGCTCAATTCAAAAAAAAAAAAAAATCTATGGAAGTATGATCACCATATGAATGATCACCACTCCCAAACCATAACATGCTAGTATAGAAAAAGGAAGCATGAATTGATAAACAAGATTCATCCAAAGGAGGTGAAGACTTCCAAAGGTGGACAAGATTTTATTATTAATAATAAGAAGAGAGAAAGACTTTTTGCGCTTTTTTTATGATAGTCCAGGGTATCTCCCGGCAAAGTGCTTTCTTTTTATGGTCGTAAGCTTTGACCGTGGGAAAACATCATGCGCCTTATGGTGGTGAAGTTCCTAGTTTCACCACTAAGAATTTTAGCATTACGCTCAAGCTGCAAGGTTAGCGTCATCATGCTACTACGAGATTTGCAACCATTCTCTTAAAAAGGTTTACAAAGTGAACCAAGAGATGGTTGTGATCTTCGTGGAAGCACTCGGCTAGAAGCAAAACAAACTCAAGAAGACCCAAGGGTGAGCATGTAGGAAGTCTCAATTGACAACTTGTGCTCAAAAACAAATTTCTGCTTGGTCTCAAGAGTTGTTGCTTCGTGCATGTCCATGGCACATGAGGGTTTACCCTCAAAAGATTTGTCGTGAAGGATGAACATTCAAATCTTGACCATTGTCAAGAACAATGTTTTGTTGGCCAGAGGGACATGACTTGTGTTCGTGTGAGGGCGACAGGTGTTTCGTTTCACTAAGATGTGGAAACAACTTGGGTGAAACGAGTAGAGTTATAAACTTCGCCTCCTCGAACGGGTTTTGGTTGGGAAGATGCTTTGCCTTTGGGATGTCTAGGTGTGAGAGGCGGAAGCAATCTTTCCCAACTTCTCATCATGGCTCCCCTCTTTAGGTTTTTTCGTGAAAAAGGTTTTTCTAGAGGGTAGCCTATGAGAAGATTGAAGTCAAGGATGAGATAGATATGGAAGTCTAAGCATACCTCGGCTTTAGAGGTTTTGTCATCATCCTTGAATTCAATCGTGAACTCCAAAGGATAAAACATTCCTTCCTTCGGTGTTTGAGGTTCGGGAGAGGGCTCAACAGTCGGTTCCAATGGCGGTACGGGGAATGGCTCGACTGATGAGGGATCCTCAACGCTTGACAGGCCTTTAATGTGGAGGGGGATAGGTTCTATAACGGGAGAAGCAAGCTTCTCTAGGATGTGTTCAAGGATTTTTCTATGTTCCGTTGTAGGTTTACGTGCAAACAACACTCCAACGGTCATGTCAAGGCATAGGGCAGCGTCCATGTCAAGACCCGAACAAAAGATATGTAAAAGCACACTATCGGGTAATGACAAAGTCTAGGCCAACATGTATAAACATTATAAACCTGGCCTAGGCTGCACCTATGGACTCCTTCTCATCCTACTTGAGATCGAGAGTTGTCCTTGGTAGGCATTGATGGGGAAGAATGCTAGACAAAAATTGTCTTTGAGTTCTTCTCAGTCCCCATTCAAACTTCCTATGACAATATTGTACTATTGTTTTGCTTTCCCTATGAGGGAGAGTAGAAACAAATTCCACATGAGAATTTGAATCTTGCCAGGAATGCTGAGGCAAGATTATAACTCCTCGAAATCTCATAGGTGGTTACAAAGGTTTTCAAAATAGTCACCAAAGAAGGAGTGTGCCCGAACCAAATGTTTTTTTTTAATTTAGGGTGGAGTTCATGGCCGGATTAAAAGTTTGATTTTGAAAAAGATTTTGGCCCTGTGAACTCCCCCTTTGAAGAAGCAGAAAGATTTTAAATTGGAGAAGGCTTCATTTTGAAAAAAATAAATAAATAACTATTTTTGTTTTTTTTTCTGGATACAACACACGGGTGCTCTAGGCTCAGAGAGAAATATGACTACCGTTCCCTAAGCAACGGGCGCCGTAAATGCTTGTTGACGTTTCTTAACGTATGCAGAAGAATCCGCAAGCGCACGGAATTGTCGTTATAGCATTTCACCTGGAAGTATTCAGGGTATCGTATTTCCACGAGGAACGGTTGTGTGATTACTCTCTGAACAGAGTCACCCTAGGATAACTATGGGTGGTGAGGTATCTTTATGGGCTCAAACTCTCTAGCAGGGATCACTTGGCTGTTATGTCCTCACTTCGGGCACCGGCCCACGCCCAAAGGACAGTGTCCGGCAATTGCACTGTGCCACACCCGAACGTGGGGGGATTACAAGGGACGGTCAAGGCTGTCACAACCCAGCCGCCTACCCCCTCAACCGTGGGATACACCACAAAAGATAGAAAACCCTTAGTCTAGACACCACGTCTACACTAGTGATTATTACTCTAGCGTGTTAACAAGGCTTACCCGTCCCCGGGGTCCTTCTACGCAGCACCGCCCGAAGGAACGACTATCAATCCCGCAAGTCTATAACAGCTAGATAATATGCTTAAGAGTAATAAGCCGAAGAGGGACACAACCATTCTTACCCAAAGTGATTAGAAGGTTGTAGAGGTACAAGCATGCATGGTGCCAACAAGTCGGCACTCCGGCCACCCGAGATCCGCAATGCACCGGGAGGCACACCGGGACTCCATGGAGAAGAGGCCAAGCCCTCTTCTAGCCTTCCCTCTCTCACTCTCCATTAGAACTAAGAGGAAGAAGAATAAGAATAGGAGTGGGACTTCTTCCTCTCTTCTACATTGTGGCTCCTCCTTGTGTTGTGTGGAATTGGTGTGTTGAGAGAGGGAGAGGGGATAGCTATTTATACACAAAGGAGAGGGGGCTAAAAGACCACACTACCCCTAAACCGACCTTGGCAGCACGTCTAGATTCGTTGAACCAGCCATCCCACCAGCGCACCGCCCTCCACGACATTTAATATACCGCCACGCCAAACCTGGGCCTGAACCGCCTCAGGATGGGTGCGTCCGCACCTTGGGTGGGCTCGCACCCTCGGCCGCCCGGCCTCGGCAGGTGGCGTTGTTGGGCCCGAAAAGTTTGTCGGTGGTGTTTGCTCGCCCAACCCTCGGCATTTTGGTCCATTTTGGTCCATTTCCACCCCGGGCTTGTTTTTATTATAAATACTACAAAGTATTCACTACAAGTGGAAATATGTTAGTAATAAATGTATATGAGTATAAAAGGTATAGTTTCACTCCCTTTATGGTAGTAAGTTGACGGGAAAAATATGTCGTTAGTGACCATCAACAGCGACATACCGAAAGAGCCAGCCTTCGCCCCGCCGCTCACGCATCCACCTACTGTGTGCCGACACCGATGCCTTTGTCTTGACGCGCCACGGGCCAGCAACAACGTAGCAGCCGAGGCCTTCGGGGGACGGTAAAGAAGGGACCGTCCCCCCGCCCGCACGAGCCCCACCCGCCGACGCACGCGAATCCACCGCCCCACCACCGGCACGAAGAAGCCGGACGGGTCCGTCAAGAAGAAGGCCGGATGAGACATCGCCGTCATCCGGCGCGTTGTCGCCGCCCCAGCCCAGGGGCCCCGGAACCGCCCGCGAACCTGGGGGGCTGCCAGATCCGCCGCCCGGGCACCGGATCCAGCCGCCCAAGGCTGATGTCGGGCTCGATGTGAGGGCGACGGCCGTGAGAGGGTCGCCATCGCCGCCACCACGCCCGCCCCCTCGGCCATGTCCGAGCTCCACCGCCGGCCCCCCGTCCCGAGCCGCCGGATCCCGTCTCCGGGGATCCGGCCGCCCGTGGGCCCGAAAGGGGGAGGGGGGGGGGGGGCGACGGAGGTCGGGAAGCTTGCCACCGCCGCCGACACCCGCCGGGCCGCGCGCCGCGTGAGACAGCCAGGCGACCTCGCCGAGTCCCTCGCGGCTCAAACGGGCAGCGCCCGCACCGCTCACGCGACTGCGCCGCCACACCACCTGCGAGGGAGGGCAGAGCCACGCCGCCGCCATCCTAGCCGGTCACGCGCCGGGCGGCCAAACTCAGCGGCGGCGCGGGGTGGTGGTTGGAGGTGGCGGCCGGGCGGCGGTTAGGGTTGCCGCCGGGTCGCCAGCGAGGAAGCGACGGGGGGCCCCGGCTCGAAACTGATATTTTCTTGTTAGGTTGGATCTGCGTATTCTTCCTGACCAAAATGAGATTCAACCTATGGTTTAGTGACACCGTGCATGTTTCGCTTGGGCGGTCGGGCTGCTCCTTGTTTTCGTATGTACCAATGTCTCACGCGCACCATTCATATCTTCCTTCACCATCTTCATACTCGGGTTCGGAATAAGACAAGTGCCATACGTGCGAGCCGACATATATAGCCGAGCAATCACCATTACCGGAGCGCAGCAGCACGTACGTACGTACGTGTCTGAATTTGATCGATGGCCATGCACGTCGTCCGAGACAGATTCCCATGTCCGTGAGATAGATGCCTCTCAGGCAGCATGCAGCAGTGTGTGCTCTGTGTGAGCGACCCTTGTTTGTTGTGGTCAACTCGCGCAGATCCATATACTACTGTACATGACTCGATCATCCTGCCGATCGATATTATATATATTAATCTTCTCAGTACGTACACGCATGATGGTTGAGGGAATATTTTGACCTTTGCAGCCAAGCTAGCGTGTGGACGTTTTAGCACACGCATCGTTGTATTTTGAACTGTAGCACACGCATCGTCACACACCAGATCTAGGCTGAGACTGATGAGAGCTAGTAGGAACAAGCAGCTGGCGCCGGCGACCCGGCCACATGGCAATGCCATGGCTACACTGCACTGCACGCCGCCACACCGGCCGGCCGGTTGGATGCGATCCCGATCCAATACCATGGACCGACGGATGATCCACCTCCAGTCCAGCTCAGAAACGCTAAAAGCACAGCACTTGCTGGCTGATGATGGATCGGCAGTCGGCGTCAGAAGTCACAAGGGGAGACCAGAGTCCGCGCGTTTGACAAACAGGGCACTCCATGGCCAGGAGAATAATCCTAATCCCAATCCCGTCCCGCATTTCAACGAGTCCCGGTGTGGAACGGGAACCGTACGTCGTGGACCACCACACCTCGGCTCTTGTTTACTAATTTGATTTGAATTTGTGCATGTTTTTGGTTACACAACTAGCGAGTTGTTAACGTCCAAAAAAAGAACTAGCAAGTTGATCTGAATTTTCTGACATTTTTGCTCCCACAGCCTGAGGTTTTGCTCAAGCGGTTGACTTACCTGACTGCTAATAATTGGGAGCTAGCTAATCGTTGGATTATATTGCTGTGGTATAGGATAGGATACGAGTGCCTATTTTCAGTAGGACGTCAGTATTATATTGACCAGCGGATGTATATGGTCATATCCAGTCAGAACCGGAATCTTAAGCCTCAAGAATGAGTATATAATAAGGTAGGTAAAGAAATACCAATTGTAGCTCATAGAGAAAGCCATGTTTCCCTCCTATACATCTTCTCTTGTGTGAGCCATTTTATGAGCTGACGTTTCATCTTTGCTAGGGCTTTATTCAAGAAAATAGATATTTAGCGAAAATTGTACAATACTTAGGGTGTGTTTCGTTGACGGGGGGATGAAGAGAGATATCTCATTTCATCCTAATGTTCGATTTAGGGACACAGGGGACACAGCCGTCTTCAGCGAGAAATATGCCTCTATAGTCCGAGGCATAGCCATTACTCATAATGTGAGGTACATGGTCGATTGTCTCTTAGTGACACAATCCCCTTTTCCGTCTATGTGTGTTTCTCTCTTCCTCTTTACGTGTGTGAGGGTTCTGGCGATGTAGTTCGACCACAACACGGAGCTGGTCCCGACCACTTGCGCGGGTGAGCAGCCTTGGCGGGGATGGGGTCATCGGCCGACGGAGCTGCATGGGCTGGGTCAGGACAGTGACTAACTGGGCAAACGTGGCATAGGGTGTGATGGGGCAACAACGAACTCAGTGACCGAGGGTGGGGCCGGGGTTACGCTCAGGCGAACAAGAAATGTGAGACAGAGGATCACACATGGGTACACTCAACATGGCGATGTGTCCTCTTCATCTCCATGCAGTATGCAGACAACCAAACACAAAGTAGAGACGCCACATTCCATAGGAGAAAACTCCTCAATTGAGTACTAAAACACATCCATATATGTAGTCAGATTATTTGTAGAGGCATGCATATGGCAAGCAATAGGGCACTGGGTTTATGAGTTGCGGGCAGCATGGCGAGGGGAAGTAGTGTGAATGCATGGATTGGAGAGGTCAAAGCAATGGCAGCACCCGTCAAAGTTGACGTGTGCCATCCATCCCCATGGGATCGATTAGCTTAGCAAGATGGCTAGTTAATCTCGCCTCCGCTTTCGGCTTTTTTTGGGTAAAGAAAACGACGGACTGCGATGGCATAAACAATTTCTCCACCGTTGCGGCGTGCTCCCCTCTCGCCTGTCCTGCGCGCCGTTTCTTGTTCGTCTTTCCAAGTCCACGGCACCTACACAGGCACAGGCAGCAGTCACAACCCAACGAGGCCGGCCCGGCCGTCATGCATCTCTCTCAGCGAGCTCCTCTATAAAACCCAGCCTCTCCCGCCCTTTTCATTTCGCCATAATCCTCCAAACTCCCTCCCTCCCTCCTCGCTCGATCGCCCGCCTACCTACCTTGCTGTTCGGCTACAGAACATCTGCACAGCACAGGGCTATCGATCGATTAGTGATTAGTGAAGAAGATGGCGCCGCGTGATCACCGAGAGCTGAGCAGCGACGAGGACTCCGCGGCAGCCGGCGGGGACCTCCGCCGCGGGCCGTGGACGGTGGAGGAGGACATGCTCCTGGTCAATTACGTCTCCGCGCACGGCGAGGACGCTGGAACGCGCTGGCAAGATGCGCAGGTACGCACAGTATACATGCCGTTTCTCCTCGCCATGTCGCTCGCTCGCCGCCGCCGAGACCAACCAAACTAATAACCAATCCAATCCAGGGCTCCGTCGGACGGGGAAGAGCTGCCGCCTCCGGTGGCTCAACTACCTGCGTCCGGACCTGCGGCGAGGCAACATCACGGCGCAGGAGCAGCTGCTCATCCTGGAGCTGCACTCCCGGTGGGGAAACCGGTGGTCCAAGATCGCGCAGCACCTGCCCGGGCGCACCGACAACGAGATCAAGAACTACTGGCGCACGCGGGTGCAGAAGCACGCCAGGCAGCTCAACTGCGACGTCAACAGCCAGCAGTTCAAGGACCTCATGCGATACATCTGGATGCCGCGCCTCCTCGAGCGCATCGGCGACGCCACGCCGCCGCAGCCGCTCCTCAACGTGGACGACGTCGAGCTGTCCTGCACCACCGCCGTGTCGTCGTCGTCCGTGTCCACGGATAGCACGCACCAGCAGCACCAGCAGGTCGTCGCCGTGTCCCCGCCGCCGCCGCCGGCCGTGGCCTCAGCCGCCTTCGGCAACAGCAACAACGATGCCTCCTGCTACACTGACATGTCCGCGTGGGACACGCTGTGCCAACCACCGCACTCGACGCCGGCGCAGCTGGTGGCGACCTGCAGCGGCTGGTCCGACGAGTCGTCTCTGCTGGTCCCTGACGCTTCCGGCCTCTCCGGCTCCGGCGGCGGCGTGTACGCCGACATGGGGTTCCCGGACCTCTGCGACACGGACACCATGTGGACCACCGGCGCCGATGACCTGTGGTACACGCAGATAATGGGGCTCTGAGAATTCTGAAATTAAAGCGAGTCCGCCGGCCGGCCGCTTGGATTTGACTTCTAGCTTGCCCGGTGGAGACGACGGGCGGCGAGTTAATTAATTAGTAAACATAACAAAGGTATACAGTCGTCGTCGTCGTCGAGACGGCCGGGGTGGAAGAAGGAGAAGGCCATTATTGGGGGGGCTTTTGACCTTGAAGACGTATTGAAGCCATGCGTCTTCGTCTGCGTCCCACTTTGCCCACCAATAATTTTTCTTCTCCAGTTCTTGCCCATCGTCGTCTCCTCATTCTACTCCTGCCTGCTATATATACTTTATACTAGGTAGCTTTATTTAGTATCGTCATGGAGTAGCAGCTAGCAGCGCACTAGCTAGTTTATTTACCATAATTAAGCTTCCTGTTTTTTTTCCCTTCTACTGTTTGCTTCCTCATCCTCACCTCCATTGATTCTTTGTGGGTAAATATCGGAGTGATTATGATTGGTTTGTAACTTTGTTAAGTGTCTGAGATGATGATCCTGGAAAGAATAAAAGCTGAAACACATATGGGTGTTTAGTTTGTTAATAACAGTAGCAATGAACTCTAGTATGAGCTAGCTCTGAATGATGATGCAAGCTTGTTTGTCCTGACGAGATGACTATGGTGACTAGTACTGATGAGCGCGCAGAATTGTATGCAACCGAGAATCGACCGACTCTGCACACACACGTGATGAACGACTGCTAGCTAGGATGAGACTGACAAGGTCTGCCGATTCAGATATATTCAGATCTATCGATATTCATATTTGTATTCTCAATTCCTTATTTTTCTATGAAAAAGATTTATATAATTTTGACATAAGTTTATATTAACATCAATATACAGTATCGAATAAATGAACTATCAAGATATATTCCATGGTGTGTCTAATAAAGTTTGAGTTTAATCTTATGTACCCATAATATGATGGCTTTTCAACCTTCAAGTTACAATTTAGTCTGATTTTTCAACATTAAATTACAAAATGAGTTAACAGACACTGTAATTGCTGAAACATGATAAATTTGGTTCGCTGGTGGGTTTCCTAGGTGGTTTTCTATATACTAAAAACAATAAAAATCTCAAATTTGGTTTTGATCTCTTAAAATTCATAACTAATTTATCATAAATAAAAAAAGTATGAAACTAGTATCAATTTTTTATCGAATAAGTGAACTATCAAGATATATTCCATGGTATATATCTAATAAAATTAGCTAGGAGTATTTTCTTGGGTGTATTTAATAACCCGACAATAAAAATGACTGTCTCCACCACAAAATATGATGCCTACTTCGTTGTGAATACATAGGTTACATTCATAAAAACTTATGATTTTTTAGTTCAATCTTATGTACCCATAGTATGATGGATTTTCAAATTTCAAGTTACACGTTAGTCCGATTTTCAACATTGAATTACAAAACGAGTTAACCTTCCTTCAAAAAAAAAAAAAAACAACAAAACAAAACGAGTTAATCGACACAGTACTGTAGAATTGCTGAAACAGGATATATTTGGTTTGTTCGTGGGTTTCCTAGGTGGTTTTTATATACTAAAAACAATAAAAAACTGGTTTGATCACTTAAAATTCATAACTACTTATCTTAAATAAAAAAGTATGAAACTAGTATCAATTTTTGCATAAAATTTTTCTCCACTTGTTTATGATCTATGTATATAATTCTTTGAAATTGGATTGGATTATTTATGTTTCTATTTTAATTCTTTATTATTGCAGTCGTGCTCATTGTTTATTTTAAACAAATAAGATCACAATAACTATAAGCGTCATCAAATGGATAACATTTTTTTTAGATGAAACCAGAGTTAGTTCCATATTTTTGATTTAAGATCAATTAAGTATCAATATTTAGAGATGAAATGAGATTTTTTTTATTTTTTTTTTTTAGAAAAAAATAGATTACTCCATCCCATAAAAAGAGTCTCTATGTGACTTGTGCTAGAAAATGTTAGCAAAAACATATCTTGAAATGAGTTTATTGTAAAGATATATTTAACCGTCTATCTAATTATATCAATTATGTACCATAAAGGCTAATATTTTCTTGTTTATATTTGATTGAAGTTAAAAATCTTACATTTTGGGAAGCCAGAATGACACTTTTTTTTTTCTCAAATACAGAATGACACTTTTTATGGGATGGAGGTAGTAGCACCTTTGAGACCAGTAATTTAGGACTAAATGATTCAGTTTTATAGTTGAGAGTTTTGAAAATTAGACTTGTTTGTAACTTGAAGGTTGAAAAATATAATGTACTTTTATCCTTTTGTCCTCGTATGAATTCACAAAAAAATTGGGACCACTTCATGGTAGTGTAATTTAGGACTGCTCGGGTACACTGATTTATCCATCATCCTTGAGCCTAGCACAGTGGATTTATGTTGTGACGGCGACGGCTGTGGATCTGATAGCACGAGCATGCACTGTACCGACATGGCACGCGTACGCATGCGTGATAGATTAGCTTAATTGGTCTTAGTATTAACCAATTATATATAGTATAGCATGGGAAACACGGGACTAGAAAAGAAAGGAAAAGGAAGGAAGTATCATGGGAAAAAGAAAGAAAGGAAAAGGAAGGCGCTTTTCCATTCTGAATTTCAGTGTCAGGTCAGGAGAGGAGGCCAGGGAATCTGAACTCTCATCACATAATCCGTCTCCATTTAGAGATGCTGATCGATGATGCATGACTAATTCTCACACGCATTCTCACTGCTGCTAATGCTAGTGCTGCTGCTGCTGCTCCGGCGACGGCGACGGAGACAGCGAGGCCAGCCGGAGCCACCTGATGAAAGCGAACGAGCCAGGGCAACAAGCAGCAATGGAGCATCGATTCCCTCGCGGGTTTCGTGGGCCGACATCCAATTCCAATGTGCAAGAGTGAGCATGCATGCAACAAGGAGGTCGCCGGCCTGATGACTGCTTATATTCTTGCACTTGCATGCAGTAGGATCGATCCATCATGCATCCATCGCCGGGGTACAGATAGTATGTATATATATGGGAAATAAAGAGGCGAATCATGCATCCAACAAGAGAAATTAGAATTGCATTGAACGAGTCCAAAGTTTGGTGCTGCTGCTTGCTTTGCTGCAGTCTAGTCTGCTTGATGGCGAAGCGCATTAGCCGACTGCACTGCATGCCACCACAGGTAAGGCAGCTCCTAACAATATCTGTTACCACCACAGATGTCTTTTTATCGTTTCTTTTCTGCAAACACAACTGGCCGGCTGCAGTGAAAGCTGATCGAGGAGGAAGAAGAAAAAACAAACAAACAAACACCACCATGCCATGCATGCTGACTTGCTGATGATGGAATATGGTTTTTGTTTAGCTGCAGCCAGCAAGCTAAGTGCATGTACGTTCCTCCACGGACCCCAAGATTGAAGATACCAAATTGCAATACAAATTCATCATGTGAATGCATGAACCTTAGTAACTGCTAGTACGTAGTACGTAGTAGCTTTCATGCGCGATCCAAGAGATGGACCTCGTTCGTTCTACTCCTTTTCTGGCATGCATCATGCTAGTGCTTACTCTAACTACTACGATGCAGATCGAAACACAACAGAGGAGGTAATCTGTTGGGCTACTACAGCAACAGGCACTACACCAGGAGCGCCCCACCAGAACATCAGGCCAGGTCTGTCGATGACGACAAGGTCCGCCGGAAGAAGCGGCGGCGCTGGCGCCACCGCCAGTCGTGCAGTCACCACACCACATCCGTGACGGTCGGAACAGAACGCGCCGCGTGCCGTAATCACCTTTCCTTTTTCTGCTGTCCCCGGCGCTAGCTTCTTCACACTGAACGACGACGACAGCACTGCATGTACGGGCTTCACACTGTCCCTCCCAGTGCTCACTCACGATCTATCCTAATCATTTGCACTTCCTGCATCAGCATTATACTCTTGTCTTGAGTGAGCTAGATTTGGCTAAAATATAGCCTACCTATCAGCTGCTTGAGGCCACGTCCTGCAAATAGCTTCGCCGAGCGAGCATCATCAGCTACCGAGGTGAATGTGTTTTTATCTGCTTGCCCGCCAATAGTGACTGCGAACGCGCCGGGTCGATGCCACGGCTCTCGGCATCGGCATCTGCAGCAGCACGTGAGGGCGAGGGCGCGACTTGACTTGTGAACGCGCCGCGTGCGCACGACGCGTTCATGAGCCAATCGATCCGGTTCCCGTCACCTTTTTCTACTGGGACTAGCTAGGACCTAGGGGTACCTGTACCTGCGAGGCTCCCCATCCCTTCACACTGACTGACAGCACAGCACAGTACAGCGATAGAGCAAAGAGCATGCATGTATTGTACGGGCTTCACACTGACCACCGATCCAATAATTAATTAAATTAATCCTCTGCTACAGTATGCATGGTTTGCATCAGCATCCATCTGTACGTGCTAACTCCAAATAAACTTAGATCTTTCCAATGATACTAATTATGTAATATAAATATTAATCCTATTTTAATATATAACTATTTTTGGGATGGAGAGTACGTGCTAACTTACTTAGCTTTTACAGTTTCCTATGGAATATATATGTAGCTAATACAATGCAAGTATGCAACAAAGTACGACGTACAGACCTGTTTATTTGGTTAATTTGGTCACTTGATCAATGATCATGATCCGATCTCATCCTTATCGCCTGCAGCAGTGGACTACTACATGATTTCCTGGGGACCAATGCGAGGCATATCACGCACGCCATACATATACATATATATGCATCTTTTATCCCGAGTATCCGGAGGCAACCAGAGCTTAGCTTCTCCGATCAGATCATGCATCTCGCGGCCACATGTCTGAATTCTAAACTTGCGTTTCCTCGATAGATGGAGTACTGAAGAGATAGGGGATGGAGATGGAGCTGACTATCAGAGACCGATCAAGATTGTCTCCGCCACAAATCGCTGCAAAAGCAAAATCGACCGATGCAAGTCATTACGCAAGCAAAAGCGCAAAAAGGAGCACGAAAGACCGTCATCCAAATGCCCAACCCAACCTAACGCCGCTGGAAAGCCAGTGCCCAGTAGGGCACATATCGGCATTCGGAGACCTATCGGCTGGTGAGCGGCCGACAGGGTGCCATATCTGAATCTCCATATAACACTTCTAGATTTGAAATTAATCAAAAATATTGTTTTTTTTAAAAAAAAAATCCCTCTTGCACGGCGTTGCCATCACGCACGCAAAACACATACTCACACAGAGTCCAAGCAAACCTCGGCGCGTGCTGCGTGCAGGCCGGAGTTCCGGTCATCTCGTGCTCATCTCGAGCCATGACGTCTTCGAGACAAGACTCTCCAGATTATATTCTTGTTCTTGCGTGTCAACGACAACGAAACATATATACATCCATTCAGCCATGCTTTGCTTCTGAATCTGAATGTGTATCAATCAGTCCATGGCACAGCCGAACCATGTATATCTCTCTCCCCGTGACATTTCAGTTTCAGAGGAGATGAATGCATGGATGGATAGATACGGATTACCTCCTGAGAACAAAAGAATGCACAGCTGCATCTTGAGCCACGAATAGTGCGTGCTGCGTGCAGACACCTTATTATCCACGTGTAGCTCCTAGCTGCAGTTTGCAGAGCTTGCAGGATGGATGGATGATTGCAAAAGACAGCAGTTGAAGAGGGCAAGTCGCACACATTTGCCACCAGCAGCCATTCCAGATCCCACTTTTTTTTGGCAAGTTCCGACGGTGACGAGCAGTGGCCAACTGTGCACCAACAAAGAAATTGCAAAGGGCAACAAGGCAAAATATGAGTGAGGTTTCAGTACAACGAAGCAGCACTCCATTCTACCGCCAGCCCAATCAACGCAAACATGGGGCCAGATCTTTAACCTTTCAGCAGCACGCACCAAATAATTTGTTTTTTCTATTCTCCTAGAGTGTCCTATTATACACGAGCCAGCCTTCTAAGACTAAATCTCTCTTCTCATGGCCCAGATTTCTCCATTCCAAATCTGTCTACTCAAAATGCCCAATGTGGCCTACAGAAACGTGATGCAAAAATTCCGCACATAATTACCGGACATCGACTTAGCAGTATCGTAATATATATGCCCCTAATGAAAGGCTGTCTCCTAAATACAATATACGTACAATACAAAAACTGCCATCACTCAGCTTCATCTGCACCTGATGGCGGCGGTACTGATGGTTGCACAGCATCTTCAGATGCTGCTTCCACGGTATCTGACGAGTTATTTGAACCTGGGATGTTCGGATCATCACTCTCGCTCACTTCTTCCTCCCAGTAGCTCTGTAGCAGCTTCATGACTAGCTCGTAGATTCTGTCGCTGTCGACGTCCTGCAGATCCTCTAGTTTCTCCAAACCTCCGCACTCTAGAATAAACTGGGCATATGGGTTCGTCCCTGATTCCTCTCCCTTCTTCCCCGCCTCACCTGCCTGGAGTATATTCTCAAGACCTTCGAGACATGTATATACGAGGTCAGGATCGCTGTAGGTGAGGACACTGCAGAGGGGCTCTAAACATCCCCGGCTGACCAAATACCTGCACCCAAATGGTAGCCCAGTCATTACAGATGACTATGTTCATCTACGTGTGCCAAAACACTGAAAAAAGATTCAGATGACCAGAGGCCAGAACATACTGAATTTGATCACTTGAACCACTAGATGCAGCGTTTGATATAGCCCAAGCAGCCTCTTTTTTTATATCCGTCTCTGATGTCCTTAGCAAGGAAATGACAGGTGTTATAATATCTGCATCAATTACTGCCTGTCGGAAGAATCAAGAGCCAACAAAAGTGAGATAATTCATACATGATTCAGTAGATACAATAATGCAACATATGTAAATGTAGGTAGGACATATTCAGGCCCTTTGACGGCAGAGCATTTTTGCATAGGAAACACACAAAGATCCGGAATATACTACCTGAATCTGATCCTTGCTACCAGCAGCAATATTAGAAGCAATTAGACACACTTGTTTCTTGATGTTCTTTGGGTAATTTCGTGCTAGCAACTGCGCTAAGCAATTGAGAATGTCATTCTCTATTAAGACCTGCAAAATATTGTTGTTTTGTAATTCAGAGGTTAGGGGTGGAAAATCAAAGCAGAATGTAAAACTAACTCGCTATGTGTTAAGAGTTAGTATAAAACTTTTTGTGAGATATGAAAACTTTTATTTTATGTTCCCTTTTAACAGCAATTATAGATACACGAGTATTTTGCAGTGAAAGTTGCAGAGCCCCTCCAAGAGTTTGTTGGACCAAGGACAATGCACAAGGCCATCATGATATGAACTTGGAAGGTATGAAAAAGGCTCACATCGTAAAAAAGGGTACTGTTAGCATAGTTACAGTTGTGATAATAGCCAATGAGGTTTATTGTGGATTTGTGGGTATAAACATGAGGCATCGAACTTTAGCAGTGCAATAATAGCTGCAGTTGTGGCAATAAAATGTTACTGCAGGCCAGGACATATGGTTTTGGGTCTTAAAAAGACCAAAGATTATTACTGACAACAACCAGCATCTCCATACTCTGTTCTTTGAACATTACATTCTACATTCTAGTGACTAAAGATCACTGGGAATCTGCATCAGTAAAGTAAATTACGAGGGAACAAAGAATACATAGCTATAAAGCTACCTCAACTTGCTTATCATCTCCTGCAGAAATTCTTGCGAGTGCCATAATGACAGGGAGAAGAACATTAGCTGATGCATGCCTGAAATCATGAAAAGCCGCCCAGTTAGCCACAATGAATACCAGGTAGCCTTATAATGTGTACACTGCACTAGGGAAATGTCAGACAACTTGCCTCAAAAGATTTACAAGTTGAGGGCAGACCCCAGCATCTAATACATCTTGGACAGCATCACCTTTACTGCCACAAATGTAGTAAACAGTCCAGCATGCATCTGCTAGTACCTTCTCGTCAGCAGAATGAATAAGCTGGCTGATAATTTCTAGTATTGGTTTCACCTACAATGCCCAGTCAAAGCAGATTATCAGCAAATCCTTTCTTCACAAATTAAAAAAAAAAAAAAAAAAAAAGATAGCAATAACAAAAGCCTACTTGCACTTCGGCTGGCAATTTTCCAAAACAAAGATTTGACAGGGCCCACATAGCAGTTCTCAGAACTGGAATCTTCATGTCCTCTCTAAATTGAGAAAGTAAAGGTGTAAGAACACCATGATCAAAGAGAATGTCTCTGCAGCTAGGCAAGTCTGCAGCTATATTCCCAAGACACCAGATAGCCTGCTTAACATGTCAAAGACCACAATATCACATATGAAACCATTACAAACAGTAATAGTGATCAATAATAAATGTAACTGCTTCACCTGATGCCTGATGTTCACATTTGGTGATCCTAATAGTTCCACCAACCTTGGAACAGCACCGCATTCTGCAACCAGCAATGTATAATCAGATGCAGCTATGTTGGTAAGAACCCATGCAGCCTCCATCTGCAAAAAGTACACGAGGTTAACTACACAAGAAAATAAAAGAAAAGATGAAATGAGGGGGGATAAAACTATAAAAGCAATCAACATACTTGGAGCTGGGGAAGCCCATGTCTTGAAAGGAACTCAGCAAATCTGGGCAGGACATCCGCTCTGATGATTTTTATCACAGTTGAGTTCTTCTCTACAGACAGAGCTAAGGTCAGGAAAATATACAATACAATATAAAAGGAGCTGCATCTCGCATTAAACATGTCAAGTACCATCTGAAAGAAGTTTCCTGAACTGGACTGTGGCTTCGAGCTGACTGGTGGTGTCATCTGAACATAGTTTGTCGACCAGCTCTGACAGGCCTTCAAGCTAACTGGATACAAAAGACAAACTAACGAAATTTGAAAAGAAACACAAGTGCATGAATTAAACTACTGAATGAAGGCATTATGTTTTTCTAGACTTTGAAATACCAAAACATGTGATTCTTTACAAGCTAACATAAGTCATTTCCAAGCCATACAAGAAACATGGAATTGGATTGGTCCATTTTCTCAATATAACTTTCCCAGTGTTGGGTTCACCTACTGAGAAGGTAATGTAAATAGGGTTTTGTTGGAGAAAAGGGCACGGTGGACATCTAAATATTTTCATAATTTTCTTTCATATCACAGGCTTCAGTAAAAATGAACGAAAGGGCTTCAGCAAATTGTTAATGTTTATGCATCAAACTAGATTCATCATGTTGAATTTGAATTGTCGGCTTCTAAACCTCATGGATTTTTGATAGCATGGCATGATTCACATGTTACACAGGAGAATTGCATTGGTTTCACTCAGCTCAAGATGACCTTTGGCTTTATCGAACTTATAAAATACTCGAAATAAGTTGAGAGCGAACCCTAGGCAAGGCACGCACCTCTGACTCGGCGGCATTACGGGGAGCCGCTACGTCTGGCGGCGAGGAGGGAGTGAGTGTCGGACGGGCGGGGCCTGCGGGTGGGGCTGCTTCGGCGGGTGCAGGAGCCGGATCGGAGGCAGGGACGGCGGGAGCGGGATCGTCGCGGCGGCGCTTGAAGAGCCCGCGTCGCGGTCCAGGCGGCGGAGGGCGAGGAGGCCGTCCTCGCGGCGGCGGCGGGAGCGGCTGAAGTCGACGCGCTGCTTGTAGGCGCCGCGGCGGGCCTCGTCGGACTGCCGGCGCGGGGCGCGCGGCATGCCGGAGATGGGAGGTGGATCTGTTAACCCTTTTTTTTTCTAAAACCCAGAGCTTTGTATTAAATCATGAGAGGATTACAATCATAGCTAGCCATTCTGAAAAAAAAATCTATCCAAAAGAAAGAGCTTTCACAAGCCGAAACCATAGTCGCACAAACATGTTTGTCATCTGTGGTTTGATAACTTTGCCAACTCCCAACTCTAGATGCCAAGTGAAAAAAGTTCTTCTCCAATAGTTTGATAATTTTTTGTTTGGCAAAAAGAAAAAGTAACTTCGAGGAACAGTCGATAGTTGAGTTCGGCTAAATATAGTGTTCAACAAGGATCATACAAAGCGTCATGCATGTCAAATGCCAAAGCCACACGCAAATATGCGCTAGAAGCTCCTGCAATTGCCAAACTCACTAAAATGTCAAACCGATTTGCCAAACTGTTGGAGCTTTTGGCAAAAAAATACAAATGCCAAACTCATTTGCATAACTGTTGGAGATGCTCTAACCTCAAACTCTAAGAAACTCTTGTCAAGCTCTGAGATATTATAACAAAGTGCCCCGATTGATGAATGCGGCGTCGATTCACTGATCAGTATGTTTGTCGGTCCTGACTGTCAACCTCAAGGATAATCTTTTCAAGGCCAACCTCCAGAGCGAGCTCCAGCCCCTCCTTTACCGTCGGGGCCTCTCGGACGGGGTATCGACACATTGTCAAACCATCGTCTACATTTGCTATCGAGGCCGAATCATCTCGGATGGCCACCCCTACCGATCCTATGCAACTCGACATGGAAAACTGCATCAGAGTTCACCTTCACCCAGCCTTGAGCCGGCTTCTCCCATCTGGCTACCGGCCTCACCTCCTTCACCTGCGCGGCAACCGGCTTGAGAGAGGAGAGATCTTCCAAACAGTTTTGCTATAAACCTAGTTGTAGCCCCGGGCTCCTAGACTTTCCTTCTATGACATCGATTATTCCGACCAGACCATAGCGCCCATGCACCTGAGATTATCATGGCCACACTAGACGAGTCACCCAGCAAGACCTCTGTCATCCATGACCATGGTGGTAGCTTAGGAACTACCACCCCTAACGGCCATTTCACCTCCTCCCAAAACCTCTTAGCAAGAGGGCATTGGGAAAAAAATATGATAGAGTGTTTCTTCCGGCTCGCCACAAACCTCGTAGAAGCTCTCCTTCTCCACATGTGTCCTTTTCAACTCAAATTTTGATGGCGGGGAATTATGGAGGACCCGCCACCAAAACACCCATACTTTGGGAGGGACTTCAAGCCTCCATAAGGACCTTCAGACTTGATTGTTTGCCGACGGCATTGTCTCCCAGGACGCCATTTCTGAGGTCATCTGTTCTTGCTTCAATAGTCGATACGCCGATTTTACTGAATAAAAGTCGCGCTTCTCATGAGCCCACGTAGGTGGATCTGTTACCTTTTAGAGAGCAACCGTGTACTCCAGCAAATTTAGGGTGGAGAATTAGATCAATACCATTAAAAGATGGAGAGTTTGGAAAAATAGCACCAAAAGATTTGACTTTTAAAAAATAGCACTCAAAGGTCACTCTCTAATACTAAGGGGGTTGTTTGGTTTCTATAAGTTATGGACTTATTAACTCCTTTTAATGGTACTGATCTAATTCTCCCAATTCGCAGGCACTGGGGTAGTTTTCTGGGTGAGGGGCAATTTAGGTCGGGACGTGATTATGATGTTTTGTTCGTCACACGTGATTATGATGTTTTGTTGGTGAGAGTGGTCGTAAATGGATTAGGTCAATTTCATTCAATTAATAGTAAGAATAACACTTAAAATTATTAGTTGAGGGCAGTTAACTATTAGTTCCATTAGTTGGTTTAGAGTTACTAAGTGCTAATAGTTCATATGTACCTTTAATTCATTATCCAACCGCCTATTAGCATGCGGGTCCAAATAACAATTGCTAAAATGAGTAGTTATTAGCTAGCTGATTTTTAGTGCTAATAAATCTTGAAAAGCAAGAGCTCATTATCTAAAATCATCTCTAAAAGTAGATAGGATTCTCACTCAGGCACATTTGAAAATATTTGTCAGCCAAAATTGAAGACAACCAATTTGACATTCTATGGCAGATGATGGGTCGTAGTACTCCTTGTTCTTGTGTATAATTTTGTTGATGATAAATTGCCTAAGGTCCTAGTTACATGTGGCCATATCCTTTTGATCGTGCATCTATTAGGCCTGGCTCAACGATGAAGGCTGATTTAGTTGCATGAATGAACCCAAGACGTTGTTCTATTTTAAATCGAGAAGGCAAGACTCCCTGAACACCAAACACACTTCTCTCTGAGAATCTATGTACAAGTAGATGTAAGGATCCTAGTATATGGCCGGGAAACTAAACACGTCTAGAGAACCATTACACTGCACTAATTACTCAGCTATAATATATTTCATGGTGGATATAATGAAATGGATGAAGTCCATTTTTAACCTCAAACTTATATGGCATTTTGATTTTCAATACAAACTACTATTAAGCCTGCACAAGATGCCCTTGAACCGTTAAAACCACTTTTGAAACTAACTAGAGGACCA
>JADLZK010013067.1:0-132166 GCA_015847255.1 Hyparrhenia diplandra
CCTTAGACTCTATTTTGTCTACTACGCAGTTGAACTTCGTGGCGGTTTTTCATTTTGATTCATTTTTTAGTGTTGAGGCGGTGGCATATGCGATGATGTGAATCTATTAATGCCGAGGCGGCGATGATGAAATGTCCCCCATACTTGTGGTGGCTAAACGAGGACGGCTTGTATAACATATACAAGCAACCTTGTTTAGGACGATGTGATAAGGATAGTTGGGTACTTCCGAGCCAAATACACATTTTTACACATTTTTTTGTATTGTTACACATTTTTTTGTTTATTTTTATATGTTTTGTATGTACTATGTAAAAAAGGAAAATATGTACCTATTTTATCTATTTTTGTAAATTTTTGGTTTTTTGTACCTACTCTATGTAAAATGGAAAACTATATATGTAATCATGAGAGGAATACAATAAATATATTTTGAGATGACTCTGTGATGGCTCTACTACATACTACCGCTGTATTTTACTCTTTCACTATAAATTACTATAATAAAATGCTCGCGGTGTTCCGTAGAGAATCCAATGGCATCCAGGAACCAACCGATAAAGATCGCGTGTAATCGGTGGCCGGAGCGTAGGAGGATGTGGCCTCCACGTCCCGATTCTTCCTCTGACAATGGATATGTGAGCGAAGAATTGACACCACCGAGGCCCACAGAAGAAATGTCCTAGGGAGGGACGAAATTGATCCGGGACCGCAAAGCGGAGGAGCCCAAACACGGGGTTCTCGTGAGTGGACAACTGGAACAAAAACGTGAAGTATACGACAAACACAACGCCGTATTGCCTCATGTAAGTACACCACTAATTTTAGTTGTTGTCATGACGGTTACCATTGGTGCCTCAAGGCCTAGAGTTTGGTGAAGAGAGAGCGGGTGGGAGGGGCGAGGAATCGTCCCACCCCCAAAGACTTCGGCGACCACCACCTCCAAGAAGTCCAAGAAGTCGGGCTTGAAAAGAGGCCAAAGACGGGAGGCACCGTAAAGTCGAGGTGGTGCGTAATATATTGAGGATAGGGCGAATGGAGATCCCGTGGAGCCTGAATCTATCAAGGCCACCTATAGCAACAGGATCTCCGTTATAGCCAAGGAAACCGTGCCCATCACTTACCTAGGCGGAGGAATGTCCGAAGGTCTTGAAGAAGAAGGTGTGGAAAGGCGGAAAGTCCCTGTTCCATTATCGAGCACGAGGCAGGCTTTGACAAAAAGAAATGCAAGAAGTATGTGCTAACCGTTGCAAGCAAAGCGCTTTGCACCTCAAGGAACAATCTCTACACAAACTATGTGCGTATGGGCAAGTCACCACTTCAAGCCTACAACTTAAAGCAACCCGTCCAGGATGAGTTAAATCAACCTTACGACTAACGGAAGAGTATGAGGCCAAGTCAAAAATGGGTAAAGAACTCTAAAGAAGAACGAACTCAGCACACACCCCTCGGCATGGTAGGATATTTTGGTCATAAGGGTGGATGGCGGCGGAAAGAAAGGGAGGACGTTGAGAAAGGGATAGAGAATCCGTTGTTAGACATTCCTGAGAGAGGACACGCGACTTCTTCTATGCCCGTCAGCCCAAGAAGCGTAAGACCGGCAAAGCACGTCCAAGTACAATGACCCAAAGGTCGACGAGGTGGAGAAGAAGGTGATGCTTGTCAAAGAGGCCAAGGCGCCAGCGGGGAGTTCCAACCTAGGAGGGAGCACGACGAGTCGACCGAGGCGTATTCGGAAGACCCGAGCACCGCGGGCCGAAGTTCGGGCCGTGGCCCGAGGTATAGGCCCCGGAAGACCGTGGATTCTTGGGCATCCGACGCAGCCAACTACCACACACGAGGCGCAGGTACAAGGAAAACCTTAAGATGCAAGGCTATGAGGAAGCCATAAAGGACATAGTCGAGAAGAAAATCGAGAAGAGGTATTAACGACAAGAGGTCTTTCCAACATCCAAGGTGTGAGTACGAAAAGTCTTTCGAGCTACGAAAGAACCCAATCGATGATCTCGCCGAACCCGCCGCAGGCAAGCAAACTCTATATACCGTTGGCAGGAAGGGAGAAGAAGGAGGTGGCCACGCCATAGTAGTGTCCGCACCACGGAGAGAGATGTTGTACAATAACGCGGTCCCACCCGACTATGCCTTCGTTTATCCGGAATCCATAGAACCGGGCCTTGGTGACGAGGAGATCGATATCCCGGTGAACAAGGAGAAACAGTACTCAAGGACCTTCGGTGGAGAGGGAGTACCTATGGAACAAGGAAGACATTGCCTCGGTGGAAACCGACGACACCACCTCCGACGGTAGCGCCCGCGAGCTGTCCTCCTTCTCCCCGGTGGTGGTGGCGACATGACGCATGATGATAACAACGACGATGGTGGCCGAGGTGGCGGAAGTCCTCGTCCGAACCCACCTCGGAAGAACCGGAAGGAGGAGACGGCGGCAAGACACCTGTTACGGCGACGGCGAGAGGGACACCTTCTCCTAAGCGTGACAAGGGGGCTCGCCGCCCTCCCACGCCGTTCAAGCACGCAATGGTCGAGGAGGTTTCAGAAAATGTGACAGGTATAGAAACAAAAATACATAGCTAACTTGTACTATGCATTAATTGTGGCTAATGTAGTTCAATTCACATGCATAGGATTGTCAACACCGCCCCCTCGCAGTCGGTAAGGACGATGAGGTCGAATGTTCCCCCTAAGCGCCGAAGAAGAAGAAGCTATCAAAAGAAGATGAGGAAGTTCTTGCCACGACCAACAAATACTTAGATGATGAGGCCGGGAAGGAGCTAGCTGAGAAGGAAAAGGACCTCCGATTGGCTAAGGTAACCCGGGGCCGTGAAGACCCGGCGGTTTTACTAGGTAACGTATATGCGTGATAATCTCAACCAAACTTAGCCGGACATATTACGTGCGATTTAGCTAGAAGATGCTAACGTACATCTCCTTCGTATAGGAATTATATACCCCATTGGCGGGGACAATGGGTCAGCCCGACTACCTGCACTACTTTGAGCTTGGCAAGTTCATGGTGCCCAAGGGCCGGCTAATCGAGGAAGAGGAGTGGGACACTCGCGCAGTTCCACCGATTATATCGGCATGATTGTTGATCGGGGTGACGGAGTTCCATTTTAGGGTTCCTAAAGAGCTCTTTAACTTGGAGGAGGACATTTCACCGCCAATAGGCTTCGATTTTAAATGTGGCTTTTTGCTCTGGCGCCGGGACCTCGACCAATCCATTGTCACCCTCTATCTTTGCGTGAGTTTGTTTATGCATTACGCTTTCGTACACCACTAATTCTAGCTCTCCGATCCTATAATGACGTGACCACATGTGCTTGCGGGATACTGTAAGCATTGATAGCCCGAACGAAGAATGAGCCAATTGTGTTTCTATGTCCGGCGTATATAGGCGTGGTCGATTTTTCTCATTCTTTGGATGGAGAGCCGAGGAACCCGAGCTCAAGAAGCCGTGGGGGCAAGGCCGAACAATATAAACACTATGAAGAAACATTGGCCAATGCAAAAGTTAGAGAGATGGCGAACTACACCGTAAGTGCATAAAAGAAGATCAAAACGGGAGGCGGTTGTCTCATTGCGCCTAACATATCAAGTAAGTCAAAAAGCAATACTTTTTATTTTTTGAACACTTGGAATCTATCTCTAATCAAATAAAATGGTGTAGCATGGCCGGTATAGAAACAACAAAGACGCATTGGCCATTGGATTATTTGGCTAATCTTCCCTCGGGATGGAGCGGCCCTCAGGCTGGACTCTCGTTGTATGATACGCCAAAAGGCCTCTATAGACATTTTGAACAGGCCCTATACCGTAAAGTCACGCGACATTTGTATACTATTTTATACCACAAACTACGTAGAAGTCATGACACCGTGGGATTCCGCATGGGGCTTACAAGGATTACTTGAAAGACCCCCGAGTCACTCGACGGAGCAGAGCATACGCGAAAAAAAAACATAAGGACCAAATGAAGATCAGGCGAGATTACGAGGTATATGCAGCATTACTCGTTTGCTCGTCCATATTGAATGGTCTCATAATATTCTAACCATTTTCCGGTACATATATCGTGCATGCGGTCACGCGTAAGCAGCCTTTTGGCAGCAACACGTGGTGGTTTCTATGCCTGTACGTTCATATCCCGCAAAGGACGTAAACCGCGTACTACGGGGCGAGCCGTGAAAAGAAAACCACGCCACAATTTTGGACGAAAAGGCTTGGAGCGACATGACGTCAAGAAACCGGGGTTGGCGCCATCTCCGTAGGCGTCGTTGAGGACGTTGTGCTACCTACCGGCAATTTCTTCTCGACCCTAAGAGCCGACCTTGCCGTAAAACGGCGACTTATGGGAACTACGGACCGAGAAATAAGCTAGACATGAAGGACTATATGTGGGATGACCTTGATTTGTAACCTAGCTAAACGTGATTGAGCAATCGATCGTTCGATCGAAGTTTTGTAAATTCTGATGTGTGGTGGTCACTTTTAAACTCTAAGTGCTTTAATTAAATGTCCATGTTAGTTGAATGTTAAATTGTGATGCATGTTTAAGATTTATGTGAATATTCTCTTATTTTATTATTTAATATGTGGTTTTAAATCATAATTTATAATTTTATATAATATTTTTGATTTATTTTTTTATTAATCTGAATTAATTAACGTGGCGGGCTTATAACAAAACCGCCATGGTTATACATTAACCATGGCGGCACGTAACCATGCCCGCCATGGTTATCTATTAACCGCGTGGCGGTTTTTGTTAAACGCCCGCCACGCGGTTAATCAATTTTTCATGGCGGGCATGGAAGTCGCCCGCGGTTAATCGCTCGATTAACCGTGACCCTAGCTCGTGGCGCGGATCTAATGCCCGCCACGGAAAAAAAAAATGCCCGCACGAAGTTCATTTCTCGTAGTAGTGGCGGGCGGCAACATCGTGCCCCAAGCCTTATCTTGGCGGGAATCTGTTTGCTCAGCCTATATTTGATCATCTAGTGGCGTGTAGAGAGAACACTCGGCGGTGCTCATTTTGCGTGGATGTCACGATCACAGGTTCCTTCGTGTGCTTATATTGGCTAAAGGCTAAAGCCGGATGTAGATCAGATCATCAGACCAACTACCCAGAACCAGAAGATTGCCATTGGAAGGATGTGTTTAGTATGTATTTTTAATTTTCTTACTTTTCCTCTCTCTCTATATAGGGCTTCCGTTGATCTTATGGAATCATAACTGGTTTTGTAAAAGGACACCGTCTAAAAGGACAGTCCTATACGGAGTATACAGTTTGTATTTAGTATTGTAGACTCGGTTGGTCGGTTGGGCAGTATCCTAGGCTGGGCACGTGTACGGACTGAGATTTCCAATTCTATATGGACTCGGTTGGCAGAAAAATTGGCAGAAAAAAGGCGGAAAAAAGAGGTGGGGCATCAATTTGTACAAATTTCCTAAATCATTAAATCATGCTAATTTTGTTCAAAGAGTAAGGCTCTAATTCTGTTACCAATCACCAAACTAAAAATTATTTTTTGAAATCGGGCGTTGCCCGTATTGCACCAAACTAAAAATTATGTTTTAGAGCTGGTTCCACTCAACTAAAGCATGCATGTATACAAAGAAGCCCTAAGGCTATATGCTTAAATAAACAATGGGTACGCTAGCCAGATGGCCCAGATCGATTTAGATGAACCTATTTAATTTCTTATAATATATTCGACCAATGCAAGAAAAATATCTGCTTGCTACTCCCGATTGCGTACGGACAGCTTCTGAGCTGCTCTAGTAATTCGTACTAAAATAACTTGAATCGAGGACGTACCTCGATGGACATTGCTTGGAGTTGAAGAAGATAGATCTTGATGCCGTACGTGGGCCAGCAGTGCATGCAATCGTCGTCTGGATTCAAGAGGACGACGCCGTGCGCCCGTGCCGCGCCATATATGGTATTGCGTGAGTAACGACACGACGCATGGCTTTGGTGGCTTTGGTGGCCTCGTCTTCAGACTTGCAGCAGGGCGTGGCTCTTCGCACACCAATCATGGCGGCATGATTCCGAAAGCTAGCTGCGATGGGTCGAACCTGCGGACGGACAGGACCGCGCCTGCACGCTCGCCTGCCCCAATGGCGCCGGCCAGGCGTTTCGTGTGCCCCGCCCGCGCTTGCGCTTGCGCTTGCGGGAGACCGGAGACTGATTCCGATATAGATATAGAATAGAAGAGACCAAGACATACGGGAGGGGCAGGGCAGAAAAGGCCGGCAGAAAAAAAAGATGAAAAAAAGGTGGGACTGAAATTTTCTCTCTTTATTAGTAGGTATAGATATAGATATAGATATATATAGGTATAGATACATGGGGCGGTTTGATCCTTTGAGATGAAAGAATCATAAGGGATAAGGATGGGAAACGTCGGGTTCGGATCGGGTGGAGTCTCCGTGCACCGAAATCGAAAACCCGAACCCAAAACAGATTCGGGTGAAAATCCATCACCCAACTCAAAACCCGTGGATACCCAAAACTCTAATGGATACCCGAAATCTGCGAATTACCCGAGGATATATGTACATATATTCACATGTATAAACAAGAGACAACAAATAATAAATATTTTCATGAGTCAACTTTGAATAAACTTAATAATTTAAGTAAACAAATTATTATTCACATATTATAAACATAATTTTAATTCTAAATAATTTATTTGGGTATCCATTGGATATCCACGGGCTTAATACTAAACCCGAACCCGAACCCAAACCTAAAAAAGTATGGGTGAAAAATCGTACCCAAACCCGAACCCGTGGGACCCGAAATCCAGCGGATTACTCGAACCCGATCCTCATCCGCCATCCTTAATAAGGGATATGATCGACGCTTTGCATTCACTGGCTCTTTCTTGCTTTAAACTGCATTGTCTTATCGAATGATACTAAAATGAAATTTTCTACAATAATTGGAGAAAAATTCAATGGTGGAGAACGGCCCGATCGGCGGCCTATAAAAATTTGGAGGGGCAATGGGAGGTAAAAGCATGGAGGCAAAAATTGCCTCTGTTGTGTCTATGACAATGGACCATAAAAGCAAAAATCGCCTCCGGTTGCCTCCATAAAATGGACAGATTAAGAATGGTCGGTAATTGCATTCTTGTAAAAAGTGATCAAGGGTAAAATGGTAACTACAACTACTATAGTTAGTCCGCCTCCGTCGGCCGTCGCGTCGGCCGTCTCCGTCAGCGCCACCTGTTGGGGGCGCCACTCGGCACCGGCACCCGACGCGAATGGCGAGTGCGGGGAGGCACGCCCGGCGGCGCCGCTACGCCTGTTCTCGGTCGCCGCTTCGGCGGCAGCCCAGCGGGGAGAAGGGACGGTGAAGGTACCGACGGCGTTGACATCCCCCCGTGCGCCGTATCCGGCGATCCTCCCTCCCGCGGCCGCCGCACGATCCGAGCGACCTCTTCACAAAGCGGTTCATCGACAACGGGCCGTCGGTTGAGCCAAGCCGATGGCATTCCGGTGAACACGCTCGACGACTGGAGCCCATGGCGGCGACCAGCGTGAACGCCATGGCGCCGAGAGGCGGCGTCGGTGTGTGTGGATGGAGCGCTAGAGTTGGGATGGGGAGGGACGGGTTAGTGAGTGCGGGAGATCGGGAGAAAGTGAAGGCAGCCATGGTCGACGCCGAGGTCGGGGCAAGGCCGGCGAGGGCCGGGCGAACGGCCCGGGAGGCTACCAAGGCCGCCGCCCGGGGCGGCACCGGCCACCGGAGCAAGCAGAGTTCATCGGCAAGCTCAAGGCTACCAAACCATAGTTACCGGAGCATGCAGAACATGCGGGAACTTGATTCTCGGTTGATATACTATTATTAGATATGCTAAGAATAGTTTTATTACGCTTTAATCAATAATGACCTTCTTACCCTTAATCAATAAAATAGCTATTTTGGAGAAATAATGAGAGAGGAAATAGGAGCAATTTTAAAAGATCGTAGAAGGGCTCTACTAAAATGTATCCCTATATGATGTAACTTACATGGAGTTCAAATAACCGTTGCGATGAGAAATTTATAATTGGATTGATTGGATATTTTTTCTCCTGTGATTTTGTTAATTTCACAAACTTTATTATTTGATTAAAAGTCATTCTAACCACTTGTCATCTTATCATGCGATCCTTATGCTTTTATAAAATTTTTTTTTGTTATTCCGTAGCAATGTACGGGCCTGCTATACTAGTCCCCATCTAAAGCCGTCAAATTTGGAGAACGGAGACCAGAGATAGAGAAGACAAAATTCAAGTGTTTGGTTTCTCCAAAACTCTCGGTTCTTCTATAGCACTAGTTGCAGGGCGCGCGCCTCCGCGCGCCAGTGCAGCTGTGCATGTAAAGGAGATTGGAATCACAGACACTCCATGTTGTAATTCAAAATTACAGGCAACTACCTAAAATCACTTATTTTCACCATATACCTTGATGCTTCATATATGTTGTAATTCAAAATTACAGGCAACTACCTAAAATCACTTATCCCTTGATGCTCAAGCGCAACATGGTTGGTGACACGCTCAAGTCAGGAAGAGTTTCTCAACTGGCAACTGGTTAGTTCCTAAAGGATTCCATCCACCTGGATCAGGATCTCTTCCTCCTAAAGGATTCCATGCTCCAGGATCAGGATCTCTTCCTCTGCTACTCACCAACATCAGCTATGAGGTTTTTCGACGCTTGAGGATGGGCAGCAGCTCTGCAGTAGATTGAAACGAGCTGAAAACAGTAAAGAAGAATACAATGAACAATGTCAGGTTTCACCTGTGCCGGAATTGTAAGTTCTAACTCATCGCCATGGTTGAATCATGCATGACAGAAATAGAACCATTTAATGGGCCATGAGTGGAGACATACTTGAACATATATAGGATCTAAAACAATCAAATAAGTAGCACATATGTTAATGCCTCTGTTTTCTTAACATCGACATACAACTGCCAGCCGGTGGTGTTTAAGCTGCTTTCATAAGTATGGTTTCTGTAAAGTAAAAATAGTCCTGCAATAAGAAATCAAGGACCAATCCGCAGTATGAACTAAATAAGCTACTGAACTTAAAAGGCACATGCAGAAGCAGCAGTACCAATCTGAATTTGATGTAGACATCTAAAATGAGTTTCATATTAGTAAAGTAATATGGCAACAACACATAATCATTTGTTGTAGCCTTTTGAAATCACCGATAGGGAAACCATCAAACTTGCATGAACATTTTTTTTTTTGTAATGGTTGTTCAGTAATGACGATAGCTTCATGTACAGTGGCCTTGTCATTGTGAAGGAACAAACAATCTTCAAATGAACCGCAAAACATAGTTTACATAATCCATTATAAATATGTATCCCTTGATCGAAAAACACGGTGATTATTTATGAATTGTAAAATAACATTTGCAGGTAGGAAAAAACATACTGGACCCTAAAGCGTGGCAAGCCAACAGGTAGTGCCTCTGTCCATATGCTGCATTTGATATGCAGTGCCAAATCCTGCAAAATGATTTGTCACCTTTACTCCAAAACTATGAATCAACTCTGAGGAAAACTCTATGCACTCAAAGCTGTATAAAAAGGCAAAGCGCTATTTTAAAAAACTGAATAGGTATGAAATGGAACCTGAACCCACCAAAATAAATATGAACTCGTAGCTGAAACCATGAAGTAACCAAATTGATGAACAATTGAAAGTGCCCGTGCAGTTGAAACGTGAGTGTGCTGACGATGAACAAAACATATATATGTTTTGAGCACATTATATTAAAATATTACAAATAAGCTTACCTTTTAGGAAGCATAAATTCAGTGTCGTTTAGAAATTTGGTTTTGAGGTAAAGTTAGTGAAAAAAGGCACCATATAATACTCTAAAACAATTGCTTGGCCTGGGACAAAACTGCATTGTCCACAAACTACAGAACTGTCTCTTTGCAGGAGAATTAGACTCAAAATGTACGTATGGACTAACAATTTATTGCCTAACAAGCAAAAAGTATTGCAGCTTTTAGGAATCCAACATGTGTAAGACATTTTTTTTTTTTTTGCAAATAGTATGTGGCATGCTGAGGGAAAAAATATTTTGAATCCTAGTGTTAATAGGCTGGCCTGATCAAAGGTAGATAAACCTACACTGGCTGGCACAGAAGATGAAAAAGGTAAACAGTGTTCCAATGTGCATTGCTGAATACATAGAGCAGTTCACAATTAAAGGGCACAAAAATGCATTGGTTCAGTGTAGGCTCAGAATCAATATATATTGGAAAATTATATGTGGAAAAAGAAAAAAGGTTAATGAATATACAAAATGTGAAGGCCATTTGGAACATAACAGAAAAAATCAAGAGGCACCATTTGTAGCCTTAGATCATTTTAGGCTAGGAGCTGGAAACAACAAACAAGAATCATGCAAGAAAGAAAAGTGGTGAGGAGTAGACATCCATTACCATAATAGACGGAGCGCACATTCTCAGCAGCAGTATTCATATTTTCAATGTAACTGAGGGTTTTGTAACTCTTAATTTCTGGTTGCAAACAAAGCCGAGAAGTATAAATTATTCCACTGGAAGTTGCATCACCTCTGAAATAACGATCTGGCACTTGAGGCATTTTTTATCATGTCATATTTACTGCCTTTATTTGAAACTCACCAACCATTCGACTGTCCAGATGAAGTCATATAGAAAAGAAAATTCAAAAAATATAAGTAAGCTGTAGGAATGGCAAACTGTAAGAAAGAAGCGAGACTTTGATTCAGTGCATTGGGAAGGCAGGTTGATAATACATACCCAGCAAACAGCAAAGTAGGCAAGAGGCATCGCGGATGAAAATAACAATTGTGTCGTCACTGTGATGTGCCAAGCTTTCGACATAGATTCATGGCGTGCCCCCTGCCCAGTTCCAATTATAAAAAATGCATTGATGTGTTAATGAAGAAAGACATATTGAATCATGATTGCATATAGGAGCAGTAATAAGAAATTAAAATTTGTAACAGATAACAACTATCTGTAACAGATAAAAACTATCTGTCACATAAACACAGGAGAAAAGAAGCATCTATAATTTGTTGTTGCCTATGCAATTTATAAAACACTAAGGGCCATAGGTAAACTGACTGCAAGCACATTTTAAAGGGCAAGTTGAGTTTTGTACCATTCCATTCCATTAAGCTAAGTAAGTACGATAACCTAAAACATTAGCGCCTGGCACAACATTATTAGTGAAATAACATGATACAGTTATACCCCTAGTGTAAGGTTCACAGAAAGAGAATAAACTTTTGTAAGCATCTACGAATTTGAAAGGTGATGCAGAAGCGTGAGTTGTTTTTCTATTAGGGAGTAAACAGTATGGTTAAACACTGAAGCACTTAGGGGGCTTGGACTAAGGAACTAAAATATTTAGAATTCTGAGAACAAATCAGAATGGCTGCAGCAAGCTTTTCATATTTGACTATGAGCTTGATACGCTAAATGATATGCAACTTTTTTGCTGTGGAAAACATGATGCATAAAACAAGGGTAAATAAACATGATATGCACACATTGACTGAACATGCATCAAGGTTTCATGACTCGTGATTATACAACATGGTTTTGTCAAAACCATTTGATGATACTATGATGTACATGAATCCAAGCGATCATATATATTTGTATAAACCGGAAAGGCAGAAACAGATTCAGTGTGCTGCAAGAGGAAATCCAGTGCCCGCACTCACATTCTTGACATATTCTTGCCTTGCCGGATGGTCCTCCTGAGGCGGTTGAATGCAGTCCAGACAGGTTCCCCAATGAAAAGCCTCATGAGCTGCACGTGTAAAAACACCAGAATTTAATATTATGAAATGTAATTAAAATAACTGAACTCTATAAATAAAATTTTTAAAAATACAGCCTATCAATGAAGTTCTTAATTTAAAAGAAAAACATAACTGCCACATACAGCTTTGATTTGCAACTATTTGTACCAATTGAACTTCATTTGGCGAGTCACAGCATGATTTTTTCTGCTACCACTACCAATGGCCTGTTCTTAATTGTTCAATCATGGCGTCATTGCCTCAGTTCATGAAATGGATCTCTCATGAGTTGCATTTGGGATTGTGTCACAAAAAGATTACCAATTGATGAAATTAGTAGTTCCTACGATCCTAAATGTAGAAACTCAATGTAGAATAAATGAGGACAATGATATGGGGAACACCACACCCTGACACCCCTTTGGTTCAGGTGACTTTCATATGTATAGGCCGAACTGGTCTGTGTTGAAGACATGTGTACAACACATTTACATATATTATATCACTAAGATCATATTGGTACCTTCATGTATTTGGCGCTGTCGAGAGTGAACCGATGATAAATTCCAGCTGGTAGGATGATCATATCTCCTTCTTTATCCAGATTCGAATCCACTTGTTCCAGTCATATTCTTGTATGCATCACACACGCAGCTAGGAAACAATTACCTTTATGTGGAGAAGCCAGCTTCACGTAGGAATCTGTAGAAAGCTGAATCAAGGTGAACAAATCTTAACCACTGATGTGAAGATCAAATGGTAAAAAAAAATTAAGGTGATGTGGATAGCGGTTCTGACGGAGGAGCCATTGACAGTTCTACAGTTTTAATTTGCCCGCACAAATTATCACTTTGAATCCAAAACCTGCAATCATTTTTATTTGGAATTAGGCAAGCAAAAATTAGCCTATGTAGATTTGTAATAATAGAACAAATTAACCTAAAAGGCATTCAAGCAGACATGAAACCAACAACTCTCAAACTAAAAGCAGGAGATCCATAAATATCCAACCCAACCATAGGGAAAGAGATGTTCTTCCACAAACAAGAACCCTAAAAATTAAAAAATCCCCAAATCGCAGTCCATACCTAACCCTAACGCGACGACTGGACAGTACCGTGTGCTGTTGCTCATGTGCGCCGGCAAGAGGCGCGCCGGCTGCCCACCACCGGGGGGGCCAACACCGGTGGGATCGACGGGTGCGGTCACGCTGGCGGCGGCATCGAGCTCCTCTTGGCGATGTCTTCGCCCACATGGCGATGTCGGGGGAGAGGGAGAGGAGAGGAAGGGAGGACGGGGGGCCGGGCGGTGTGGCGGGAGGGGCGGCGTCCTGGGTGGCAGGCGGCGCCGCGGGCGGGCGTGGAGGCCGGGGTCGGGAGGATAGAAAGCATCGTTGCTTTTCTCTCTCTTTTTTTTTTTTTTTTGAGGGTCAAGAAGCTGGGTATATATTTAGCTGTTTGGATTCAGATGGGAAGCTAGAGAAGCTGTGGAGAAGCTAGCTTCATGTAGGAATCTGTAGAAAGCTGAATCAAGGTGAACAAATCTTAACCACTGATGTGAAGATCAAATGGTAAAAAAAAATTAAGGTGATGTGGATAGCGGTTCTGACGGAGGAGCCATTGACAGTTCTATAGTTTTAATTTCTCAGGATAAATCTACAGCGTGGCCGTGTGGCAGGCTTCTCAGCGGCTCGCCTTCCCCTGCAGGTGCTGGCCGACCTTGCGCACTCGCAGGAACGCCTTGGCGAGCCGCTGCATCCTCCGGCTCTGCGTCCTGATGACTCTAGTGGTGGACGGCGCCCCCTTCGATGACCTCGTAGCCATCCCTGTAGGAGTCCATGCCCTCCGCCATGAGCTGCCAGAAGAGCGCACCTGCCGCGGGACCGCCAGTGCGCGCCGAGTTGTAGACCTTGGCGTACACCGTGGTGAACACCGCGTCGCGCCTGACATGGCGTGATTCACCGAACTCAGTCACCAGCAGTGGCTTCCCCAGCACCGCCTGCGCGTCGGTGATGTGGGCGTCGAGCCAGGTGCCCAGGAACTGCAGCTGCGACTGGGCGTCCAAGCCGGGCAGCCACTGGTCTGGGTACGAGTGCACGGTGGCGAAGTCGATCCCGGGCACCTGGTTGTTGGCGATGAAGTCGGTGCCTGTCTTGTCGTGCGACGGCGGGTTCACAGAGCTGCGGGACGGCGGCGACGACAAGCCGTAGAAGCCCTCCAAGCCAGCCTCCAACAGGTGGTTCCTGTCGATGGACTTCACGTGCGCTGCCATCTCCGTGATCCACGACTGCATGGTGTGGCCGGTCACGTCGGACTGGCAACGGGGCTCGTTCATCAGCTCCCACGCCATGATCGTTGGGTCGTCCTTGTAGGCCACGCCGGTGATAGTGTTCACCCTCGTCAGAACGGCCTTTTGCATTGATCGATTCATTAAAAACCATATGATCGAGAAGATTTGTTAGAAGCCTACACGAACTATAGTAGAAGTGAAACAAGATTACTATGGTTTACAGCACTCTCTCTCTCACTCTCTCATAACTCTTTCTCACCTTGACATGGTTCTTGTAGAAGCCCTTGACAACAGGGTTAGTGAAGAATCCATCGTCAGATGGAATTGCCTGCCCCTGACGCTTCGCCCAATCCACATACTGCTTCCTGCCTCCAAAGTCACCATGGTAGTTCACTAAGCTCAGCATCATCTTAATCCCATACTTCCTAGCCTCAGAGAGGACGAAATCCAACCCCTGAATGAACAGCAGAATATTGAGAGAGAAAAAAGATCCAGAATCATAGAATAATATCTCAAGAAACTTAGTCGTCGTTATACCTGGAAAGTTCTCTCGTTGTAGTGGCCAGGAGAGGACTGCAGTGCAGTGCTGCGGTTGCCGTCGTTGAAACGCCCAGGTCCTCGCCAGGGACAGGCCGGCGCCGGCGGCCTGGCTCAGCGCCGAGGCGACCTTGCCCTCTGCGCGTGGTCGGCGCCCAAGTTCATGATCAGCCAGTAGGCGTTGAACCCGTTGACGAAGAAGGCCTTGCCGTTGTGCACGAAGCGGGTGCCCTGGACCCTCACGAACCTATCCCCGCCGCCGGCCTCCGCTGCCTGCTGGCCTCCATGGACGACGAACAGGGGAGAAAAATCAGAGCAAAAGCTCCTCCCCAAAAAAACTCATTTCTGGTGTCTCTGCTTTGGTCTGTGATGGCAATGGTGGTGAGGTGAAGCAAGGACGAAGAATAGTGAAACTATGGAAGGAGGATGCCTGCAGCTGCAGGCCTCTAGCTCAGTTTTAAATAGGCCAAGGGTTTGGTTTCACTGATGTGATGATGGATGAGAGATAAATGTTCATAATGTTGTCGAGCCTCACAATGTGTGATCGATGATGGGTGAGAGATAAATGTTTATATTGTTGTGAGGGGTGAGAAGCATGTTTGTGCAAAACCACTACTACAACACAGGGATATAGTAACATCAACTTGTGTTACTATAGGTTGGAAAAGGTGTTACTAGCTCACATTAGTAACACATTTTTTTTTGTGTTCAATTGTCTATGTTACTATAGACTGGTTTATTGTAACACATTATACTTGTCTACAGGAACATTTGTGTAGTGTTATAATGATTTTTGTTGTAACACTTTTTCTTTCTCTGGTAACACTTCACAATATGGTAGAATGCATAGTTTACAACACATTTATTTATCTATTGGAACATTTTTCTTGTGTTATAGGGATGTTAGTTGTAACACTTTTTTTTTAGTTCTAGTAACACATCTAAGTTATGGTAGAGCAGAATATGTTTTGCAACATATTCGGATTGCAACACATTTTTATATCTATTGTAACACTTTTTAATTTCTATCGTAACATATTTGGATTATGAGATAAATATTTATTTCACCTATACATGTTGCACGGATTATTATATAATCACACAAATACGACACATTGCAAAAATCACATAAACCACACATTTTCATAATCGTACATGATCCACGTATTGTACAAATGATTTCAAACATAGTGCTTGTTGAAACAAATCATAGTATATGTACATAACGATGTGGTTCTAGAGAGGAAACACACACAGTCAAACTAAAAAGAAAAATTCAAGAACTAGCTAGGATTCCTATAGTCCATTTCTTCTTCTTGTACACACTGATGTAGGAATTCAACTATATTAATCATTTCAACCTGCAAAAGAAAAATGTAAGTTGTAACATTGCAAATTAAGCAACAAATATACATGGATGTAAAGTTAGGAAAGCTTGTTTTGAACATACAAACATCGAAGGCCAAGCAATTGGAACTCCTTTAGCTTGAGCATAACCAATATTGTTGCACCCAGGCATAGGCCTCACTAATGGCTCATCTTTTGATATAGGATGATTGATACACTTTGTAGAATTAAGTTCCTTTCTTAACTCCACCATCAATGGCTTCTGGATGAGTGCTACAATATTAAACTGAACCAAAGAGAATGGCAATTGTATTTATACATTGTTACGATATTAGACATCTTGAATAAGAGAACCCGTACAAAAATAATTAAGAAGTCACCGGTTTGCCACATGAACGAGGATATAAGAACTTTGTCTAAAATAATTAAGAAAGCTAACCTATACAAATTGAATGATGGTATCTCCATTGTCTTTTCTTTTGTTCAGAAAAAGGTGGTCTAGAGTGGAGTTTTCAATAAAAACTATAAAGAGACTACCGTTTCAATAATACTATGGTATTGAAAACCATAAAATGTGTTGCATGCACCAAAAAACTTCATGATAGCACTCTAAAATTAAACCAAAGTATTTCACAAAACCACTCCAAAAAATATTTTGTATCCAAAACAGGTCCTAAATCTCTCGGAGGGGGCTAAAGATACGTCGAATGATCTTTTATGGAAATGTATGTAAAACAGGATAGACTTATGATTCCAGGGTATTCCCAAAGAAGAAAGAGACGCCAAAAAGGATGTTGGGTTAGGTTGGTTACCCGGCCCGGTAGGGACACTATAGAGGCACCCCTCAGTCCTGAGTGGGCATTATTAAAAAAAACCAAAAATATAAGGGTGGGTGTTTCACTTCTTGACTTCGGTCAAAAAAGAAAAAAGAAAAAAGAAAGAGACATGGTACACGATCATTCTCGCTTTATGGAAATGATGACTCTTTTATGTCCACTCTTGTTATAGAAAGGTCAATCTCTCTACGTGTTCATCCCCGAATATACATGTCTTTTTAGGGGCAACAGCAAGCGAGATGCCGGCGAAGTGCCTTGCTGTGGCCGGGAGGCCATGTTTCAGGCAAGCTATTTGTTGTAAAACACACGGACTCTGTCCTAAAAGGAAAGGAGAAGGAGGAATCCTAATCCTAGTCCGTTTATATGTGGGTTCTTATCGAAACTCTTAGGTCTTGGCAGGACTATATATACGAGGGAGCTCTCTATGTTGTAATTACTAATATTTCAGATGAATAAAGAATAGTCTCCCCTATCTTGTGTCTATTTGTTCTACTTCTTTCATCTACTACGTGATCATGAGAGACGGAGAGGGAAGGCCCTAAACCCGACGACGCTTCGCGTTTCATAACACTATTGAGTCGGTAGATACGCTATGGTCCGCAATAGAATGAACGCCCCGCAGAGTCATTCCGCAATGCCCATATACGCCACAGACATACATACTTAAATATAGACACATGTGCCGCCAATGTCGGCAGGCGGAATGCCAATGTCGACATGTGGACACTGGAGAATGCATGCATGCATGAATTGTGTGGAATGCAAATGCAAATTATATTTAGGCGTGCAGCGTTATCACATCTCAACATGTGTTATGCTAGCTGTCAACTTTGGGTGGTGCACTGATAAGGAGACATATAGAATTTGGTAGAAATACATGGAGAAAATTTGTTTAGCTAGTGGAAAAAAATTTCTTACCGTGGTGCATGGGCACCGAGGTAAGCTCAACGTAGCCGCCACTGGCTATGCTAATATTATTAATAATTATTAAAAATAAATAATTCTATAAAAACATTATCAGTTTTATATTTTTAATGAAAACTAGACTTCTCAAGGAGCACAACAAATTTGGTTCACCAAAACTAGAGTTACCAAACTCTAGCTATGAGTTTCCCAAAACTAACTTAAGACTTGATTCCCAAAACTAACTTAAGACTTGATTCAGCAATCTATGACAGAAAATTTCCATCACGGATTAGCAGGATTCTTGTAGTGTTCCAAAACTAACTTAAGACTTGATTCCTAAACAAATTTTGTTTCGATGCTTGATTCCTAATTTTTTTTTAAAAAAAGAGCTTGATTCCTAAAGCAAATTTTTTCAAGGGCCTAATTCCTAATTCTTCCATAATAATAATATTAGCCTAATAATGCTACGCTAGTATTATTAATAAGCTATATGTTGAAGTGTTGAATTCTATATTGCGGGTGGAGATGACACCCTAGATAATTGACAGGGCCTTCAGATCATTTAGTCAGTCTGATCCACCGCATACCAAGGGATAGATATTTGTGTCGTGGTGAAACCCCGGTGTTTATTTTTAAGTAACTGTGTCAGTTTTTTTTTTAGAATTACACGGCACAACCTTGACACTCACAACATGCACGCATTACACTTATTCTGACATTCCTCCATAGCAGACGTAACCACACACTTTCTAGGCACCCACTGCTACAATCGGTACAAACTAACCCATGGGCCGGGTAGGGTCGTCGTCGTAGGTGGCATAAAAGATATGATCTAAATGAGCCCTGTTGTCTCGCCTTCCGTGCACCCTAGAGCCATCATAGTAGAAAAAAAGGTGCTACTTTAAGTATTGGGTTATTTTGATCACTGCCATTACAGTTTTCACTTTGGAGAAGTATCATTACAATTCATTCTACCTGCTTTATGCTATTTTTGGGCGTCCGCAATGACCGGCTATTTGGCTAGCTATATGTGACGTTGCAAAAAAAAAAAAAAAAAACGATTAGGAGAGAAAATAGTCACTCTACGAGAAAATAGCTAGACTATTTCACGTAGCCCAAGAACATTTCAGAGAAGCAAAAATATAAAATATTGTTTGCTTTTTCTCTCAGCTCCACATCTGCAGAGTACATAGCTAGCACTAATTATTACCATTGTAGATGACCTTATACGTATCTGGGTGTGCGGACCCACTTTGTCAGCACTACTAAAAAATCTTTTACAAGGCACAACGATTTTATTAACCATGGCGGTTATTTAAAAAACCGCCATGATTAATACCACTAATGACCATGGTGGGTTTTTTTAAATTTACCATGGTAAACCGATTAAAACCGCTATGGTTAATTAGGCCCAGAAATCCAGCCCACTTTCGCAATGACAAATCCATTCAGCCCAACAAAAACAGATGACGTATATAAGAGAAGGGACATGAAAAGCCTAACTCATTCTCCTCCCACCGGCCACCCCACAACCGCCACCCTCTCCCTTCCTACTCACTCTTCCTCCCCTCCCCTCCCCCTCGAACGCGCGCAACCCCCTCCACTCCTCCCTTCCCACACCTCCCTCCCTCCCCTCCGGCAGCG
Organism: Hyparrhenia diplandra; assembly: GCA_015847255.1. Lineage (NCBI taxonomy): Eukaryota > Viridiplantae > Streptophyta > Magnoliopsida > Poales > Poaceae > Hyparrhenia > Hyparrhenia diplandra. The sequence continues at coordinate 19,403 of JADLZK010013067.1, forward strand.
GCCCCTCCTCTCCTCCTCCCTTCCCACGCCTCCCTCCCCTCCCCGGCGGTGGCCCCCTCCCCTCCCCATCCGGTGGGCGCGGCCCCCTTCCGGTCGCGGGGCGACCGTCCTCTCCGGCGCGGCACACGCGAGTGCTGCGTGGAGTACTTGGGCGAGGCGGCGCGGCGTGGTGGAGAGAGCGATAAGGCTGGCCGATGGCGGCGGCACCTCAAAACCCTAATGGGCTCGGCGGCCCGTGATCCGGGGCCCGTTAGGATTTCATATTGATTTTATTTTTTTTATTATTTTTATTTATTAACCGTGGCGGTTTTTTGGGTTCCAAAACAACCACGGTTAATCCTTCCATTTACCGCGTGACCTTCCCTTCCCGTGGCGGTTTTAAAAACTACCACCAAAAAAAAAAAAAAACACCACCAAAAATAAAAACTGTAGTAGTGCACACCGTATATTTACAAGTATCTTTTGTATGGACCAAAACAGCCTTGATGATTCTCTCTTCCTTCCTCACTAATGTTTGGGCCCCACACGTCAGCTTCTCCGTCAACCTCTAGTCATCTTCCTCCTTCGATCTCCTCTCCCTCTCCGAGTCCAAAGAGGGAATTACGGGAGCAGAGGGCCGGCTACAGCTGCAGGCCCCGCATGCCCACGTGGGGCACGCCACGCACCTATGCGCATGGCGGGCCGTGGCGCCGGGCTGCACGCCGAAGCGCCCAAGGCCACGACGGCCGTGGTTGCTCACTTGTGTGTGTCCATGGCGTTTAGCTGTAGCTGCTTTCGCCCATTTCGCGTGCCAGCGTCCGTGGTGTGTGGGCGGCGGCGACGGCGACCCCTGGCTCGCCCACGAGCGGCTATGGTGTCGTGCTAGCAGCTGTGGAACACATACAGTGGCGAGCTCGAGCGCCACAATGACGAATCATGCAAAGAACAAAGAGAGATAAAGCCATGAGCTAGGTGATAAGGCCAGCCTTGTCTTTGTCATCTTTGTTTGAGGAAATGCTTGACATGGATGCAGCTACTCGAGTCCACTAGGACGAAGGACACAATTGGCCAGGGAAATATAGCGAACGTGAACGAACCGGTACCCCCACGTGTCATCTCCCCATGCAAGCGACACTGGGGCCTAACCCTAGCATCGTTACCGTCTTTCCTACCCTCCCCTTACTTACCTCGCCTCCGCTGGAGCAGGTCGCCGGCAGGGCCGTGCGACATGCTGGGATGGCGGTGGTGGGGATCCTCATATCGTTTTGATGGATTGGCAGCGTGGTGTCTGTGACCAATCGATGGTGTGACCTTCCTGGGAAGCGTGGCGGCGCCGGCCGGGGCTTCGGGGGCTTCGCAGGGGGCCGGCAGCCCATCGGTTCCCATCCCCTCCCTCTACCGTCCCCTTCCTCCTCATGTGCATTGTCGTCGGCGTTGGCGTGGGCTGCATCTGGGAGCGACGTTGGTGGTGGCTACAATGGTGGATGTGACAACACCGGCTTAGGGAAGCTCGTGGCAGTGGTGATCCGGTCCTCTGTCCATCGAACTCAGCCCCCTAGGCCGGTTCCTTCATGCGTTGCGAGGCCATCAATTCCCGAGCGCGCCGGCGACGGCTCGATCTTATTAGCGGAGGAGGTGGAGGTGCGGGCGTAGGGAGCAGAGGTGGACGAGACTCGGGCGATTGATGATGTGAGGCTGGATCTCGATGCTTCGAGGCGTGGGTGGCCGTGTGGGTAGCGGTCGTCGGGCGACGCCTCCGATGACGACCGTATCACGGGCCTCGGGCAATGGATCCAGTCCCCCTTTTGGTCCTTGGGCTCGGGCGCTGAGCGCTGGCGGCGTGGGTGGCCGGGGCGGTGGTCGTGCGCGGGTGCCGCCGACTAAGGCCGTATCGCATATGATGGTGGTGCACCTCCCAAGAGCTCCATTGTTCAGGATCTAGCAGCGATCTTCCTCGCTGTTCATTGGCGTAACGACATGGTTCTTGGTGGGACAGTCGTTGTGTCGAACGGCGGTGACGCCTATGGATGCCACTTCCGCATTTGGAGGCGTCGTCACTTCTCTCCAACACCGAACGCCTTGGAGATCTTTCGAATGAATGAAAATCCAGTACCCGCCTCTTTGTGGTCGAGCAACGATGGCATCTTCCCATGTCATGCTCTTGTTGAAGGCGCCGCTTTGGAAGATTTCTTTTTGGTTTGTTAATGTTGGTGCTGGCCTAGTATCTCCCTAGATTCTTTATGTTGTTGTTGTTCACTGGGTGATGTATTCTAGTATTGTTGCAAGCTGGAATGCCGCAGATGACTTTCTCGAGCTTCTAGAGGTTTATTTCCTTCTTTTTTCTGGCCTGTGGCCTCAGCTTTGTAATAATTGGTCTGATTCTACTTGTTGGTAGATGAAGCCGACTATGAAATACTATCCATTATTAAAAAAAGCTACTCAAATCCACCTAACTGTGTTCCAATCTGGGTGGCTCCAAGGAACCTACCGGTGCACCAGGTGCATGTCAACCATGCCAAGGCCATCGGCCTACTTGTGGCTGAACTAGGGGAGGGTGATGCACGGTGGTTGGAGATTGAAGAAGAAGCTGACGTGTGAGGCCTACATGTGTCAGGGAGTGCGGAGTTGCAGGGGTATTTTGCGCTATACCAAAATACACTAGCCTTTATTCAGCTGTCTGTGGACCCAATGCTATCGAATCGAATACGTACAAAATGGCATGACTCGGATTAAAGAGGAATTATAATGGCATGTTTCAAGATGGCGAATTATAATGATAGTTCCCCAAATTTATAAAATTGTAATGACAGCGATCAAAATATATATCCCTTAAATTTTTACTGATTGGCTTATTCAAATCATGATCTCCTTAGATATTTTCATTAAATACATATGTCCATTAAACAAATCTTTCATAAATCTGAGCAATAATATTTTTATTATTCCTACTGAAATTTTCTGTCGGACTCCGGCTAGATTGGGCGAATTGACACCGATTGACGATCGTGGAGGGGGAAGAAGGGGGCGGCTGAAGGCGGCGATCGGGCGTGGGGGGGGGGCGCGCTGGCGGTGGCGGCCGGGCAGGGGGCAGGGGGGGGCGCGTGGGGGTGGAGAGGAAGAAGATTGGGATAAATTTTCTTTATTTGCTTGTTACCCCGAAAGATTACAGGACCCCTTACTTTTTATACCCCCGGCTAGTGGGACTTGTATCTCAAGCAATCTCTCTAAAGGTTTCCTTATAGATTGGAATACCTTTTAAAAGCATATCCTATTTATTTTCCTAATAAGGGCCTTCCTTATAGATGGAATATTCCCTTGCACATAAAAAGCTTAAGATAATCCTAGATAATTTCCTCCTTTATTCGAATTAATTGCCAAGAATCCGCGGAAAGGAGGGAGAGGTGGCGGCGGCGCCTGTCCAAGGGGGGGGTGTGCCCTGCGGCCTGACGGGCCTGTCCTTCTAGGCCCTATTTCTTGGGTCATGACATTTTCCATATCTTCACAAGAAATGGTTGTGGCTAGAGATATACCACTATCCAAGAAACAGTGTGCGCCTAGAGATATACCACTCCTAAAAAAATAGTGGGCTCCTAGAGATATACCACCACTAAAAAAAACAGTGGGCTGCTAGAGATATACCACTACCAAAAATTGCTATAAATATTGGTGAAAGCAAGTCTCGTCAGTAGCATATGCAAAAAGAGCAAGCCGTGCTTGAAGATGAGCAGCCATGTTTCCATCTCAGTAGTGGTTGCCATCATCCTTGTCCCTGTTGTCCTCCTGCTCAATTCCCATCTAGGGATGTGCAGCTGCTACAAGCGCATCTTCAGTTTTGGGGACGATAGCATGGACACCGGCAACTTCGTGCACTTGATTGGGAAGAACTCATCTAAGTACAAGGAAGCCCCCTATGGCAAGACATTTTTGGGCACGCAACGGGCCGCATTTCCGATGGCCGTGTCCTCATTGATTTCTATGGTGTGTATATTCCTTTTCACTGAATCCTTTTTTTTTGGTTAAAGCTGTCCATCCACTCAAGCAGATCCATGCCTCTCAACACCCGATTTTTTTTTTCTTGAAGAAACACAAACATAATTGAAAATTTAGATTAGTAGATCTATTCTGACATTTGTGTTGAGGAACTCCCTCTGGCCTTCTCCAACTTTTGTTACAGCGCTAGCAACCACCTTCCCTAGAAAGTAGTTAGGATAGCGGTTGCCAGATTGTATATATTTAGGCCTCCAACGATCACTTACTACTCCTTCTAGTCAAAATAAAAATTTAGGGCAACAAAAAGAATGAAAAGTTAGTTCATTTGTCCAATCCTAAATATCAATTGATGTTGACAGATGCGGTATTAAGGACCTATTATGTTCAAAACTAAGTTTGCCACACTTTTTTCCCCAAGACTAGTAAGGTTAGTCTTGTAACACTTTTGGCAAGGAAAGCATCAACTCAATATTAAGCAAAAGTAGGAAATAAAATTTATTCTATGTCAATAGGCACAATACCACCTAACCATGTTCCTTCCCTTCCCCTCTCCACCGAGCACCGGCCAGCCACCATCGCCCTCCGGGCATCTTTGTGATGATCGCCTGCTTGTAACCCAAAGAAGGTCTTGTCGCAGTTCATTCTCCTCCCCCCTCGCCCCCTCCTCCGGCTAGATTTGGGTGTACCGCATGAGTGGATCGTCCCTCCACTTGGCCGGATCGGATCTTCCTATGGCTTTTGGGGCAGGTGCTCCCCGATCGCGGCGGTGGCAGCCAGTCCCCAACTAGCCGGTGGCCAGCCATGGTCTGCCTCCACTCTCCGGTGACGGCAAGGGGCCACGACGTGGCGCCCGGAGCGGATCCGCCTCCGCCTTGGCAGATCTAGGGCGCGGTGTGGCATCGCCCCTCGTATGGAACTTGTGTGTGCGGTTCGGGCGGTGGCGCACGCTGGCAACTTCCTTGCATGGGATGCCCCAGCGGCTTTGCTTCAATAGTTCTTAGATAAAAAAAAAAATCTAGGGGCTTCTCAGTTTGGGCAGCCGGCGGTGGTGTAGCTTGTGCCATGCATCCTCCTTTTTGAAGGCGTCACCAAAGGTTCTATTTGTACGTCACGCGAGTTGTTTACCTTAGCCGCTACTCCACCACCCCCTCCCTCCGTCGCATAGTAGTTTACCTTTTTAGTACACCCCGTACCGCTACGCCGTTTTAGCCGGCGCCTCTTGTCTGTGTGCCTTTGTACGCCGTGGCCAATTGTTTTAGCTAAAGTGCGCAACATGTAAAACTCCTTTTTTCCTTAATGCAACACATGCCAATGTGCATGCTTTCGAAAAAAAAGTCACGCGAGTAATCAAGGTTGGTCCAGAGACAAAAGTCCCTCATGCTCTCTATTCAATGTCATTGATGTCTGTTGATGTCACCCCCTTCTTGGAGGCTATCTCTCGCCAGGGCTGCTCCTCATTGTGTTGTGTTTCATAAGCTTCAACTTCCCCTTCGCCTTGGTCTGTCCAGCCTAGATATATTGGTGTCACAGTAATCGTCTGGTTCTTCGTTTTGTACCAGATTCTTTGGCCGCTTGCACTTGTCTCTTGGCGGATGCTTTGCCGTCGTTGTTGTCTGGGCACATACTTTGCCACCAATGTTGCTACTCGAGTGTGGATACTTTATCGCGCTGTTTTCTGTTTGACGCTTTCCCTGTCGTGATCTGGGCGGATATATACTTGGCTGTCGTACTTAACAAATTTGGAGGTGGATGGTTGTAAAACCAAGAAGGTGGATGGTTAGTGAGGTAGGTTATCCAAACTATAGAGCGAATGTGGTGGGATGGATAGTTAATGAAGTTGGAGAGTCATTCAGAAAGTGGAGACATTTTTCCTTAATGATAGCTAAATTTACTTTTTGAAACGATTTGTCTAGTCTGTTAGAGATGCCCTTGGAATATATAATCTAAATAAGTCCTAAACTAATCCATGGGAAGGATGGTGATATTTGGCAACAGTTGCTGGTACGGTGGGATTATGGAAAAAAAAAGGTAGAGTCGGAGTGGGGACCTAAAAATGAGAGATTAGTATGGTGATGAGTACTGGGAGTTCTTTCAGATATTGGTGATCGTGGGTACCGCAAGAGGATGGGTGAGGACCGAGCTCAGTAGCAATGGCATAGTAGGTTCAGGTTTGAGAGAGACTAGAGGAAATGAGTGGGGAAGAAAGCATATATGTATATATTTTGTGGGATCTCAATCCAAGGTATAGAAAATAGAAGTGCAGGACGATGGCCCCAAAACACTCGTCCATTTGCTAGTAGAAATTAAAAAATGTTTCCTTTTTTTTCCTGGATTTTTTGTTCACCATTTATTTAATGCCATTTAAATTATAACAGCGCAAGCACTCAAACTGCCATTGATACCGCCGAGTTTACCTGAGAAGGACTCTGGACATTTTCCACACGGCGCCAACTTTGCCGTGTTTGGTGCCACGGCACGTGATCAGCTCTTCGCAGGCAGCCCCTGGTGTCTAGGCGCACAAATGGGTTGGTTCGATAATATACTGGATCGTATAGCTCATGGAGACGGTAACAACATCATACAACAATCCAATTCAATCCAAAGATATCCATAATATGAATTCATGAACAATTTGTAGTGCTTATTGATCAACTCACTCATTTATTTCATGATTATTGTTTTCCTATATATCAGCTGCCAAGAAGCAAATTCTAAGCGATTCTCTTGTCGTGATGGGTGGAATTGGTGGCAATGACTACTACTCATATTTCATTGCTGGTAAACCTAGCAACGATGGAAATATCATTTCAGATGTCATCACATACATAGAACATTTCATTGAGGTGCTTGCACGTACACCAATATATGCATCCTCTTTTTGATGAAGAATTCATTTGTATATATGTCACATGCTTATATGTACACACACACATTTATACGCATGCACACAGGAGCTTATTTGCACTAGAGGTGCGAAAGCTTTTGTGATCCCCAATAGCTTCCCCATTGGGTGTTTCGCATCATACCTAAGTCGGTTCCATAGTGACAACCCTGGGGACTACGACGAGCATGGGTGCCTTAGGTGGTTCAATGAGTTCTCCCAGACACATAATGAGCTGCTTTATTCTGCCATCGGACGGATCAGCTACAATTACCCTGATGTGAAGCTAATCTATGCTGACTACTACAATGCCACCATGCAATTCATCAAGAACCCTGGCAGATTCGGTGAGTATATGTATATTAGCTTAATTGTGTTCTATAGGAATCTAGCCCTAACTCAACTCCTAGTCAAGCCTAGTTTGAAGATAATTTTTTTTTTATGTGAATATTAAATTATTCTCACTGGAATTGTATTATGTTAATATATGTTCATATATGTCCCAATGCAGATTCTAACGTAGACTAATGCTTGTACTTCAGAGTTTATATACTATCCTTTTGCTACAATGAATCGAACAATATTGATGTTATGTCCTCCCTCCGTTGCACAAAACATGCAACTATGGGTTCCGTACATACAAAAAAGTAGTGTAAGTTTGACCAAAATCTAATGATATTTATTTAATAACATAAATATTGATAGATTTTTATCTATAATTAATCAAACTTGATATACTAAATCATGATACTATGCTAGAATTGCATGTTTTTGGAACGAAGGAAGTATGTAACTGATTGATACTGTTGTTCATACATGTTGCTTCTGTCGTGTTTGCAGGTATTGGTGATCCTCTAGTCGCATGTTGTGGCGGCGATGGACCATACCACACCAGCATGGACTGCAATAGCACTGCAAAGCTTTGGGGCGACCCACGCCACTTTGCCAATTGGGATGGCATGCACATGACAGAGAAGGCGTACAACATCATCGTGGAAGGGGTGCTAAATGGACCGTTTGCTGATCCTCCATTTCCACGGAGTTGCAAGGATTAGTAGTTAGACGTGGAATTCCTTACAACATGTATCCAAATTTTTATAATAAATAATGGAAGTGTTTTGGCTTTATAGAAGTATCTATATTCAAAATTATTACAAGAATGCACACCAAAAAGTTTTAATTAAAGTAAGTTCAATTTGTTGTCCAAGAACAATAAATGAAAGACAACATATTAGAAGTGAAAAATTGCAAAGCCTCTTGTCTCTAATAACTTGCATGCCTCATCATTCGTTCTTCGAGTCCCGGGAGGAAACTTCCTGTACACCTCCAATGATAGTAGGTGGTTATGAGGATAGTCGGGGTGGAAATGGATGTTCAAAAAATTGAATTGTCTAAATCCATATTCCATATCTCCGTTAAAACTTGTAATATTGATACTCGTATTCGTATCTGTTTCCAACATGGATACGAAATGAATGTATCTGAATTCGTTTTTTTTTTTGTCTTTTTATCTACCTCATCAAAAATCTGTACTCAATATATTTTTTATCTACTTGGCTAAAAATCTATATTCGAAGAAAATTTGATATATTTAATTATTAAATACTTGATGATAACAATATGTATGGGTGTTAACGGGCGGCGCCGGTGAGCAGCGGTGGCGGCGTGTGGTAGGGCAGCAGCGGCAGCGTAGCTGCGGCTAGGGCAGGAGGCGCGGGCGCGTGGGAGCGGGGGAATAGAAGGACTTTACCCTTTCTATTACTTTAGTTCAATTGATTACAATCCTCTAGCTAGTATTTATAGTCTTTCAAGGCTTTTTTTTTGACAACATAGTCTTTCAAGACTTGACTCCTAAATAAACTAAGAGATTGTTGACAAAAAGATGCTCGGCGGTCTACCGAAAGTGGAGACCCATGATGGTAGATTTTTGCTGAGGGGTTCACAAAACCAAGGGTAAGAAGGTATCGAGACATAAGACACGATTTATACAGGTTCGGGCCGTTAGTGTGACTAATACCCTACTTATTGTGCTCTGTTGATTTGTATTGATTGGATCGGTTCATGTCCTCTAGGGGACCCCTACCCCTCTATCACAACCACCTTCGGGAGGGGCGGCGGCGATGGTGGCGGCGCGCCTAGGGCGGTGGCGGTGGCGGCGGGTGGCGCGGGCGAGGAGGAGGCGGCGGCGATGGGGCGGGCGGGAGGCGGCGGTGGTTAGGGTTGGAAAGCGGGGAATATTTTCTTTATTTGCTTGTCCCTAAAAGATTACATCCTCCTTGTTTATGTAGTCCTCCTATGGGACTTGTATCTCAAACAATCTCTAAAGGTTTCCTTATATTTTGGAATACCTTTTACAAGCAAACTCTTATTCTTTTCCTAATAGGAGATTTCCTTATAGATTGAAATATCTCCTTCACACAAAAAATCCTAATCCTAATCAGGCGGCGATGACATGGGTGAAGGAGGTGGTGGCGGTGGCAGCGGCAGTGTTGGGCGTGCGCCCCCTGGGGGTCGGTTGGGCCACCCTAGCCCCTCTAGGCGGGCCGGTCTGTGTTGTGACATCTCCCCGCCATTCGACGAGGCGACGCGTGCCACGCGCCCAACCCACCGATTGGGCATGAAGGCTATGAGGACTGGTGAGGACGTGGCGTAAGGACCATAGCGGAGTTGGAGTTGACCCATCTTGTCATTGAAGTCGTTGACAAAGGAGGCATCGTCGTTGAAGGTTAAGTTGAAGCTTAAGTCGCCGTAGTAGACGCTGAACTTGTAGCTGAATGGAGGGTGCACGAATGGCCTAGCAACCCTTCTTTGCCTCCATGATAGTGCCGCCGGGATGCCGGTCCAACTCTATCGTCTATTTGGGAGATTGGAGGATCGGGGATGGAGTAAATCAGAGGAACATGCACTGAGCATGTATGCACTGCGCAGAACACGTGACGGGTTGACGAAATCGGCGCCGAGGTGAGTCGTAGCTAGGAGGCGGCCGTGAGGAGCTCGGCCGGGCAGTAGTCATGATAGGCCCGAAGTTGGGGGTGCTGCGCCCCCGGGCGCCGATGGTGACGTTGTCGATGTGGATGAATTCCCGCCCATTGTTGTCGAAGAGGAGCACCGTGGCGTCATCCATCTTGACATTCGGTGCGCTACCATGAGCAAGATGCTTGCCGGAAAGGCTTTGTTGGTCCGCGGGGTCGTCGGGAGGTGGAAGCCCACTACTAAGCCGTGCAATGGAACTCCTTGCTCCAAAGGGAGGTCCCGTGGTTGTGTGGAGGTCGCTAAGACGTAATAGGCGTGAAAGTACCTCACAATACCGCTAGGGGTCCACCGAGCCGTTGCCTACAACTCGATGGTGCCCGCTATGATTGCGAGCTCCCTGGTTCGTCATGGTTCCTAGGCGTAGCTCGGTGAGGAGGTCGAAGTGCGGTCTTGTCATCGATGGCCTCCATGGCTAGGGCTAGGCACGGCTGCCCGGGCGCCCTGGCCTCTAGCATCCAGTCGATGTCGGTGTCGATGTTGACAATGTTGTAGTTGTCGTTGTCGTTGTCGATGTCGCTAGACACTACTGTGATTGGCGCATCTAGGACCTGAGCGTCGTACTGTCGTGCGAGGTCTATCACCTCGTGCATCATACATGGCTCCTCCCACATTAGTGCTTCGGCGAGAGGAGTGTGGAGCCCACCGACAAAAAGAGGTGGACACGGTGTAGCGGCCTCGGGAGGTCCATGTGTGGCATAGGCCTCGGCGTTGATGTAGTCGCCCGATCGCCCTCCCCGCTTCGGTGGTGCCGGTCACCTATAGTGTTGTTGTCGATGGGTGGCCCAAGTCACTCCTCGGGCAGCGCATGAAGACGTCTACACTTGACCAACGGTCTTCTCCTCGACATGTTGTTGAACCCAGCTCGTGACACCTATCGATGGAAAGTGGCATACCGTGCATGGAACTCGGGTCAACCTCTCTCTCGTTTGAATGAGCATCTCCATCTTGCTGATCCAGAGGTCTAGATCGTCACCGCCGCCGCACGTCGGTACATGCAAGCGAACTATGACCCGTGGAGGTTGAGTACGCGGGGAAGGCAGTCGCCACGGCGGGGCACCGCCGGTGGTTCCATATGCACGCCTCGCTCCCGGGCGGCGTTGGTGAAGGCATCGAGGAAGCGGGGGGTCGGTTGTTCAGCCTTGCCATCCATGGCGATGTCGATGACGACCGAAGGCCGCCTCGAGTGATGTCGCTGCCCTCTTCTCGCTAGAGGATGGCAGGTCGGTGGCGTCATTAGGGGACAGAGGTGTCGCCCTGTGTGGCTGGTGGCACCCCCCGTCGTCACCGGGCAATGCCATGCACGAGCCGTCCCGGGCGTCGGTGTGGAGCGGAGTGGCGGAAGGCTTAATCTTGGAGTCGGCCGCGGGCGTTCTACATCCGGCGAAGGCGTGCTTCAATCTTGTCGAAGTAGTGATCGATCTTGTCAAAGTTGTCATCGAGGAGGTGCTTGAGAGCCATGAAGAACTCGTGCATCGCGGAAGCCATCGGTGGTGGGGATTGTCCCGGTCTCCGGATACAAATTGTCACAACCGCTTCGGGAGGGGGCGGCGGCGATGGTGGCGGCAAGCATGGGGCGGTGGAGGCGGCGGATAGCAAATACGGCATGCGTGGGAAGGGAGGCGGCGGGACGGGCGGGGGCGGGGCGGCGCAGTTAGGGGCTAGAAAGGGTGGAATATTTTCTTTATTTGCTTGTCCCAAAAGATGATATCCTCCTTGTTTATGTAGCCCTCCTATGGGACTTGTATCTCAAGCAATCTCTAAAGGTTTTCTTATATTTTCAGAATACCTTTTATAAGAAAACTCTTATTCTTTTCCTAATAGGAGATTTCTTTATATATTGGAATATCTCCTTCACACCTAAAGTCCTAATCCTAATCCGAAGCGACGATGACGTGGGTGAGGGAGGCGGTGGCGGTGGAGACGGCAACCCTATTGGCCGTGTGCCCCCCTAGGCCGGCCTGGCCGACTGGGCCGCCCTAGTCCCCTCTGGGCCAGGCTAGTCCTGTGCTGTGACACTCTCCATATATACTCTGAAGGGTCAGGTTTAGTGGTAAAATATCCATTGTGGTACTCTTAGAAGCCTTAGGGTGCATGCCGGGCAGCGCCCTGTGCCACACGTCTTCATCTCATGGGCCAAGTCACCTCAGATGGTGTGGCCCATGTCTTGTCTTGTGGATATTGGGAGTCGTTCCTCCCGATATAGATCCTTATCGAATTGGATTCTCGCTTAAACAACTCATTCTTTCTACTTTAACGACTAGTTTCGAACCGACAAGGACTCGATATGGTAGGTGGACACGTGGGCGATGTGGCGGTCGCGGCATGCGCCTCCTCCTCCCTATGAGCCTAGGTCAGCCGACCGCCCCGGCCCGTGCTATAGTGGCACCTTCTCCTTGGGCTAGGTTAGCCCGATATCGTCTCTAGGGATACAACCCACATTAGGCGTATGACACATTTTTTACAATTTATTTTTTATCTATGCTATATACCTACATACTTTATTCTCCGGGGATACGACCCACGTTGGACATATGAAAGTACCCTCATCTCCGCTCGGCATGTCCTCGCGCCAAATTGTTGTCCGTCTATCCATCCACACCATCCGGTGGAAGTGGTGCATCTATAGGAACCCGTCGACGACGAGCCGGTGATTTGATCGTCTATAGGATCTTCTATTGTAGGGTCGTGTATGTTGTGAACTTGAGGTAGTACCGGAGAGTGCCGATGTAGTCGAACATGCAGTAAAGGAAGTAGATAGTGTGGTGATTCTCCTGTTTGATATGCACGTGTTGCTCATGCCAGAAGTGGTCATGGAACAGTACCTGGGAGGGAAATATGGAGCATCTCACTTGGTCGTGAGAGGTGAAACATCGCATATATGTGGTCGTCTGTGTCAGGCACCAGTTTGAAGGGCAGCCAGCACCAGATGGTGGAGGTTGTATGTGAAGGTGTAGATGTTGTGAAGTCCAACATGCATCCCAACATGAAGGCTCCCATGTCAAATTCCACTAGAGATATGCATTGTTTGCTGGACGGTTGGCGCGGTGTGAACATTAATGCCTCCAATGCACCCCAATAGCTATCCTATGACTTCAATGAAGATGACTATTATTGTTTTTTGAATAAACAAGAGGGAGGGGGTCCCCACTGTGCTTTTATTAAAGAAAGTGAGATCCTTACAACAAAGAGCTAGTTCATGTCTAAAAACTTTTTTAACCATTGTCAGAGAATGAGCTGAATGCCTGAAGATAAGATCATTCCTAGCAGACCAAATTGCCCAAAGCTTATCTAAAATTACTTCAAAAGCAATAGGGCTTTGCATGAGTTCATCTTGAAGAGCATAAAAGAATCTAGAAAGTTTGGTTGAATAACTTGAGCCAATCCGGGGAGATTCCAATAGGACATAGCAAAAGGACAATGTAGGAATAAATGCTCAAGGTCCGCTTCTATGCCCAAATGACAAAGGACACAATCATAACTTTCAAGCATCATGTTTCTTCTTTTAGAAGTCCTCTAGTGCTTAGACAATCTTTAAAACCATCCAAAGAAAAACTTTCCTCTTCGGCTGGCAGGCAGATTTCCATAACCATTTATAGATAGGTGATATTTGAGCATACCCCATTAGTTGAGATTAAGCTTTCTTTGAGGAAAAATTTGGAGTCCCCTAAAGGTAGGACTAGGAATCATGGCCAAGACATTCAGAATACTTTGCAAGATAGCATCAAGTTGCTAAAGTTGAGTAAAAGCTTCTATGGAGAGTGGAAGGTGGAAGAGATCTCGCAACATTTTCAGTATTCATGAAGGCTTTAATCGAGATGTTTGAATCTTTGGCGAAGGAGAAGAGCTCAGTCATTGAGAGTTGAAGTAAGTTACTATTCCAAACATCGTAGACCAAAAGGACAAGAGGCTCCATCATGAACAAAGTGGTAGAGGCTATGCCTTTATATGCATCCAAAGATTTACATAAATCCCCTCCACCGGAAGGAACCCTTTCTATTGTGCCTGTGTAAGGATCCTTTATGATAACGAGTGTCGCACACTACCCGCACACTAATTTGTGAAAATGCTTAAGAAGCAAACTTTGGTTTTGGGATTGTAGATTCAGAGCACCTAGGCCACCATTTTGTTTTGAAACACAAACCATCTCCCATGCACCAACCTTTCGAGGCTTTTTTTGCTATTTATGTTAGAGCCTCGTTGATGGTAGTTATTGACCACTTTTATATATATTTTAAACCATCAACTAAGGATCAATGCTAGATAAATATTATTATTACTAATGAATTCCACGAGTTTTTGGTGCATACACTCGCTTTTTGCAAAGAAGAATCTAAAAAACCCCTAAAAAGAGTTGAAAAGAGAGAAAATTGAGAAATGTAAGAAAAGGACCAAATCCAGGGCATTGGTACAATTTCGTGGGTACAAATGATGAAAGAATGAAGCTCGAAGAAGGCCGGAGGGCGACCCCACAGGCAAGGGCCGGGGCACGCCCTGGGCCGCGTGGCACCCCGGGGGAACCACGTGTCCAGCTTCCGGAATGTTCCTACAACCGACCTATGGAGTTGATCTAGTCCGTCCAATCAAGTCGGGTTTGATCCAAGGGGTGACATTCATCCAAGAGGGCTATAAAAGAAGGGGGGGGCTACCCCCCGTAAAAACCCTAATTTATTAGCTAATTCATTATCTCTCGGTTGTAGAGGAGTCCCAATGTGAGGATCACCTCTCTCTCGGGATTAGAGAATTAGAATTAGATTAGAAGAAGATTAGACATAAAGATTAGAAGTAGATTAGATCTAGTCAAGAGTCAGGGAGAGAGTGGAGTTGTGCTCCAGTTCTGGATAGTCTTCAGAGTTTTGGTATGTCTTTGTATCGTCTCTACTAGACTTATGCTTTAATATATTTATCTTCTCTATTTACTTTTATGCTTTCCATATATATGTTTAGTATAGTATTTATTCATTTGCATAGGATCTTTGTTCGTATTGAGTGCTCTAGTTATCATATGTGATTAGAGTAGTAATCGATAGTGTAGACACATGCCTAGACTATAGGTTGCGCTCAATCCTCCGGTTAGTTGTGGTAGCCCTGTGGGTGACAAATTGTTAGGCCTTTGTAATCCACCATGTTAAGGTTGATGTTCGTAGAGCTTTTGGCGCCCTTCCCCAAATACTTCTTCCTAGTCTTTCTCGAGAGTTGAAAAGGTACTTGTTGCTCCAAAGTGCTTGTGTATGATTGCTATATCTATCCATACTTAGTTATCTTAGAACTAAAGTAATAGAGAAGTAATTAGGAACCTTGATCTCTCCCGTTGACCTCTTGATTAGCTTAGTTGCTCTTTTATAATATTAGGTATGTTATTAGTTTATGCTTTGTTATTTATTTATCATTTATCACTTACCCTCTTTAGTCTAGTTGGTTTGCTAAGTTAGCAGATATATGATTGTGAGTTATTAAAATTCTTTACCATTAGCTTCCCTATGGATACGATACCCTAGAATACTCCCCTAGGGAAAAACTACATTGATGTTCTGTGCGCTTACAGAATCTCTTTATTCTTTTAGCACTTGACATGTCAACAGCCTCTCCATAAACAATGTTTCTTGTACTTATCAATTTGTTTAATCACTATTTTTGGTAGGAGGAAAGTGCACATAGTGTAAGTTGGCGGGGCCCTCAAAACCGCATTTGTCATTTGAAGTCTTCCCCGCATCACTAGAAGAAACAAAACCAATCTTCTATCACATTTAGAGATTAGAGGGCAATAGTCAAGAATGATGGTCTAGTTAGACCGAGGGGTAGCCCTAGATAAGTAAAGGGTAGGGAACCAGTTATGCAGCCAAAACAACTTGCTTGAAGTCAAAGCTTTTGCTCAAAAGCATTGATAGGAACCATCATGGATTTGGAATAGTTCACTTTCGCACTGTGGATTCTCGCAAAATCATTTAAAATTTGTTTGAGAGATAGCAATTGGAAAATCATTCAAGAGATCTAGCTTTAATGAATCCATACTGGTTCTTGTGAATAAGCTTTTGTCATGACTCGATCAGTCTGTTAGCTAGAATCTTTATAATAATCTTGATTGAAGTATTTATAAGATTGGCCTGTAATCACTTACATTGGAGGCGGTTGAGTGTTTTGGAATAAGGGTAACATGTGAGCCATTGATACTCTAAACATAGACATTACCATCATGAAAAGCTTGGCATAGAGAATAAAAATCATTGCAAATCACTCGACCAATATTTTTTTAAAGAAGTCTATATTAAACCCATCGTGCCCCCGGTGACTTGTCCAAGGCAAACTTTTGACTACCATATCAATTTTTCTTTTTTGAAAGGTTCTTCTAGAATTTGCAGATCACCTATATGAATAATCAAGTTGGGCAAACTAAAGGAAATGCCAAAAAAAGTTAGAAACAACCTCTCCTTATAGCTGAACCAAAGCCATTCAAATTTTTAGTTGTGTGATCGCTGGGCCACAAGCCCTTGCTGATTTTCTAAGGAGGTTATCGGGTTATTTCGAAACGAAGGGTAGCATTAGCATGAAAGAACTTTGTGCCGGGCATCACCTAGAGTTACCCATTTAATAGCTCCTCTTTGCTTCCAATAAGAATGCTACGCCTTAGGAGAGAAGTAAGTTTTTTGTTCCAAAGAACGATTTGAAATTCCACTCGGGATTGCTAGGTCTCGAATTCTTCCATATAAAGAAGCAGGGGATAGAACAAGTTCAACATTTGTGATAACTTGCTTGAGATTAGAGATAAACTTGGACCAATCCTTCAGAGTTTTCCTTAAATTCTTGAACTTAGCAAAGAATGATTTTGGTAGGGTCAAGTTGATGACTTGGGGCTTGCCAACCTTGTTGAACCACTTCGAGAAAATCTGGCCGTTGCATCCAAAGAATTTTCAAACCCGAAAGCATTTCTCTTTGAATGTTAGTGGAAATACAACAAAGTATTTGGGTAAGCATTTGTCCAGCTAATTGAGGTAAAAAAAAAATCAATCCAAGCGTTCAAGGAGGGGGGTTGTTTTGTTTGATTGACCATGTAAATCTCCTACCTTTTAAAGGTTCCTCAACCAGCCCCAAGGCACCGATAGCAAAGATTGAACAAATAGATTTCAGAATGGTCAACTCCATGTTTATTTCTATCACTTGGTGCTATGCAAGAGATTGAAGTCACCAACCAACGACCAAGACATCATCGGGCATAATAATATTTTTGAACTAGAAGATAAAATCTCTTTTGTCCGAGGGAGTACAAGGAGCATAGATATTAGAGAGCAACCAAGAATCGTTATTGAATTTAGACATCATTTCAACAAGAATACAACAAGCATTCTAAAAAATTTTGACACCGGAGGAAAGAACAGACTTCCACACAAGCCATAAATGGGCTACCTAACCACATAATTACAGATCGGGACCCAACTCTTAGGCTAGTCCAATGGGCATTGATGGAACAGACTAAGGTAGAAGGTCTTGATTCTCTACAATTCGGCTTCAACCCGAAGGAGCTCTCTTCAAAATATATATCTTTCGGCCTCGTCTTTCCGGCCTTACCCTAACCCCGCTTTCACGTGCGAATCGGTATGTGATCACCTAATGGTATTCTTTAAGCTTTCTTGGTCACCGGATAGAGTGAGAATTGCTCGCCTTGCTTTTTTGTGTGTTGCATGTAGCAAATGTATAGTGGCTCGTAGCACACAACAATAAGAGAGATAATTTTAATGGTTTAGGCGTGTGGTGCTCTATGTTTAGTGTATCAAGCGTGGTTGATATATTCCTTGTGCATCATATGCTTGTGTGTGAGGGTTTGATGTGAGGTTGTGGGATGTCGATGAGGGGCTCCATACCCCATCTTATATAGGTTAACATATGAACATAGACCAATTCAACTCTCTGGATACATTTTCTACTTTTTACAACAAAAGCTGTTTGCATACATGTCTAGCTATGCCTTATATGTCAAGTAGACCAAAAACCCTTCAGGTAGTGATCCCTGTTTGGCTTTGGTGATGATACCCATATATGGGCCATGTGCTCTTTATCACCAATTGCCAACAACTATGGTTCCAAGCTTTAGGGACAGTTCAATGTTGGATAGCCAATGGGGAGCTTCCCGGAACAGTCATGGCATAAATATATATGATGAGGATAGGGCTAGGCATGTTATCGGGAGGGTATGGACATACCTACTCTTTTTTTGAGAAGGAAAATGTACGATCTTAACGTTACACCGACCCTTTTACAAACAGGATCCTCAAGAAAAGGAAAATTAAAAAGAAGTAAAAACTCCTATTCATCTTCCTCGAAGCCTTCATAGATCCGTTCGTCACCGCCGCCGGCCGCTTCCCAATCGTCGCCGATACCGAGCCAAACTCCACAAGGTGGAGGCCGCAGAGAAGGGCTTACTTCTAGGCGAATCGCCCGAATACACCGCCTCCCGTGCACATCGGCCAACTCCCATACCCACGACACATCCTTCGATTCCACCGCCGGCAACCCGAGCAAAGCTTAGATTTTCACCGAAGATCATCTTCCTTGAGATTAACAGGGTCAACAACATCATCACCGAAGAAGACGACGATGCGTCGCCCCGACGACTCGACGGGTCTCCCGGCCTCTCTCGTTGACGTCGGAGAAGATCGCCATCGAAGAATGGAAGAAGCCGGGAGAATTTATTCCACCGCGCCGCCGTCGCTAGGAAAGCAACCCCGCAGAGGAGCCATGCTCCTCCAAAGAAAAACGTAACTCCACCACCGAACATCGACGGCGATCAAACCCTAGATCTAGGTGGACTCGACCAAGACTCTACGATGATAGGAGAGGCGGACCCCGCTCCTGGTCACCACCGGCAGCGAGGCCGGAGGCGGGGGGGGGGGGCCGCACACGGTGGTGGCGGCGGTGGCGCCCGCTTTTCTTTTCGCGAGAGAAGCCCTAGGCGGCGGCCGGCTAGTCGAACGCAGATCCTCCTGTGCAGCTCACGCAGAAAACTTGTAACCGTCCTTATTAATGACATACCCACTCTTGTTCATGTCCAAAACCAATTATATATTATTCAATCCCCGCCATCCCCATTCCACCCATATCCGTGGATAAATAGTTTAATCCCCACACCCTACCCTCCCCATTTCTAATGGATAGTTATTTTTTACCCACACTCTCCCCATTTAACATGGGCGTGTGGATTTGGATATGAATTATGAATATCCACCAACAGCCCTAGATAGGGCGGCGGAGGGATTGAGTGAGAGGAATGGGCCCTTTTTAAGTGGACAACAAGTTAAAAATTGTTTTCTTCAGGTTAAAATAATTTGGAGGATTCATTACGCACTTTTCATAACTTTCAAACAAGTCCATTGAAATATGATATGATACTATGACCCAGCTGGCCCGTCATCACAAAGTTTTCCTTTATTATTAATTAATACATGTCATCCACGCCAACCAATTCAAGATGGCAAATATAGTATTATTAATTTCTACTGTGGCGGACGAAGCCAATCTTTGCCGTCTACCCAGGCAACGGTGAGGAAGGGTTCGGCCTCCTTTCGGGAGAGGTTGTTGTGCGCCCACTTGACCCGACCTTGTGTTCTGGATCCCTCGCCGTGGCACTGAAACTGGCCAAAGAACGCCGTCCTTCACAGCCAAAGACAATCCACAAACATGTCGGTCAGCTACAACAAAATGAAAACTACATGCATATATATTACCTGGATCGATCAGGGTTAAATAAAACTCGTCGACTTACTTTTCATTCTCTGGGTTCCCCCAGTTCTCCCAGCCCACAGGCGCCACCACGTTAGACATGTCGCATTGAGCAAATACCACCCGGGCGTAAGGGCCCCATGGCCGCCCTAGAATAGCCGTGGCCACCCCGACGCCAGTCAACTTGCAACTGAAAAAACTGAAACCACCGTTCTCCGATTCTTTCCAACGCCTCTGCGCTGTGAAGGCTCCGCCTTTGTGCGAGGTGGAGTGAAGGTGGCACCTCTGAGCAGACAACAATGTGCAAATCAAAACAGACATATTAGAATTTAATGTGTATCTTATTAGTTAGTTCCGTGCAGTATTAACATCTCCATGTTAATACTACAAGGAACCAGCTAATAAGATACACATTAAATTCTAGATAAAAATAAAATAAAATGAAGATATAGACATCCATTCCTTTTTCGTACTATAATCACTATTAACAATAATAACCATTAGATATGTTCTGTTTTTTTTAAATATTCACCTCTCACGTTATAAAAAGTTGTTTTAAAGTAAATTCCTAAATCTTAAACTGAATTACCCACCATTGCATTATGCAAATAATCTAAAGTAACCCTATTCTCCATCCAAATTATCCACATAAGCTATTACAAAATAATATAAAGTAACTCTGAAATTTTGATCTTAACTACCCATCATCTACTATTATCAAATATAACATGAAGAAACCCCTAATTTAAATTACCTACACATGTCATTATAGGAGAGAAAAAAAAAAACTCAAAATGCTTCTATGGTGCTTTTTTTTCATTGTCAATATAGAAAGAATGTAGCTGGAGATAACTTGCATAACATGTATTACTATATCCAATATGCATGAAGTGATGGTCATGTGCATTTCTGAGCCAAATATAAGGTCGAATCCAAGGATTCAACTGAAGACATGTTTTCTATACGTGAAGGTGCAATGCAAAGGTGAAAAAGTACTAATTGGATGTAATAGAAGGACTAATTGCCTCTATGTTAACCATAACACGGAGATAAATCTTTAAAATTATTACAATAACTGGAAATATGTATGAGATTTAGTTTGATACAAATAATAGACAGGGATCAAAGTCCATGCATGCATACCTCAAAAACGCCCGGCCTGTGCCAAATATGAAGTCGGTCGCGCCTTCTATGTAGCAACGACTGTAAAAATGGCGCCCACTTGCATCCAGGAGGGTATCCTGAAAGGATATGAACCTACAATCGTAGAAGGCTGCTCTGTCTGCCTCAATTTTTGCAGCGACCGCTGGGCCTTTATCTTCCCCTCCATACGGATTCTGCATGCACACGTGGAAGATAATTAAAATTTGCATCAAAATTACACTTCTACCTATGAAAGATAGTTCAAAATAAACACTAAAAATTACACTTCTACCTATGAAAGATGGACATTGTCAAAGGTAATTAAAATCATTTCATAATATTTTTTTATATTACCCACCTTTATTATTATGAAAAATGATGCAATGTTTATTTATAAAAAAGATAATGCAATGTAAGAGCATCTCTACAAGTTTGATATAGTGTACTTGCTAAACTAATAGATCTAGCAAGTTAATAGAAGAAAACATTAAATTTTGTCCTTCAATAGCTTCCTAAATGATTTTGCATTGGAGACACCAAACTATTTCTAACCATTCAAACCTTTTTTTAATAGGTTGCTTATCCCTTACCGTTTTATATCCATAATCCTTTTTTTAATTTACTCATGCCTCCAATTTACCCTGATATCCCAAGAAAAATGCTATAGGGGGAGGATACAAAGTTCATCTTGATTGCAGAAATTACAAAATGGAAAGGATATTTGACAATGTTTTATTTTTAAGCAGCTCTTTTACCAAACGGTGCAAAGCATTTTTTTCTCTTTTTGCAAAAACATCAAAATAGAGAGTTGTTTTATAAACTCCTAAAGATTCTTTAACCCCTATATATATTCATTCAAATAAACTATATATCTCAGTTACGAAAGGTTCCATAAAGTAAATTATCCAACTCAACCATATCAAAAATATAAATATATATACTCATTAACGCCATTCCATTGATATCATTATATTTAAAATTGATCAAAGTAAATATATTGTATTATCAAATGGTTTAAAATTATATTAATAAATATGCTTCTACATTCTATCTAAAATGTACCATATATCTACAATTTTTTTGTTGGGATGAGAGTGAATGGGGTTCAGAGACATAAGTGAAACATGACAAAAGGAACCCCAACACAAAAATATAATTTCTTGAAAAAAAATCAAACATGATTTAATAATAATAACACCTGGAATGTTAATTTTGCGGCAACAAAATCGGTTGCCTGTACATGAAGAGCAATATCTGACTCGTGGTCCCGGATCCAGGGTCCACTCCATTGTATGATCGTTGAGGTGGCACTCCTGCCGATCAGAGAGATGCTGGACTTGTTTACGACGATCTTCTCCCTGCAGATCGAAGTGCCGTATGTCATCACTCATCCGTTGTTTCTCCCTCTGACAATTTTTACGGTGTTTGTCTATATTATATCTACTTCCTCCGTTTCAAATTGTAAGTTGCTTTTTTTTTTTTATACATCCATTTAGCTATATATATAGATACAATAATATGTGTACATACATAGCAAAATAGATAAACCAAAAAATTCAAAGTGACTTTACAGTTTAGAACGGAGGGAGTAAGTTACAACTGCGTGCAATTTGTGAATGAAATATACTTGACGATTTTACTACTTACGTGTATACACCAGGATTGATGTTGATCCTAGTGAGTGCGCCCCGAGCAGGAGCGGTGTTGATCGCCTCCTGTATAGTTCTGTAGTCCCCCCTTCCTCCCTGATCTACAGTGATGATGACCGGTCGTGGCGAGCTGTCGTGGTCGAACACCCCCGTCCTGGCCACATGAGAAACACATGCTCAGAAAAAATAAATCCTACAAATTATCAAAATAACTAGAAATATTTAGCCTTACACGTGGCAAACTCTAGCTAACCATTGTGAACAATAGTTGTGTAATATATTATCTTCTATAAGAAAAAGAATGAATATATGCCATTATAAAAATACACAAATGACTCTCTAAATTTAAATTCTAAATTATACACATTTGCCATTTTGAAGTATAATTCAAAATAGCCACAAAATTTATATCTAAATTAACCGTATTTGTCCTTATGATAGATAATGCAAAGGACCCCTAAGTTTGCATTCAACTACCCACATATGCCATTAACAAAGTAGCAAAAAACAAAAACTTTTCATTTATATCTAAAACATCCACCTTTCTCTGTAATAAAAAAAAATATCTATAAATCAACATATAAAGACTAATATGAGTTAATATGGTAAATATAATGATAATCACTATCATTTGAAATAGTTTTTTTTTATAGTTTAACTAAAACATTATGTTGTATCAATACAGGTAGTCTACTACCCGCAATAAATAAATAAATAAACAAACACTAAATTACATATACTAATATAAGTTAAATGACAAATGATTATTAACCATATGTATTTATTCCAGACTACTATATATTAAGCAAAATATTATGTTATGTCGGGTAATCTAATTTATGACATAATAGTATTACATGACAATTGAATTATTTCATATAATAATTTTAAAATTTTAGTTGTTTCCGTAGCGACGTCTTATCAATTTAACATCTTAATTGCTGCAAAACAATTGTTACGTCTTTTTATGTCAATATAGTCGATAAAAGTTTAGCCTAGAATCTACACTGTTTTCAAATAAAGTAAAAAATATATGTCATGGGAACACATTAACCTAAGGCTAGACAACCAGTGTATCTATCTATCTTGGGACATGCAAATTAATAAACCTAACTCGGAAAATCACAATAGTCTTTAACAAATACTGCCAGAGACCGAAAACTATATATATGTCCGGTCCATATCTATAACTAACGGCTAATTAACGTATCTTAATGATTTGGTCAAAAATAACCTGGTATAAATCTATCCTACAATCGGAATCAAATCCAAGCCCTGTTTGGAACTTTGGATCCAACGGTCTAATGTTGAGCGACTAAACTCTAGACTGTAGCTCTTGAGGTCCCCATCAGGAGGTCTTTTCTAAAGTTTAGTCGATCTCACAAAAGCGTTAAACTACACAAGTGAGCTAAGTGTTATATATCAACAAGATGCTATAAAAGAAGTGACACAACGTTTGACCATAATATATAATATCGTGTTGCCACATGCTTTTCAACAGCGCTATAAATAAATATCAAATGATTTGAAACATGTAACTGCAATATGTCAAGGTAAGAGCAATGACTTAACTACGTCGATGACAGCCATTCACAAGCAAAAGATTAGAAACCAGCAAATGAAAAACCAAACATCTATGATATGGACTTCCACAATAACCTCAAAAAGCCTGGGCTCTGTGGAATACAAGGAATAAAATGGCTATTGAAAAGAGTTTTCCAAAAGCACCCACTGATGTTATATCTGGTAATATCTTTCATGCAGAGATGGACTATCTTTCTTAAAGAAGAAGACCGGGCGCGGGTGGACCAAGTCAGAGTGACAATATTGGAGTGGTTGCAAGCTTTTCAACCAAAGAATATGATTTCTTCAGATGTAATAGAGCTGTAGCTTGCTTTACATTTCTCGTTATCTGGCTACGGGCCCTATCTGTTATCTCATTTTGTTCCTGGATTTGTAGCTGATAACCCCAGCAGAATGATGTATGACTTGTTACGTTCTGGCTTTCTTAAAAGCCGAGTTATAAAGCTCCTTTTAAAAAAAAAAAAACAATAACCTCAAAAAATTTTGTCATACAAATCATACCAGGACTACAAGTTATGAAAACTATTGAAGCTAAAGATCAAGAAACTTTCATGCGGATCGAGAGAGAGGTGTGCTCACCTGATGCCATGGCCCTGCCCCAAGCTGGCGTGCATGGTAGCTGCACCTGACAACGCTACGTAGCAGAACAGCAGCAGTTCTGCCGAAAACGCACTACCCTTAGCCAGAGGCATCTTCGATGATCGTTCTCAGCTATTTAGTGTGCGCTCGTAGTGCAGTGCTTGCTGCAGCTTACGAGGGTGTATTATATATACTCTTAGTGCAGTGCTTCCTGCTAATGAGTTAGAAAAGAATTGGGCCCTATAAGAAATTAAGGCTAAGTAAAGGTCTAGAGATAGAAATATAGTGGACGGAGACAGGAACACTGCCTATTTTCATGCAGTGGCTAACCAAAGAAGTATGATGGATGTTTTATAAACATTTATTTAGAAGGGAAGATAGACCCCCTATTTATCTATAACAAGACTTTTGGGGGCAATAAAATTCAGTTTTAGACAATGACAATGAGTTGTTAACAGCACCTTTTCTCTGTTCTTATTTCTGGGTTTGGGACATTAACATCCCTCAAAGAGTGCAATATTTCCAGTGGTTCCTTTGTAAAAACAAAATCCTAACTAGAGATAATTTGAGTATAAGGAGAAAGGTAGAGGACCCTAGATGCTTGTTGTGGAATGAACAAGGGTCAGTTTTTCATTTGTTTTTTTACTGTACAGTAGATAGACATTTTTGGTACACTCTTTCAGAGATTTTTTATGTTCATCTTTGGCGATTCCTTAGACAGTATCGGGAAATCTTGGCTTAGTAATTAGATAAATGGTATTCTAAGTTTTGTTACTTCTGCATTTTGTAGACTACGGAAACTTAGAATTGAACTTTGCTTTTAGAATCATTCTTTGTAAAAAAAAAGTATGGATTTGCTGCTCTTCAGCGTAGCTGCGATGGTTCAAAATGGGAGGCGCTGTGCCCAGAGAAGAAGAAAGCTATTCTACAAGTAATTGTTGCTCAAATCAAAAAGGAAGCTGCTACCCAATTGTTGTGGTTGCCGAAATAGAAGCCCAAGACTGATCAGGCGTAGAGTCACTGGGGAGGAATGCTGGACACCAAGGTCAACATCCTGATGATCTGATGGTGTCTCAAAATGATGTAGGCAGTTCTACTTTCGTTTTGCTTTAGTCGTTGTATTCCTTGCTATCAGTTTTAGC
Organism: Hyparrhenia diplandra; assembly: GCA_015847255.1. Lineage (NCBI taxonomy): Eukaryota > Viridiplantae > Streptophyta > Magnoliopsida > Poales > Poaceae > Hyparrhenia > Hyparrhenia diplandra. The sequence goes on from JADLZK010013067.1 coordinate 45,091, forward strand.
TTTCTGAAAAGTCATATGAGGTTCTGAGATTTGGCGTGTTTGATGTAAGTGAACAGATGGTTTCCCCATCTGGTTTGCGTGATCATATTATATGGAGTTAACTGCAGATGGTCCATCATTTTTTAAGGATAGAATGATGAGCACTAGTACAATTTGCTCCTGGCCTTGATGCCAAGATGGCTAAAGAACCATTCAGGCTTCTTGCAGGCATGGAACTGTACAGTGCTCATGAGTTATTTCTTTTGTCCTCAAAACAATCGTCATGGACCCTGCGCTCGCACTATTTTGCCTGTTTATTTCAGTTGAGGAGGTGAACTTGCTGAATGTCAGGTATTTTCATCGGTTAATTTCATTTAAAGTAGCAAGAAACTTGTAAACATTATATTTGAAGGGTATCATATATATGCTTGCTTATGGGAATGTGCTATGATATTGCAGCAAAATTACCACAGGGCTGTCCTGCATTAACAAGATTGTTTGTCGATGAATGAGTTTCAAAATATAAGATGCCTCCTTTTGTGTTCCAGTGGTTGCTGATCCGGGTGGTTGTATCAGAGGCAATAGCTGATCCCAAGAAACCAGAAGGTTGTATAATTTGAATATAGAACAAGTATATATATAGACAAAACACTTCCATTATTTATTATTAAAAAATAATGTTTACAAAAGTTGGAGAAGGTCTTAGGGTGTCCCTCAACACAAATGTCAGAATAGATTTACTAATCTAAATTTTGTACTTATGTTTGTGTTTCTTAAAATAAAATCGGGTGTTGAGAGGCATGAATCTGCTTGAGTGGATGAATAGCTTAAAAAAAAAGGATTCAGTGAAAAGGAATATACACACAATAGAAATCAATGAGGACATGACCATCGGAAATGCGGCCCATTGCGTGCCCAAAAAATGTCTTACCATAGGAGGCTTGCTTGTACTTAGATGAGTTCTTCCCAATCAAGTCAACGAAGTTGTGGGTGTCCATGCTATCGTCCCCAAAACTAAAGATGCACTTGTAGCAGCTGCACAACGCTACATGGGAAGTGAGCAGGAGGACAACAGGGACAAGGATGATGGCAACCACTACTGAGATGGAAACATGGCTTCTCATCTTCAAGCACCGCTTGCTCTTTTCGCATATGCTACTGACGAGACTTGCTTTGACCAATATTTATAGCATTATTTGGTAGTGGTATATCTCTAGTAGCCCACTGTTTTTTTTAGTGCTGATATATCTCTATGAGCCCACTATTTTTTAGGATATCTCAAGGCGCACACTGTTTCTTGAATAGTGGTATATCTCACAGTCAACCATTTCTTGTGAAGATATGGAAAATTTCAGTTCAGCAATTTTTGAAACCAGGGATGATTCCATGGTTTGTTTTTGCGAATGCGCATATGGATCTTTGGCGTGGTGATGGCAAAGCCAACCGGACGTAGTTAAGGTCACAGTGGCTACAACAAACATGCGGCAACATTGTGATGACATGTATGCGAAAGTTTTGGGTAAAAGGACAACCGCATGGATCTTACAAGAGAAAGCGAGTAGGATGGCAATACGTAATTTAAATTTATATTACACGAAGAAGATGCAAAGGAAAGAATCACTAGAGACCTGGAGAGTGGTGAACGTTAAGCATACTTTGCTTACCAACAAAGATCTGAAGCGACACGTACCAGAGAACCATGGAGAATAAGCCTGGATACGACGATAACCTGATGTCAACTTTCAAGTCGAGGTCGATGATAACTAGAATAAATTTTTATTCTGGTCCATACAGTAAAGACCTAAATGGAGAGAGGGCACATTACGATCAAAACAAAACAAATAAAACTTAATGAAAATTCGATGTAAAAATCTAAATATAAAGGGAGTTGTTATCCATGCAGGGAGGTGACTGAAATTCAAGAATATTTCCGGCGATGAGTTCAGCCCTGATGTGCATCGCCTGACGTACCGAGCCATCGCCTAATGGAAGCCCTCCGATGGACAAAACCATCACTTGAAGGAGGTCACAAAAATCAGGCGTTTCTTTAGCATCACGAAAGCTTTCTATTGGGAAACCCTGATAGGAATACAACCCAGCGGCCGTAAAACCTGATAGCCGCAATCTGGGATATAGTCTGAAGCGAGAGAGAGCGCGCTTTAGTGACAAAACTACCATACACGCACACTGGTGTGCCACGAGCTGCTTCTCTACACACTCGTACTGCTTTCGAAAATCATCAAAGCTCCGCACCAACTCGGTAATATCGGAATGTAGGCCTCCGATGGACGTCCTCAAAGCATCACCGCCCTGCAACATCTCCATATAGGCCACGACAATCAACTTTTCATTCTCGTTGATGAAAGTGCCACTGATCTGAATATATATAACATTCTGCGCAGTAGCCGCCGGCAAGCACCCGAGTGCACACATAGCTACATGAGATAGAGAGGCGGAGGTAGATACCCATGAGCGGATCCCGGGGCTAGCCCCACCCCACATCTCCCACACACACTGCAGGCCTGGATTCGATTCACCACGTCATCGCATCAGACGCAAAAGAAGCTCTCTGCAAGGTAGTGTGCCCGCGGTCACGTGCTCCTACGAGTTGCGGCTACGTTTTGTCACGTGCAACTCAAGTGAAGTTGCACAATGTCGCTATATTTTGGAGCAAAGCGCTCGACGACCGGACAGACTCGATCGTCTGACGCGTTCGGCCAGTGCCTGGTCCGCGGTGACACTGTACATGCCGAATGGTCACTTCCTGCTTTTTGCCGTACTTGAAGTCTTCGTTGGCCCATGGCATGCTCCTCCAGAGCAGGATGATGCTTCGGGTCGGCGCCGGTAGACTCGTTGCAGCCATCAGACTGGACCGCGTTCAACCACGTCGATAGCCTCACTGTGTCGGGTAAATTCACACCATCAATGGGCTACCCCAGTGGAGCAACTGTAAAGTCGTCTTTAGAAATTTATTACTTCTAGCGCAAACATGATCAACAACACATGCAATATTTGTGCTAAAATGTTTGTATACTTTACATTACATACTCTAGTATCATCTGGTGCGATTTTGAATCTCAGTAACAAATTTATTTGGAAGATAAAATTCTGGTCGCATTTTCTACAAATCGAGTCAGACTTTGGCGGCAGTGAGCACTACCCAAAAGCGATACTTAATTTGAGATTGAATAGAGTAAGTGAGGCGATTATTGCCGCATGTGTGCGTGCAGAACCCGCTTTGGGGTATGAGGTAAAGAGCTCAATGGTCGATGTAGAGAGTTGAGGCGAGACAAAGCAGCTCTCACGACTCGTAGATGCATACTCCCTCCGTCCCAAAATAAAGCGACGTTGGGTTTTCGTGGGCACAAGTTTGACCCGATTTGTAGAAAATATCATTAGAAGATTTAAATCCTATGGGCCAAATGTTAAAGAAACTAGATCAAAAGATTCTCTTCCAATGATACTACTATATAATATAAATATTAATCATATTTCTAGTATATATAATTGCCGGCGTATGTTTAGCCGGGAAGCTGAAAACGTCGCTACTGGGACGGAGAGGGAGTATCATTTTAGGATACCACTCGTCGATGCAACTGGAATTGCCATTATTACAGTCGATGCTACATAGAAGGCGCCACGCAGCTTTCATATTTGGCACAGGCAAGGCGTGAGGTATACGCATGCATGAACTTTGGTCCCCAACCTAAATCTCATACATGCTTTCGAACTCCAGTGGAGGAAATCAAACTCATGCTGGAGCATAGAAGGCAATGGAGAGAGGAAGGCGCTCAAATAGTAATATTAAGATACTCCCTCCGTGTATTGGATATAAATAAGTCATTTGAGGGCCAGAGCACGATCTCGAAAACACAAATTTGACCTCTTTGTTATTATAAAGAAATATTTATGAAAATGTGACATAATTTTATGAAAGCAGTATGTTTTAAGACAAATCTATTCAGTATAATTCTTGGTCTTTCTTACAAACTCAACAGCTTTTAAAATTTATTGATGATTTATATTCGTACCGTTTGAGCTCAGACCTTATCCAAAATGATTTTTCTACCAATACCGAGTGAGTATACGTAGGGTAAATGTTATTTCCACAAACGTGATTTTTGTAACACTTGCCGCATCGTACTAATGAAACAAAATACGGCAACAAATTCCAAACAGCAACTATAGACTACTGTGTTCATGCATGCTACTCACGGTCTGCAAATATATATGTATACGTTGGAGCTACTGCTCTTATAATCTTACTGGTCAAATCAACTTTCAATGACACTGCTAGGAAATGTGTGAAAGCTTGCACATGATTGTCACACACTTTAGTCGGTAGGATCTTTAGGCTGCATTAGCTAGTGCTAGCCAGTAGTTCTGCTGATGTGGGAGGTGAGAGACAACAACAAAAGGCTATGTACATATTGTGGATCGCGTGCTCTCGCGTGTTCTTGGGCTAGTGAAATAGTCTAGCTATTTGCGTGCAGCTAGTGACTCTTCTCTCTCCCTACTATTTTTCTTGCCACGTCACATCTAGATAGTCAAATGACTCATTTATTGGACTCGGCCTTAGAGACACAAGGTGGCAAGGATGGCCGATTTAATATAGTATAGGTGTAACTCTGAACTCGATCATAGTCGAGGGGTAGTAAAGTTTCATTCATGACAGTATGACATTGCTAGCTTGTATCCTGAAAACCTTAAGATTTTCAACCGCCATATTACTGATTTATTTATTCTACTAAATTATCATAAATTCATGTGTGGTGTACAATACCATAAATTATCATATATTCAGTTGGAAACTATCTGTACGTCATGCATGTGTACTCATATTATATCACAATACTATAAATATTGTTTTCTTAGGCCAGGTAGATGGCATGTCGTCCACAATAGTTCCCTATTTGACAAAACACCAACAATTAGTATGTCAGGGTCGAACTTCTTCATCGTTTCCCCTCCCCGGCGCTCAGCACGGCGGCGTAAATCGGGCACTCAGCGCCGCCGCTCAGCTTCCACACTGTTCGTCCTCGCGCCGCCGGAGAGCGCGAGCCCCGCTGACCTCTCACGGGATGTGGCGAGGCCCTCTCGGTCAGGCGGGCACTTGCGGCGGGAGAGGCTCGGCCGGCAACCCGCCAGGCGATGGCGAAGATACGGCGCGCGGCAGCTCGGTCGGTCCTTCTACGTCGATCCGCCTTCCCCCGGCGGATCTCGCCCTTCTCGCGGCGGTTCGGGCGATGGGTGGCCAGCAGTGGAGGTGAAGCGGAGTCCGGTGGCGGCGTCGCGGTCGAGGACTCTTCACCATGAGCCCGGCCGCGGACGGACGGCCCGGCGCCGGTCTCGTGTCGACGAGCGCGGATGGTGTCTGCCGCAGGGCCGCGAGCTCGACGGTCGGCGTCTTGGCGTCGCGTGGCTCCGGTGAGGAGACCCGGCCCGGCTCTACCCACTCCGGCGGCCGGAGATGGTGGGGGATCGGAGGAATGTCTTCGCATCTGCGCGGCCGGGTCGCGGTGGTCGACTTTGACGCTCTTGCTCCTACTCCCGCCGTGGTCGGCAGCTACGGTTCAGCGCCTCCTTGCGGTGTCAGGGCCGTCAGCGCTTGCTCGCGTGCCGTGGTGGTGCCTGAGTGCCTGGGACTCTCCAGTTAGCGCTGCAGTGGTGAGCGTCGTTTGGCGAAACTTCGGCGATATGCGAGCCGGCGCGCGGTGCATGGTGCCGAGGCGGGCGAAAGCTCTTCACTACGCTTTGTCGGTGGCAATGTGTGGCGCGGCACTTTGGGTCGTCGTTCTCCCAGAGCACCATTGAGGGCATCCATGTCCTTGCGCGCAGGGATTCTCGGGGTGAAAACCCGCCCTCTTGGACATGCTTTTGACCGGCGAGCGCCAGCGGGCGTCGTTCTCTCCTTGGAGGCGCCAAGATCTCGGCGACCGCGGCTCGGCTTGTGGCAGTGGTGGTTGGTTGGTGGTGTTGCTGGCGTCGGCGGCTGGTCGTGCAACACGGTCCGTGTCAGCCGGCGTGAGGTGCGGAGGGCCCATGGGTCTTTGGATGTCGTGGCAGCGCATGGCGGTGGTGATCTCTGCGTGTCGGCGACGTGAGAGGCAGGTGCTCTACGAGGGCGCTTTCGGATATTCGAGTCCGGGTAGTGGGTGAGTCGGTGCGGTGAGGCGAGGCCCCCACGAGAAGGGTTGCTCGATCCCGGTGGTTCCATTGCGCAGCGACCCGATTTTGCTCGCGGGCCGCAAAGGAATCTGGAGCGGGGATCGGCGATCGCGTGTGCGAGCTTGTGGGGGATAGTCCCATGGTGGAGGGAGTTTCGGAGTTAAAGTGTGCTCGGGCTTGCGGCGGGCTTCGGCCATCACCGCTGCGACGGCGGCGCAGCTTTGGATGGCTTCCCGCCGGCTCCTCTCCCGGAGTGGTGGTGGTGGTGGTGTGGTGTTGTGTGTATTTTGCGTTTGTTTTGCTCTTGGTGCTTTACGAGTGCGCTCATGTCGGTGTCCCAATCCGACCGGCGGCGGTGTTGGAGCCTGCTGTTGATGACCCAATCAACCGGCGGTTTCTTTGTATATCTTGCTCCCATCCGAAGTCGTGTTAGTTGAGTTGTATAAGTGGATCCCAGTAGGTGGTGGAGTGGAACTCTCCCGTAAGGTTGTTTGAGTGGGCTGATTTGTAGCGCTGAGTCGAGTTGCTTTGGTACCTAGGTGTGCGAGGTGGAGTAGGGTACCCTCCTTATTTGATATGGTTTTTCTGCGCCCGTTTCCGGTCAAAACTGGGCTAGCACTTCTCTTTTCTCTCTCGTCTAATAGAAACGCGGCAAAGCTTTTTGCCGTCCTTTCTATAGTATGTCAGGTCGAGGCCATGCATGTAGATCCTATCTAGAGAATAAGAGAAAACATAAAGAGCCGTTTTCGCATCAGTCTATTGAAATGATTACAAACACAGTTATCCAACCTGAACACCTTTTGGATCCTTCGTGCCACTTGGTCTCCCTCTCTCATGCTCCATGCCTCACCATCTCAACATGTCCACTCTTGTGATTGTGACTCTGGGCTCGCCAAGTTTTTCTTAACCAATGTTCATATCTGCAAAGTTTTGCGTCAGCATTGATGTGGATGAAAGGGAAACAACCAAACAAAACGTGTGATTCCAGCCATGTGGCTTAAACCAAACGACTTTCATATGGCAGTAAAACCAACTATAGTGGCTCGCCGCTAAGAGCCGCCGCGGGATCCGGACCCGGTGGTGCAAGTGCGCAAGGTCATGCTGCGGGCGTGGGTCTCGCTTGTCTCCAGCGACCAAGGAGCGACGTCTCTTCAACGAGTTTCACCAGGCGCTGTTGTCCATGCCGCTCGAGCAGTCCAGTATACGCCTTGGAGACCCTCTTCCGGGAAGGGGATGAGAGTGCGTGGCGGTGCAGAGCTGACGCCTCGCACCGGACGATCAGTGACATCAACGCCGCTTTCTAGTCGCAAAACACCTTTTTGTAATCATTTTCTACTTCGGGATCCACGTAGATGAGCTTCCGACCCAAAAGGTGGCTACTCACCTGTATTGTATTTAGCTTTCCTCTTAATGAAAAAGCGGGTGAATGGCCCAATCTCGATATGGTAGTAAACAAGGGGATACATATGTTCATGTGGTCGATGTGTGTATATTGGTGCATTGATTCCATGATCCACAAGTACGACAAGTTGATAGATTTTTCATTAGGAATCATCTTGAAAATGTGCATTTAAATTTCTTACATTTTAAATTCAAGATTTTCCAAAACGCATCAACCTCGAATAGAGAAACAATCAAAACCAAAAATTGATCTCAAAAAGGTATACAACTTTAGTAGTTGACAATATTTTTATTTGAATTCATTAGGTTCCAATAGGTAATATCAAAAATTGAAAAATATAATATGACTATATACTAGAGAAAGGGATATATCATAGTTTTAGGATGAAGTGGTTGTTGGAAGTTTTGGACTTTTTGGCCCCATTCTCTAATAGAAATGCAAAGGCTCACTCATACATGCATGGTATGGTGGAGGACTTCAGTCCCCACATTGCTCATCTAGGAGGAGAGGCGACTTAAATATGAGAGTTGTTCCACCTTTATCGGGCTTATTGGTGAGAGAGGAAAAAGGAAGGAACACATGCACTTGTGCACTTGCCACTGCAATTTCCTGCCCCTCGTGCTTGGTGGTGTGTAGCTTCCTCTTTGCCACTTGATACTTTTTGCATGCATGAAGATGGTGGTGTGTAGCTTCTTTTGCCACTTGATACTTTTTGCTGCACGAAGATGAGTGGTGTGTAGCTTCCTTTTGCCACTTGATACTGTTGCATGCATGAAGAAAATTGTGCTAATAATCTTTCCTTAGTTGAGGCACGTGTATATATAGGGAAGAGACGCGTCATCCTCATTACCAAAAGAATTTATCTCTACTTGTGCCATCGCTTTGATGCTACCGCCGTGACGTATAATGATTTTTGGGAAGTGCTATCGCGACCGCTCGTTCGCGACGCTTCTTCCCCTCTTCGCTCGTCGCTCGTGGGATCACCATTGGACGGGTGCGCTTTCGCTACTTTGCGTTGTCTAGCGCTGACACCCCACTCGTAAGAATGCCGATCCTCTCTTTCTTGTTCGTGTTTTTGTTTTTCTTTTGTTACTGGCACTAGATCAGGGAGTATGTGTTTTGTCTTATATCGTAGTGCTAATGATGACTTCATATATCTTTAATACATGTTGTGATGATCTCTTTACTTATTATTGGAATTAATTATGTGTCACTGAATTGCTATCTGGTTTGATCTCACCCACCCTCCGCATGTACTCAAATTATAAGATGCTTTTGTATTTTGAAAAGTGATATCGTCTTGATTTGAAACGAGGGATTACACTGAATTTTGCATTGCATAAATGAACTTCTGCAGTCTGAATTCCGTAATCCCACTCCTTCGATCACTTCCTTCTCACCTTGTCTTCAAAAACTAGTTCTATTCCGTATCCTCATCCCTTCGTCACCATCTCCGGTCACTACCGCAATGCAACCTGCCAACTCCGCTCCGGCAAGCAACCCGCAGCAGCATCACGCTCTGCCCCGACGCCGACCCCGAGCTCCCTCCACCAGGCGCGCATTCACCGGCTGATCGGACCAATTCGGCACGGCAACCATGGGCACGCCATAGACCAGAGCTTCCATCGTCGAGTTCCACCCGCAGTGCGTCACAAAAACACCCCGTGGATGGGTGCGCAAGCACCTTCAGCTGGTCGCACCACTCCACGACCATCTAGCTCGTCGCCGCCGTCGTCCATCCCGTCAAGCAGCGCTCCACCTCGGCGTCACGGCCGTTCCTCGGCACCACCCACAAGTACGGCCGCCGGTACTCGCGCAAGCCCCGCAGCATCTCCTGCACCTGCTGCGTGCTGTACACCAGCATGCTCCCGTACGAAACGTACACCACGGACCTGCGTGGCCGCGCGTCGAGCCACCCGTAGCCCTTCGTCGTCCTGCTTGTACAGGTCGATCCGGCGATGACCCTCGCCGCTGGCAGCGGGCGCGTCGTCCGTCTGCTGCTGCGGTTGCAGTTGCAGGCGAGGGAAGCATCGGCCTACGGCGAGAGACCTCCAGGTGCTGCTGCTCCCGCATCGCCCGCAGCGCGATCGCTTCCATCTCCAGCACGTCGTCGATCGTGTTCACGAGAACCACCGGCTTATTCTCCCCGGCCGACGATCTCGAGCAGCGGCCGCATCGAGTCCACGATAGCCTTGGCATGCTCGTCGCCGGTGGTGGCGTCCACGAGGAAGGACGGGAGGTCACGGACTCGGAACGGTGGCAGTCCGGAAGGTCACGCTGTCGCTCATCCGCGCTCGCCGACATGCGCTGCCGCGGCGACGGCGTTGGCCACAAGGTGCTCGTGGCCGTGGAAGTAGGTGGTAGTAGGCGGCGAGCGTGGTGGCGGACTGGTTCCAGAAGACGGCAAGCGGGATGCCGTGCTCCATGGCCACGTCCGCGGCAGGAAGCAGGAGCGCGGACACGACGCGAGGTGACAGGGCGCCCCGGCCGCGGCGAGGCGGCGGACGATGGCCGAGAGGCTGGCGGTGCTCAATTACGCTGCGCGCGCGGTCATGCGGCGGTCCTCGGCCGCTCCCCGAAGTCGCACCCGTCGGTGTAGGGGACGTAGGAGATGACGCCGTCGGAGGCCTCCCACGTCCGGCGGCGAGTGAGACCAGCTGCTGCTGGCCCGGCGACGACGCGCGACGGGAACATGCGGGCGTGCCCGGAGACCGGCACGAGAGCGTGACGCGTGCGCTGCCGCCGTTGGCGCGTGCGAGGCGGCGTGCCAGAGGCGAGGGGCAGGGTTCAGGTGGCCTTGAACCCGGCCGCCGCCACCAGGAAATGGCTCCGGCGCGCGTCGTCGGCCATGGATCAAGTTGAAGTGGCGTTCGGAGATGCGGTGGTGTGCGCAGGTCAGGCGTGTCCATGCTCAAGCAATGATATAGGAGCGGTGACATCAGCAGTGACGTGTTTTATCAAGATTTATTGTTGAAATCTTATAGACAAACCGACGTGACGTGCGCCGTGTGCGTGCCAGTTCATTCTTTTGAGGAAGAAAAATACCCAAGAACCTGCGGCGAGGATTCGACTCCGTCTTCTTCCTGGTGGGTTGGCAACTCTAGAAGGAACTGGAACTCCCGCACGTTCAACGGCAAGTCCACTCGCCATTGTCGCTGTCGCTGGCTCTGGCTTGTTGGGAAGAGGGCACGGCTTTGGTGAAGCAGGCAACAGGCGCTCTGCTGCACATGGTACTGTAGAAACAGGCTTGGTGTGAAGCAGGCAACAAATGCACGTTTTAGCAGAGGCTGCAGAAACAGGTGCCAGCTAAACATGGTATACTGTAACTACAGTATATTCAGGACATCTTTCCAGGAAGGACATTGCTCAAGTTATCCTTGGAGCAAAGCAAAAATATGAGCAATCCATAACTCGTCCATTCACAACAGTTATCTTCGAAGGTTGGCACATTGATTTCCTCGTTTTAAATTAAAATTCCAGTATGGGGGCAACCCCTCCTGTTCTCTTATGCTGCATGGAAATACAGAAAAACAGCCCGACCAGTTTCAGCTTCAGCCACGTTGTTTCTTTTTGCGCTGAAATCTAAAGTGTCACCATAATATTCCTCAAAAACAAAATGGCAATCGTAATGACAACCATTCATCTGTTCCATCTTTGTCACCCTTCGAGTCAGGATCTTGTTTATCTTGTGTGTGGGGTGTGTCAATGGTGAGCTTCTAGCCTTTGTTCTGCTTCCCTAATCCTCCTGCCGTCCTGGTCCTGCATCTTCAACCCACAAACTGAAAAGGCTGTTGGTTCCAGCATGGCGTCTTGTTTAGTAGATGGTCTCCACCTAGCAATTGGGAAGCCAAGAACACAGTAATATAGAATTCACTTAATAAGAAAAACATATCTTCTCCCTACAACTGATTCGACCTGAATTTCGTTCAAAAACAAAAAGTAAATTACTCAATCAGAAGCCTAAGAAAGATAGACTTTTTCCCTATTTTTTTCTATGCTAAATATGAAACAGAGCAACACTACTGTAAAGTTTCTGCATGTACTGACGTACGTTGCAAAATTTCAACCAAGAGACAGGAACAATCTTAGGACTGAAGCACTCTGAGTAAATTACTCGATCAGAAGCCTAAGAAAGATATAGACTTTGCCTATTTTTCTATGATAATCAGCCTTCTGCATATAATGTTCCACCTGATGTGACCTGGAAAAACGTGCTATTGGCAAGGGAAACAACTTCTACACATCAGATTGCTGAAGTATATCATCTAAAACCTTTCAGACATGGCAGTTAACACTTATCAGCTAAGGTTCAATATCACATGGGTTTTCTATTACCAGTCTAAGCAAGGTACTTCAGCTAGATTTTTAGCAAGTTGCAGAATTAAGGCACTTGCTACTCCAAGCAATTAACATGGATCATCAGAGCAAAAAGATACAGCTTCTCCCTCATTAAGGCTACGGATATCAAAGATATAGCAGACATTCTGTTCCATCTTGCTTTCTTCAGCATGATGTGGCAGCATGCGCCAATAAGCGGGCACCCTGATCAGCACGGGATCAGCTATTGCCTATGAACATACCAACCACCCGGATCAGCAAAACCACTGGAAACACAAATGGAGGCATCTTATAATTTGAAACGAAATCAACTGATGAGAATACCAGACACCACAAGTTCACCACTGCCAATGAAATAAACAGGCAAAGAGTGTGAGCACAGGGTCCTATATAAGGATCTATTTTGAGAACAAAAAGAAATTATACATGAGCACTGTACAGTTCCATGCCTGCCACAGAAGCCTAAAAAGGTATTTGAGCCATCTTTGCATCTGTCCTTCCAAATCTATGGACTAGCAGTTAATTCCTAAATGTCATAACACAAACAAAAGTAAACTCCTCAAATGAGTTTGATAGCCTTTAATTTTTCCAACAAATATGCGTAGGAAATGGAATCCAACATGAATTCTAATGGTCTGTCAGGCAAGATAATAAAATTTGTTATTCATTAGACATCAAAATTCGTTGGGAATATCAGATCAATCTCAATTATACTGAAAAAAATATTAAAATACCATGCACAAATGCTAGGAATGTGTGTGCTTTGGTGATGAACAATGGATACCACCGCCTGCCATCATTATTAGGATACATAGTGATCAGAAAAACTTCAATTTATTTATAATGGCTTACACATGGTAATGACAAAGGACTGAACTGAGAAGTAACAGATTCATCAATCATTATAAGGACATTTGGAGGCCTGTGAAAGAAACTAAAACATGTTAAAAACAGAAACAGCTTATGGCAGGTGTGTGTTTAAGCATCATCAAGACGTGGTAAGTAAGACTAATACTGTCTCACCAGCAATAATTGCAATCTGGTGATTCACTATCATAAAACAGCTCTCTATCATTACAATATACAATTGCAGGCGCAGCTGGGTTTAATTAATAATACTCTGATCAGCAAAAGCTTTTGAGTATTTCAGACAGCTATATAATAAGCTAGAAGCAAGCTATCACTATTATTGTTTGAAAGCATCAATTCAAATTTTAATTGACCGAGGTAGTATGAGAATCAGCAGAAGTCCAGAAGCAATATATATTAGTGAAGTTGACGATAAATAAGATATACAAATCACCAGTAGCAGCAAAGATACGAGATGATAATACTCAAGATGATGGTTGGCACCACGGTAATTGATCAATGAGGAGACACTTGAAGCTGGATCACGAACGGACACGATCTTCGCAATAATACACAAGGTATTGAGGCTACTTGTAGATTATTACTTTCTCTGTTGATGATACAGCGACGGTGCCAGTCCTTGCTGGCGAGACGGATAACGGTGGTGGCCATGCCAAGAAAACATGCCGCGCTCAACGACGCCAGTGATCCGGAGCAAGCGGTCGCCGATGTGCCCTGAGGTCGCCAGCGGATACCGTCCTCGCAAAGAACATCTCCACGATGTAGCTAAGCTGCTGTCAGTGAGGAACGGCAGCGCTCGAGCCGAGCTGTCCCCTTGGCGGCGGGGACCGTCCTGAGCCTGGCGTGGAAGCCGGGCACCTGTCGAACACCTGCGGATGAGTCCGGAGCGTGTAGGGCGCGCCGAAAGGGATGACTCGACGGGGACGGCGCCCGTGCACCCGAGCCTGGGCACTCAGCTCTCGACTCGTCGACGATGACGACGAACCGGTCCCCCGCGCCCTCGACCATCTTCTCCTCGGAGCAGGATCCGCCGCGGCCCTTGACGAGGTTGAGGTCCGGCCGACCCTCGTCGGCGCCGTCGATGGAGAGGCGGATGCCGGCGCCGGCGTCCTCGAGCGGGATTAGCGGGATCCCGACGCGGGACGCGTGGGCCTCCGTCTTGAGGAGGTAGGGCACCACCGGGCGACGCCCGGCACGCGCGCGCGCGCGAGGAGGTCGCCCAGGCGGTTCAGCGCGCGCCGCCGCCGTCGAGTCTCGTGCCCAGGCCCAGCGTCATGCCGGGCTTCACGAACCTCCACCGCGCGGTGCGCCGCCACGCGCTTCAGCCTCGTCCTGCGTCAGGTTACCTGAGGGTGGTGGCGGCGAGGCGGCGGCGCTGCCCATGGTGAGGAGGGGCCGCGGCGGGACCAGAGAGTGGCGGCGCGCGCATCCACAGCGCAGTGTGCAGAGCGCTTCGGGCGGGACTGGGGCTGAAGTGCGAGCGCCGAGCGGGCCGGGCCGGGACGTTTCTGGCCGTCCATCCGGGAATCGGGGTCCATGTTTTGCCCCAGCATTCAGCAAAGCGTAGCTAAGGCTGTCTCTCCCGCTCAGCTAAGGCTGTTCTCAACCGGGTGACGCAAAACACGAGTATGCATCGTGGATCCGCTGCTTGCGCCGCGAAAAACGCCTCCAACAGTGATGCATACCGGAGGACTCGCTTTCCTATCGAGGAGAGAGGATTGGCAACTTGCGCCGCTCTCCGCTCCCTCGCTGCTCTCCACGTAGGGCAGAGCCCACTCACCACGAGTGAAGGAAGACCGAGCAGCGCGCGCGCGTCGCTCGCCGCAGCGCACCAAAGGCAAGCTCACGGGAGAGGAGGCGGCCTGCGGGAGGCGGAGGCGCCGAGGGAGGTAGTCCGGACGCTGCTCAGGCGCCGCGACTTCGCTGCAGGCGGAGCTCCATACCGCCGAGGATCTAACTCCATGGTCGGGCCGCGTCAGAGCCGCCGGGGCTGCTGGGATGCGATCGCCATGGATGCACCCACGGGGTGTCGAATCGAAAGCACGCAGCGCGCTGTGGCCGGGCGGGATGCAGAGGTGCGGCCGGGATGCGGCTTCACCTCGGGCGACGGGCGAAGCTCGGCTGGCTCCATCGACACGGCGAAGCTCGACGTCCCCTCGACCGCAACCGCACCTCCAACGCCATGGATCGCTCCCCGCGCCCATGGAGCGAGCTCGCCGGCCACGAGTCGCGTGGTCGTCGGCCGCGAGCGCTGCGGCCTCCGCTCTGCCTGGGAAGAAGATACATGGGCATCGTGAGGAAGAGATAAAAGGGAGAGAGAGAGAGAGATGGGTTTCACATCCGCATTTGCCGCTGGAGGGCCGATCTTTTAGCTCCCCCGATATTTTTCGCACATCTATGCAAACCTCCGATGCCTCTCATCTGCCGGGAGACAGCTCTAAAATTGGTAATTTTGGAGCAGATTGGCATTTCCCTTTACAACAAAGTATAATTCATCATTATTAGTTCTATCCATGGAGGAATGAATGTGAAAATGTATTTAAGGGCCTCGCTCTCTCGAGGAGAAGGGAGCACGATCGTGTTTATCAGCCTTTATTTGGGGTGGGGAGGGAGGGTGTGGCGTTAGATATGGGAATTGTTTTTGTATTTTATTTTGAATTCATTATTACAAATGTATAGCTTCTGATTTAATTTGCAGTGGGCTTCCACGCTGCACTCTCTACGCATAGTTTGGATAATTTGGGTGCAGCCATAGATGCGTCTGCACTACTGCTATGCAGGAAATTACGGCCGATCGCTCTCCTGCTTGAGCGAGATGGTAGTTACTCGCTCTCAAAAGTGCACCTGGAAAGGCCATTGACTTAGCGTATGACTTCTTCTCGTGGATCGCGTATATGAGCCGTGCCAGAGGTAAGTATGGATCAAGCGTAGCAAACCTCTTGTTTTGTACCGCTTTCCCTCTCTGCATGCTCTACTCTCACAGTGCGCGTACGGTACTAAACTAAAGCTTTTGCGTTTCCAACGTTCACGGGTCATGAGCCTTGCATTGGGCCTCTCTGACTTTGCAGGTGGAGCACGATCGTGTGGTTTATCAGCCTTGCGGCCGGGGGGTGGGGAGGGGGTGGGGTGGGGTGTTAGATATGGAATTGTTTTTGTATTTTATTTGAATTATTATTACAACAGATAGTTTGGATTTAATTTGGTAGTGGCCGAATCGCATTACCCCTCTACGACAAATTTGGATTTAATTTGGTAGTGGCCGAACGCGCCCCTCTACAACAAATTACGACGCCCCTCTCCTACTTGAGAAGATGGTAAACTCCTCCCAAAGTTAAAAATGGAGGCCACTAACTTAAAGCCACGACTCTTCTTCGACCCATAGACCCCCGCCAAGGTAAGTATAGATCAAGATAGCCCAAACTCTTGTTTTGTATGTTCCCCTCACTGTACTCTCCTCTCTCACGTGCAGTACGGTACTAAACTAAATTTTGGTGTTTCCAACGTTCACGGGTCATGAGCCTTGCATTGGGCCTCTTCGACCTTGCTGGGTCCCAGCCCATGGGCCTCTCTTTGGTCTTCCTTCCCAACGTCATTTTTTTGTTGGCGTGGGTATCAATGGTGAGCGGCGTAGTTTGGTGATCTTGTTGTGTGTTCCCTTGCTTCCCAAAACCTTAAGTTTTTTTTTTTTTTTGGTTTAGTAAAAAACGAAAGAACAAATTTCATGTGCAATTATAGCACTAAAATGCCCAGAAATATTTGTGTTTGACTTTTGGAGCGACTTTGTCGCTGGTATTTGGAGAAGAATATTGCAAGGATTGGAGGAAGAATATCGTGTTTCCTAGTACTCTCGTAGATCTGTTCTAAACTATTTTTCAAAACAAAGGCGGCGCGAGATCGTCTTCCAAATAGGACATCACCACGTCTGAAGATCCCTTTTATAACACAGTTGAGACCAGGTTCAGCGGTAGTGAATGTGTATTACTACGAAAGTTGCTGATGAAAGATTCAAGCCACAGTCGTCAAAGTGTCATCGGAGGATGCATACTCGTATGCGACGACGGTACATGACAGTGACAGTACACGCACAAGGCCACAAACAAGTAACGGTTGTGCCTGACCTACTTATCCATGTGTTAATATATATGCTAACAAATTAAGGAGATACTCCAGCACATATATCCCTCCCTGCGTTCAGTAATGATTTGTTTAGAAAAAATGTTCAGAAATGAAAAAATCTGATAAAGAGGAAACATCGACTGATAAAAGCTTAGGAGATAAAACTTGGATCAACAGACTTGTATTCTTTTTTTTTTTTTTTTGAGAAAACAACAGACTTGTATTCAAAGTGTGTTCAAATTGATATAGATTTTTTTTAGCAACCGCGATAAGAGAGTTGACGATCAAAATCTAATGATCCACATCACTTTTCTCTGTAATGTCAAATGTATGTGCTTCTTATTTTAGGTTGACGGATAGCATATCTTGCACGATCTGATCCATTGCTCCATTCGTAAGGTTCTGTTCCATTTTTTTTTGGAACGGTAGTGCAACAGTGGAAACCTACCATTTACTAGTGTCACGTGAAGACTGAAGTCGGCGCGAGTAGCTATGCGGCCCAGCAGCGGTAACCTTGAGTAAAAGGGAGGGGCAACAGATGGCTCGTGGTGGAAGAACACACACGCGAATGCTAGTGATATAGGATTAGAGCAACAATAGTATTTCTTTTTTTTTTTTACCAACCAATCTATAAAGATGGGTCCCACAACATAGTAAATATCTAAGTTGTATAGCACAATACTATATAAATGCTCCCTCTTGCTTTCTTGAGCATGAGGTGGCAACATGTTTTGCCCTAGCAAAGCTAGCTAAATTTGGTAATTTCGGAGCAGATTAGCATTTCATTTACAACAACATAATCTTTCTCTGTTATCATGATCAAGTGCTAGTTGCAGGATTATTCTTGTATGCACAAGTGAATCCATCGAGAATGACGTAAAACATGTGAAAAACATATTAAAAAAGCTACATTTTAGTAGTTAAATCATCATCAAGTCAATTTAATAAAAAAAATTAGTTTGAATTACTTTGGTAGGGGCCGCGTAACGCTGCACCCCCTCTACCACAAATTACGACGTCCCTTGACAGAGTGAAGGCGCAGCTCGGATTCAGAGATAGATGATGTACTAGAGATTTGGTTAGCTAACTAGAAGTGAGTCCCACCCCAAGCAGTGGGGAGGGCTTAAAATGATCTCTGACCGCGTGCTGTTGAAGAATGAGCCAACGACTCATAGGCAGTGGCTTGGTTAAGGGAATGGAACCCACCGGAGCCGTGAGTTTAAAGCTTAGTCTTCATAGGGCGATTGTCACCGCTTATGGACCCAACCCGGGTGATCTATCTATGACCGTGGATTGCTTGGATGAAACTAAGCGAGGAGGTTCGAACCGACCGATGTTGAAGAAGCGTTGTCCTACTTGAGGAGATGGTAAATTAGTGCTCCTCCTAAGTGCAATGCAGGCCACTAACTTAGGCCATGACTCTTCTTGTTCACCATAGACCCCGGCCCAGGTAAGTAAAGATCAAGGGTACTCTTAGCTCATACTTTGTACCCTCCCTCTATGTGCTCTCCCCTCGCAGTAATACGGTACTAAACCTTATTTCCATCTCTCACGGGCCATGAAGCTTGCATTGGGCCTCTTCTACCATGCACGAAGGCCAGCCCATGGGCCTCTCTTCGGTCTTCACTTGAAAAAAATGAAGAAGGTTCCATGATTTTAAATGAAAAAAGGTTTTATTGCTAAAAAAAAAAGGTTTAACTACAAATTTTAGGTAGCACCATGCACTATAACTTTGATGCACGTCACCATTTAGGTCATTTGAAGATTTTAAGTCTCAAAATCTAATAATTTAAAAGGGGTATATCTAGGAGTAAATCTATTGATTTCAAATAAATAAAGAACTTTTAACAAAAAAGTTGTTGCTGATCGAGTTGACAGATCAAGTTTGGTACAGGTCCTGTAAACAAATGAAGTCGTTCAAAAATTCCAAATTTTACACAAAAGATAATATATATTAGGACTCTATAAACGGCTTCAAATAAGAAAAAAAAACAACTACAAAGTTATAGACCACATTGATATTAAAACTTTTGTGTAGACCATAGCATGTTCAAAGATACTATAATTCGATTGGAAAAAGTCAAAAAAGTACTGCCCTGTGTTTTTACTCAAGTCTAGATAACCCCTAAGGAATTGTTTAGTTTATTTTACTCGGTGGTTTTGCAAACCGCGCTAGCTTAACAACTTTTGGCACTAATCCAATCCGGTTTTGGTGACGTGGAGGTGGTTTTGCAATTAGTCATGCCACATAAGCTCTTGCCGACGTGGCTGCAAATTTTTAGGATGACATGAACATTCAGCATGCTTTGCTAGCGAACGTAAAGTGTCAATAATAACATATCAATGCCCGTGTACCAAAAACCATATCGATGTTTTTGCGCATTTAACGTTTGACTTATACACTGAACGTAATGTGTCAAATTATTTCGATGCATCATGCTCTTGAATTTTTCAAGACGCAAGGAAGGACAGGTCTGAAATAAATGAAACAATTATTCTTCTTTGAAGTAGTTGCTGGTAGAGAAATTTTCTAGCGCCACGTAATAGGTCAGATAGCTGCGAACTCATGTATAGATACCTATTGAAATTTCAACGACAATCCAGATTACAAATTCAAGTCAACGTTGTAAAAATCCTTCATATGTCGCGAGGAGAAGCCTGTCGAACGCCGCAACGGGCCAAGTGTCGAACGCCGCCCGAGGGTCGCGAGGCCTACTGTCAACGCCGCCGAGGGTAGCGAGGCCAACTGCCGAATCGACTACGAAGTCGGAGTTACGTGACGAAGTCGCGAGGGTTATGTAATGAGCCAACTGAAAAACGTTAGAGAAATAACTTGCAGCCATGTCAACAGCTTATGTGGCAGGACTAATTGCAAAACCACCTCCACGCCACCAAAACCGGATTGGATTAGTGCCAAAAAGGTGTTAAGTGCACCGGGTTTGTAAAAACCACGGGAGTAAAATAAACTAAACAATTCCTTAGGGGTTATCTAGACTTGAGTGAAAAACACAGGGTCGTAATTTAGACTTTTTCCAATTCGATTCTTAAAATCTGAGAATTTGAAATGACTGTTTGTAAGTTTGAATAATTTTACGTAAAAAAACGTGTCATCGGCCTCCCAGGTTCAAAGCCCGCGGCCCACCGTATTTTCCGGGCACTTTGCTTGGGATGGGAACGAGGAGCAAAGCTCCCCAGTTCATCAAAAAAAAAAAAAAAATCTATAAAGATGTATATGTTGTTGAGTTTACAATTCTCTTAAACTGAGTTTTGTTGAGTTTACAATTCTCTTAAACTGAGTTCATATGCAAAAAGTTATAGTTTCCTAGAGACAATTACTATTCATATTGGCGGCACTCGATTTATAGAGGAAAGTACTCTTAATAGACCTACTACCTCTATTAATAGACCTACTGCCAAAAAAATTAGAGATAAGACGCTTTGATTCAGATTACACACACTGGCGGACACACGTACGTATACCAAAATGAAACTCATATTCTTCCAGCGTTCGTCCATTTTGGAATATAAATGAATTGTCCATCTTTTTCATTAGCTTAAGCTTTTGCGTTAAACAGGTCGGTGCTAACTTAACATTCCATGCTGTCGTCTACACGCGCCCGTGCACGACTGCCATCGTGCCCGAATACGACGCCTCACACTCAAGATCGCACATGACATGGCAAGATCACAAGAGACACGACACATGTCGTCGCAACTCGAAAACGTACATAGGATTAGGAATACTCCGGCCCGTTAAATAGTAACACACGCGCTTAATTACCTTGTTAATCGACCTTTATTTACGCACTAATCAGAGAGGGCCGGCGTCGTCTCCCCTACCTTCAACTAACCAGTGACCACCGCCCGGCGGCTAGCAAAGGTACGGTAGCTCTAGTTGTCCGCGACGACGACGGTGGGCTCGGCGGCGGCGGCGTTCACCATGGCGGTCTGGCAGAAGACGATCTTGAGCTCACCGGGCGCGAAGCACCGCTGCGGCACGGGCTCGACGTCGGTGGGCGTGGTGCGCGTCAGCGGGCACCGCTCCTTGAAGTACCCCGCGGGGCCCTTGCACGCCACCACGGCGCCGCCGCCGCCCCCGGCCGCGACCACGCGCTGCGAGGGCGGGCACCCGTCGTTGAGGTCCGCCGCGCAGCCCAAGGCCGGGCACTGTCCGCCTCCCACAATCGCCTGCGGGCTCACCACGGCGGGCACGTTGAACCCGTCCACCAGGCTCACGCTGTACGCCGCCAGCTGCCCCTCCGCCGCCGCCACGTGCACCACCAGCTGCACCACCGTCGCCGGCGGCGCGCCCCCGTCTCGCAGCCGGACGATGCCCCGGAGCTGCTGCTGCTGCAGCCCGTGCGCGCCACCACGCGGCCCGCCCAGAAGCTGTCCGGGAAGCGGAACGAGACTCAGCCCACGACCGCCGCCGTCGAGGCGGCCCGTCGTGTTCTCGGAGATGGCGGGGAACCCTGTGTTCGGGGTCACCAGCGGCCATACCGGGTATGGGCACAGGTTGTGGAGCGTCAGCGTCGTGGCCGCCGCCGGCCTCGAGGTCGCCGCGAGGGCATGGGCTAGGAGGAAGCCCAGGAGCAGGGTCTTGGCCGTGCCAGCCATGATCGATGGTCTTCTTGGTTTCTTGGCTTTGGAGGAATCGGCTCGGGTGGTGAACTGCAACTGATGCAACCGGAAGAAAATTTTATAGGCACGGTGGCCATAAAAGTGCGACCATTGCTTTGCTTGCGCGGCCTGAAAGTCTTCAAAAGGACGTCAACCAAAAGTACAGTAACATCAAAACCGTCAGCTTAATATGATGTTTGATTTATGTTGCCACTTTGGAAAAATGACCAGATTTGTTTTTTGTCCAAACATAGGACAACCTCTCACATAAATAAATCAAGAAAGAAGTAAGAGCATCTCCAAGATTTTCCTAAAACATGTTGGCAATATCTAGTCGAGAACTTAAACTCAGACGAGCAGGTTATTAAGAATCTAACCGACGCTTAGTTCGCAAAATGATCAGCTTTGTAGATATGCAAGAGCTAGGGTAATTCAAAATTTTTGGAGATAAGATAACATAGCATAGCCAGTTAAGAAGAGAATCGTGGGCATGAATCCCAACCATCTAAGTTTGGATGCTCTTTGAGTCGGATTTAGGTGTGTAGAATCACTTTGTTGAAATTGGCATGGCTCCTTTTAGAATATGTTATCTCACCAAAATGATATTTACGACAAGGGACACACACACATCAAGATTTGAAATCTTGTAATATTTAACCAATGATATGGGCAGAAATCATTAATCATTGTAAATTTAATTTAATATTGTTAGATTTGTATCAAATGTAGGAGTCTATCCAATAATCATAACTTATAAATAATATAAGCAAATGAATGATCATAATGTAATATAGGAGACCATGCCATGCCGAACTGCCTTGTGTAAGCTGGACCAGAGGGAGTAATAATTAACCAACTTGATATATAGGAAATAGAATAAAAATAAGAAATTTTATACAAAAGTAAAAAAATAATGGCATTGTGAATAAATACGAAAAAAAAATATGGATATAAGTTGGAGTCAAATGATGATATACTGAATAAAATGGAACATATATACTATGCACCCAAAACTACTGCCGATTGAGCTAGGCTTAGATGTTGTTTCTCTCGGCTTAAAATCAAATTCTCAGACAATCATCCTACCTAAACAATTTGTTTCGGCAACAATAGGAAATCTATATAACTACTAAAAATACCTTACTAATAAAGCGAGGAAATTTCAGTCCACTAAAATTTTGGTCCACCTAATTTTTTTTCACCCCGGTAGGAATACAAGGTACTGCCTTGGCTAGACACACGTACGTGGCAGCTTGAATCATGCACGTTAAGGAGTACGTGGCTGCTTGAAACTCTGCACGTTAAGGAGTAGTAGCAGCTAGCGAGGTTCCGGTTGGAGTTGGAGACAAACTCACATATTTTTTTGTTGAACTTTTATTGGTCTAACAGGACTCACGATCTGTAGATACGGTCCGTGTATATTCTTTGGAGCTTTCACTACCGGAAACGGTTTAATTGCAAGAGCACGAATATTTGCCCAGTGCCAAATCCCAGACTCTCGACAAACATACAGTTTGCCCAATGTCGGTTTCGGCTAGATTGGGCCGGAATTGACACCCAATTGACGGTCATTGGAGGGGAAGGGGGTGAGGAGGAGGCGGCGGCTCGGGCCACGCCCGGGCGGGCGGCGCTGACGGGCGGCAAGGCGGCGGGCGCTGCCAAGGAGCGCTCGGCGGTGGTGGCGGCAAGGGGAGGGGGGCGTGGTGGGAGGAGGAGCAGGGAGAGATTGGGATAAATTTATTTATTTGCTTGTTACCGAAAGATTACAGACCCTTACTTTTATAGCCCGGCTAGTGGGACTTATCTCAAACAATCTCTAAAGGTTTCCTTATAGATTGGAATACCTTTTACAAACATATCCTATTTATTTTCCTAATAAGGGTCTCCCTTACGCATATAGTATATCCCCTTGCACACCAAAAGCCTAAGATAATCCTAGATAATTTCCTCCCTTTATTCCGAATTAATTCGCCGAAGAATCCGCGGGAAGGGAGGAGGAGGAGGGGGCGGGCGCGCCGCCAGTGGGAGGCGGCGCCCGGCGCTTCGGGCCTGTCCTTCCGAGCCCTATTTCTTGGGTCATGACATCTCCCACCCCCCTTCTCCGACCGGGCGCCGCCCTCGCTACTGATGAAAGTCCATTCGTCACACCCGGATGGAGATCAGTTGCACTCGGCATGATCAGCTCAACCTCGTAATATCAGCTTGCCATGCACCGGATTCGGAGGATCATGTTCTCCGGCACGCTGCGGGTGGAGCAAACTCCAAGAGGTAGTGGAGGTTCCTAATGTAGCCCGTGGTAGATGTACCGGGTGGACAAAGACGCCCCTACCGTGATGTTGTTCCGCCGACGGGCCACGAAGCAGAGCTTCCTCGAACGCCCACCTCAAGGTGCCGATGCACCATGTCGCTGGGTGGGCTCTCCAGAACAAGAAGCGCCATTGTGCGGAGCGCTGACAAAGAGCGGAAGGAGGCGCCAGATGGTGATGTCGCGAGTAGGGGGAGTAGCACGCGGGCGCAGTAGGGGAGTAGCATCCAAGTTCAACATCGCATCGCATATGAAGGAGCCGACGCCGAAAGTGGAGGGAGAAAGCCGAGCGCCGCCTCTCTACGCCATAGCCGATGTGGACGCTGTCGACGGTGAGGAAGAGGCTTATCCATGCCGCCGAGGAAGACGACCATGGCCGGGCCGACGCGGGTGGCGCCGCGCCACATGCCGCCCAGCCAGATGGCGGTCGGGAAGCCGACGCCGGTAGCGGTAGCCGTAGGCGCTTAAGGCGAGGAAGTTCGTCCGCTTAACTCCACCTTGAAGCAAGGCCTCCAAAGAGGTCCGGCAAAGAGCCGAGACGAAGCCGGGAGGTAGAAATGACCATCAAAGAGGAGGGGTCATCCTCAACCGCCCATGCCGGGCTGCCGCCCGTGGTGACGCCGAGGGCGATCCGACGCAGGTGTGCCGGACCTCCGCTTGTCGCGCCGCCAGAAGCCGCATTTAAGACTCCCCGTGGACGCAGTCAGAGAGGTCCAAGGCGCTTGCATGCCTTGGACGCTTCCCCCACTGTTGGTATTTATTAAGTGCAAAAAGAATATAAAGGGTTCCGCAGTTTACGTAATAAATATACCATTGTAGCTTTTACCGGGAGTATTCCGTAGTATCGTTATTTATATTTTCCATTGTGGAAGCAATGGTAAAGACTATGATAAATTACCATCATGTATCTACTAACTTATTATATCAACTAAACTAAAGTGAGGGGGTAAATAATGTATATGATATGATTAATAATTAATAGCACTTAACCGTGAGAATATTATAATATAGAATAGATAACTAGGTCGAGAGGACAACGGAGAGATCTAGGTTTCCTGAATACTTCTCTAGTACTTTGGTTCTTGAGTAACTAAGGCATGAAAAGGGTATAGCGATTATATAAGAACACTTCGAGCAACGGTACCGCCCCGATCCTCGAAAAAGACCGGGAAAAAGGTGATCGGGGAAGGCCGCCAAAAAGCTCTATTTAATCACCAACCCGAACGTGGTGGAATACAAAGACTGATTGTGGTTGTCACCCCCCGGGCTACCACAACTAACCGTGGATTGGGCAATCTAAGGTAACCTCTAGTCTAGACACCATGTCCACACTATTAATTACTACTCTAATCATCATGAATAACCGCAGCACTCAATACGGTTTAAGATCCCATGCAATTATATAACAACTATATTCTAATCAATAAATGAAAGGCATAAAAGTAACTAGAGAAGATAAATATATTAAAGCATAAAGTCTAATAGAGTTAAGATACAAAGATATACCGTAACGCTGAAGACTTCTCTCCGTAACCGGAGCGTAGCTCCGCTCCCCTAACTCTCTACTAGATCTATTCTATTACATTGTAGCCGTCTAATCTAATTCTCCAGCGCCGTGCCTCCATCCGATGTATGAGATGATCTGAAATTGATCTTATCGATGATTGATGATTGAAGCCGGGGGTCTAGGGGTCTATATATATGGGTCTTCTCCTGTCCCTTCGGCTTCAAGCAGCAATGCGGTACTAATCTCGTGTTTGATCTTAATCCATCTCGCGGCTTCTACCGACGCCCTCGGATCAAACCGACATCAAACAACCGGTTTTGATTGCGCCTTAGAGGCGGTGGAGGAAGCTTCCGGAAAGCGAGGGGGTTGATTGGCGGCCAAGCCAGCCGACGGTTCGATTATTGGGCCGACGCCCGCAGCGGGCCCGCCGGGTCCCGGGCCGCGGCGCCGCGTGGCTTCTCGGACCTTCCGGACTTCTAATTTCGGGTGTTAAGTCTTGATCACGCCGGGATTAGTCCGGAGCCTTCTAGAGCCTTTCTCGGAGTTGGATTGCATTACGCCGCAGAAGTTGTATGGCTCGCGATTCGGTGTTTTCCTGTTTAGTCCCTCGCAAATCATAACTTCACCAAAACTCGTGGAAATATGTTAGTGTGACACCCTATTCTAAGTTGGTATTATTATTTCTACCCCTTTCTCATGTTTATTTGATTAATAAATTTATACGATAAAGGTGTCAACACCAGCCCGATGGAAGTGTCCTGACACCAAAGAAAGTTGCTCGACCTCAAAGAACTGGGGGCCGGGGCGCCCACGCCGAGGAGGTGGCGCCGACGTGAAGGTGGTCGGGCGCCGTCGCGTAGTACCGCAGCTCGTGAGTCGCCGAAGTCCCATGTCACCCGCCCCAAGCTTGCCAACCAAGGCATGCCAAGGATAACGCCGACGCCGCGTCTACATGCATGACATAGGCGCCGATGTCAGCCGGGCGCCGACGCCAGAGGTATCGCCGAAGGTGGCAGCCCGACATGTCGGCGGGCGCCGGTGCGGTGACCAAGACACGCGATCGGCCGAGTCCGAGGTTTGCCGTAGCCACCACGCTGGGGTCGATGTAGTTGTGCGTTGTTCCCGAAGTCGACGACGACGCTGACGCCGCGGCTCGGTGATGATGCCGACGAGGTATAAAGAATGAGCACCATGTACCGGGTGTCGGGGTCCCCGAAGAGGACTTTGAGGTCGGCGGCTCCTCTTTGACGCCCGCCGCTGGAACGCCTCATGTCCGGCCGCTGTAGTCGCTGAAGATCGCGGATATCAAAGAGGTGCTTGCACTTGTGGGCCGCGCTGCGGAACGGCTCGCCATAGTTGAAGAAGAGGCCCGCCTTGCGCCGCTCGCTCATCTCCTCCGGTGTCACCGCTTGAACGACCGAGTCGATGCCGGTGCCGCCGACGGGTGGGCGCCGGGGCGCCAAAGAGGCCCATAGGTGCGCTTGTCTTGCCTTCGCCGGGCCGCTTGCCGGGGTTGTAGAGGATCGCCAGACGCTGCTCAGACGCCCCGGGCGAGACATGGCAGCCTCCATGTCCTTGGGGTCCCGTGATCTCGACGCCCGCCTTGAGCGGCTCGCCCAAGCCGGGCCGTAGATGTTCACCGGCCGCTTGTCGCCGAGGTGGCTCTGCACGCCCGCCACGGCGCCGTGAACCGCCCGTGTACTCATCGTGATTGCTCGTTTTCCTCAAAGAATGCCATTTCGCCCGGCCAGAGGTTGCGCCGATGCGGTACTGGCCGGCGCCGCTGACGATCGGGCAAAGCTTGCCCAATCGCCACCGGTTTCCCCAGGATAGCCTCATGTACCATCGCCGTGCTCCTCCCCGTGGAGATGATAGGCGGTACCAAACTTGCTCTGCGGGTTGGCGTACCTTGTCCTCTGGTAAAGAATTGCTCGCAAATGTTGATCCATGGGAGAGGATCCTCCTTGCCATCATATGTCGGGAAGGACACCTTGTGCAAGCGAGGTGCGAGGCTTGGGAAGGTGTCCACCGTGAGGGGTGGGGGCGGCATGCACCCGCGCGGCGCCCCGCCGGGTGTTGGCTTCGCCCCTGTAGCCCTTCATCGGGTTCTCCAGATCACCGGCCGTGACCCCGATCATCCTGGTTCTCGCTTGCCATCAGTCCTCTTCTTGATGAAGTCGCAGGCCGTTGTCTCCAGCCGCCTTCATGGCCTCGATCGCCTTTCCTAGCACTGTTTGACGCTGATTGCCGCCTCGATCGTGCTCGATAGGATAGCAACTTGCTCGGGCGAGCGTGGCGATCCCCGGTCGTGAATCCCGCAAACCGGTCCCCAAGTTCTTCAGAGCTTCTTCGCCTCGGCGGCCCATGGTGGTGGGTGGATCATAGTGGTCTCCTGGGATACCATGGGCAGATCTCGGCCAGATTGGGCCGGAATTGACACCCAATTGGCGGTCGTTGGAGGGGAAGGGGTGAGGAGGAGGCGGCGTGGGGCGGCGGCTCGCCACGCTGGCCTTCGTGGGGCGGCGCTGACGGGCGGCGGTGGCCGGGGCGCTGCAGGCGGTGGTGGCGGCGGGGGGGGGGGGGCGCGTGGGAGGAGAGGAGCAGGAGAGATTGGGATAAATTTCTTTATTTGCTTGTTACCCCGAAAGATTACAGCACCCTTTACTTTTATAGCCCGGCTAGTGGGACTTGTATCTCAAGCAATCTCTAAATGTTTCCTTATAGATTGGAATACATTTTACAAGCATATCCTATTTATTTTCCTAATAAGGGTCTCCCTTTACAGATAGGATATCCCCTTGCACACCAAAAAGCCTAAGATAATCCTAGATAATTTCCTCCTTTATTCCCCGAATTAATTGCCGAAGAATCCGTGGAAGGGAGGAGGAGGAGGGGGCGGCGCGGCGCCGCTTAGCCTGTGGGGGCGCGCCGCGCCCTTTTACCGGGCGGGCCCGCCCCTTCCGGCCCTATTTCTTGGGTCATGACACCCAGGGTTGTCAATTAAGCTCTCGCAAAGAAAGGCTCGGTAAACATGGTCGTTTGCCATGGGTGAGAGAGGACACTCGACAAACAAATTAGTTTGCCTAGTGCCCGGAAGTCCGCTCTCGGCAAACAACTTCAACTAGGCAAACGGTTTGTCGACATGACGGAACATCCACCGCTTGAGGTTTGCCGAGGGCGGTGTCAAAACACCTCGGCAAACACTTGGGGGTTTGCCGAGTGTTTTTTTAGCCTCCAAGCAAAATGAGTATTTGCCGAGCGCTATTTGTTGGCCCCGGGCAAATGTTTTCCTATTTTTAAGTTTTAGACCTTCAAAATTTTTGTGCCCTCTAAATGCAACATGTAACACTCAATGTTAAAGTTTGGTGATTTTTTATTAGTTTGCTATATTTAACTAATTAAGTGCATTTCAAGTAATTTTTCAATTAACTCAAATTTGAACTGCAAGTGGTATAAATATTTGATAAAAATGAGTAAAAATTGCTATTCATGTTATTGATCCCATGTTGAGGCCTTACACATGATATGAAAATAAATTTTAAACATCTTGTTTACCAAACACGACAAATTCCCCGCGGCGATAGCGGTTTAAAAATTCTATAAAAATCAAACTAAGTCCAAAAATCATGAAATTTGACAAGATGTCCCTGATATTGTATGTGGAGCCTGTGGTAAAAATTGAGAATGTTTCGCACAAGTTGTCACGCGACGTTGCTCACAACCTGCAACATCTCGAACAAGTTTCAAGATTGTGGAGAAGGATCCGGTAGGATTTATAGTGAAAGTTTACGGTCGACTTGTGGTTTCACTCTGAAACTTTTTGTATAGTGAATACTGATCAAATATTGTGTCATGTGAAATGTTGGTAAATTTTCAAATTTGTTTTGCTATTTTTAATTTTTTTTTTTGAGTGCATGAACTAATAGAATTTGAGCTTAATAGCATGAAATAATGATCTAAAATTCATGAAACAATTTTACATGCATTGTATTGAAAAATAATATCTAAACAAATTCAAAAAAAAGCTTGAGAAAAAACAAAAAATCGAAAATAGTTTGCCGAGATTGGCTCTCGGTAAAACTGTAATATTTACCGAAAGTGCCAACTACATGGCGCCGGCATATACGCCTAGTTGCCGAGTGTTTTTATTGTGCTCTCGATAAAGATCGTTTCTTTAAAAAAAAATGTAAAAAAAAAGGAAACTGTTTGCCGAGTGCCAGCGCGGGGCACTTTCAGAACACACCTAGTTGCCGAAGTTCGGGCACTCTCGGAAAGCGGTCGGCCGTAAAAAATAACCCGATCCACTTTCTCGGCTCACACCTCACTCGCACACACGCACCCCGCCTCCCCGCCGTCGTAGCTCTCCCCTCGCCGCCCGACCGCCGCCGCAGCTCGCCCTCCCGCCCGCCCGCCACGATGGAGCACCCTGTCGCCGGTGCCGCCAACGCCCCCGTCCGTCGGCGCCCCGCCGAGACATCGCCGCCACCCGCGCACACCGCCACTCATGATCAACGATCTTCAATTCTACCGAGGTCGCCACCATGCAATGGTGTCAATGGCAGCTAGCAAGGCTGCAGAGACCCCTCACGTTCGCTCTACGGTACCATCTTCTTGTTGTTTCCCACTTCTCAAGTTAGTAGTCGGTCGCCTATATGGGCCGCCATCGTTGATGGAGGGCCATGGGCCGCCACGCTATGAGGCCGGCGCATGGTCGGTCTCAATATATGGGGAGACGTAACTAGAGAATGGATCCTCGAAGAATATCGTAACCCGCATTACTTTTTCCCTTGCATTTACTATTCATCTTCCCGTATCCTTTCTTCCCCAAAATTGCTCTTGCTACGGCAAGCCCCTTCCTATCCTATTCCTAGATTCTTCTCTTGTATCCAGATTTGCTACTTGAATCATATTATCTGTTAGTGAATCCAGTTGTGTTGCTAACAATTGGTATCAAAGCCATGATATTGCATATGCACTATGATATTGCCAATACAGAGTTTGCACTCTTGATGTCGATAAGGCCACCACCAAATCATATCATTAGTGGGGTTTGTGAAGCCCTGTACCAGCAGAGTGCAATCTAGATTTACATCAATCGATTCAGCAGACCAACATTGTGTTGCAACTTATCTCTCTTTATGTTGTTGTCGCCACTAGATGAGGTCCATTGCTCGGCTCATGTGCAGATTTTTGTCAAGAGCTCATATATCCGGGAAGTTTTACAAGAGAACATGTGGACCGTCATGCCGGTACTAAGTCGAGGCATAGGATTCAAGTTCAGAATGGTGTCTTCTATCGATTGCATGCTCACACGTGGGAGACCATAGGTATGCCGGGCAACATCATCATTGTCGGTTCTAATGCCAAGGGAGAGCCGCTTGGTCATTGGTATAGTTATGTGGTTCCCGATGATGTACCGTTTTTGCCGCATAAAAATATTGGACAAGGAGAAGATGTGGACCATCTAATGACGGGCAGATGGGTTTATATCGAGGAGCAGCGAAGCAAGCTCTTAAGCTTCGGATGCAGCAATCATGGCCTCCGCTTGCTGTTGTTCCAATCAGGCCAACACACATGCCTTCCTTTGGTTGTTGTGCAATGTTACGCCTACTTGGTGCTTCTCCTGCATCGGCTTCAAATTCGGGTTGAATTTGGATGGCTGGTTGGGGATGTGTATTGTTGGGTTCCCGCAGAGATCGCCACGGTTTATTGTTTCTTGTCAAGTGGAAGTTTCCTTTGCTGTTTGCATGACTGCGGTGTTCTCGTTAACAAGTCTATCCTTTGTATGCTCTAAGTTTGGAATTGTTACTTCCTTCATATCATTGGAATGGCAAGTGTTTGATCGTGCAAGAACTCAAGGGTGGATTCACACCAAGTCTAAGCTGAAGATTGAGGACGAATTCAGGCAATTAATGATTACTTATAGCCAAGCTAGTGCACCTGCACATCTGCTTGATTGCCTTCTGAAGCTTCTTTTGGCATCAGAATGGCCATCCTTTGCTATGGTGCTGATGGGTTCAAATCATGGCTCTATTTGCGTCCACAATATCAGCGGCTTGGGGGCAAGCCGCCTTTCAAGGAGAGGGGAATGTCAGCTATATGGGCCGCCTACTGTTGATGGAGGGCCATGGGCCGTCACTGCTATGAGGCATGCGCATGGTCAGTCTCAATATAAGGGAGATAGAACTAGAGAATGGATCATCAAAGAATATCAGCCCGTTACTTTTCCCTTGCATTTACTGTTCATCTTCCTATATCCTTTCTTCCTCAAAATTACTCTTGTTACGGCAAGCCCTTCCTCTCCTATTCCTAGATTCTTCTCTTGTACCCAGATTTGCTACTTGAATCATATTATCTGTTAGTAAATCCAGTTGTGTTGCTAACATAGTCTTGCACTTTGTGGTTGTTATGACTGTGTAATACTTTCTTATCTAGGCCCGACATCTCTAGCTTCAATCATAGAAACTGCAACCAAGGTCGTTCAGGACCACGGCTATCAGTATCACATCCTACTGATAATAGCTGATGGGCATGTATGCACTCCATTTTGTGTTGATTGAATAACTTGTATCATGAAAGTAACATTGGTATGATGCATACCATGTGTGATTACTCTACTTTCTCTTGCTATTTTTTCCCTCTTTGTATTTTTTTTAGATAAGAGACATCATTATTCATGCTGCACTTAAATATAACATATTTTGAAAAAAGATTTTAAATTAACCCATCAATGAAAAAAACTTAACCCGTGCAAATGTTGATTTTTTTTTTAGAAAAAAAAAGAATTTCTATTCTGGTCTCCGTAAGATGTTTGCAGACAACTAATTCTTATTATAATTTCAAACTCAAAGCTTATAAAAAGTGAAATCAAACAAGCAAGCGCCTATCTACACATGGGTTGATGGACTAGTATCTTATCTATCTACTACACCTATATAGAAAACTCCCTCTAAAGAGTTCTCTCGACATGCAAGTATGCCACCTCAAAGAACCATTAAGACCATGACATCTAGCGACGGGCCCATTGTTAAAAAAATGTTATAACTCACAAACCAAAAACCAAATTAAATCCCGATTACACCATTGAATTACTTTTAATAAACCCTTCAAAACAAGATCTCATATGGATATATTTTAATGAAATTACAGGTAGACCCCACCAATAGTAGTTGGTATAGAGTAAAGTAAAAAAAAAAAGAATGAAAAAAAGGAAAAAAAAGAAAGAAAAAGAATATGAGGGTGATAGTAATATTGTAACTCATAGATTTTTCCTCAAGATACCCGCGACAACGCCGCTGAAACTATTTTCCAAAATAGCTATGCATTTTCACATTCTTTGTAGTAGAATCAAAAAGATTACCAAGAGACCATTTCAACGAATTCCCGTGGCAACACGCGGGAGAATTCATCTAGTAGTTTGTAACGGGGACTACTTTTTACAGTCATGGAGTTCATGACATTATTCTGACATCACTAATAATAATCTCATCGGTACTAATTAACTATACGTGTACGTGTGCCGCGTTAAATTATATGATATGTGGTGCAGCATGACGAGCAGATGTGTGTTGATTCGATCACTCAATTCTTCAGAGACTCTCGCAGTTGGCCGGCTGGAAGGACAGCACCGATTTGTCCAGGTCGTACCGGATGTGGTAGTCCATCTGCATGATGTTGCCCACAATGGAAATGTGGTTGGGCGAGCTCTGCACCACCCAGCAGCTCACGTTGTCGTCCACCGCCACGAAGTAGTTCTCGGTCTTGAGGACCATGTCGCCGCCGTCGAAGTGCAGCACCATGGACGGGACCACGGCGCCGGACGTCTGGAAGCAGACCTCGAACCCATCCGTGCCGGGAGCCTTGGTGAGGTTCGCCGTCTGCGACAGGAACGCCACCTTGGCGAGCGTGTACGCCGGCTCCGCCAGGGACGTCAGCGTGCTGCCCGAGTCGAAGATGATCCCGTGTCTCCCAGTCCCGGGCGTCGTCACGGCGCCGATTGTGATGTTGTTCAGGTTCACGGTGTAGAAGGTGGACGTCTTGAGCAGCGGCGTGGACTGGACGCCGCCGGGGAGGGCGCCACCACCGGCGCCGAACAAAAGAGGGCTCGATTTGGAAGGGTCGCTGGTGAGGCAGTAGGAGAAGGCGCCGACCTTGAGCTGCCTGACGAGGGACAGCTTCCCGCGACCGAGCCCGACAAGGCCCGAGCCGGAGCCGTACCCCGTGCCCTCCGACATGGTGGTGCAGCCGAAGCCGATGCCGGCGACGGCGTCGCCGCCGAGCGTGAACGTCTCGTTCGCCATGTAACCCTGCGTGTAGTGGTGCGGATCACTGGCGATTCCGTACGAGTACTTGTAGTCGCACACCGCGCCGCTGGTGGCACCGCCACACGTGGCGACCGACTGGGACTCGAGCGTACGGCAGAGTGTGCTGGAGCACGGGAGCTTGGAGAAAGACGACGACTTGTTTGGGTAGTAGGAAGGCGAGCCCTGCGGCGCGCACCGCTTGCACGCGCCGCACTTGGCCCAGATGAGATCGCTGCCGGTGTCGGCGAGCGCCGACAGCCGCTGCGGCGGCGTGCCGATCGAGAAGGTCATGTCGTATTTCGCCTAAGCCGCTGTCCCTCTGCAGCGGGGTCCCTGATCCTGAGGCTGCGTCAAGCCGGGCGGCGAGGATGGAAAGCCGTTGGCGGGACTTGTGCGCGGCCCGCGTCAGGTTGATGGCCGGTTCGTGGCGGGTCATGGTGGCACGGAAGCCTCGGCGTTCGGAGTAGGCCAGAGGAAAGGTGCAGATGATCACCGCGAGAACGACGAGGATGGACGATCTTGTCGCCATCTCTGGACACCAAAGTACTGCTCTGATGATGAGGATGATGGCTAGATACTGCCATTCATATATAGGCCGGCCGGTTCATTCAGGAGTCCCCAGTCCATGCCAAGTGTGTACATCGGTCCGTGCTTTACAAAAAGACCACGCGCGGCATTTGGAAAATCGGACACAATGATCATTCAAAAAAGACAACCATGAATTGATCAATTCCTTTTAACGACATCGCCGCTGGTATATCCACAGCCACGTTTTTCCCTCTGCATTTCCGTGGGCTCTCTAGGTTTTGACGTGCCTCTTACCCGTCCACCATGATCAGAGTCTCAGAGATGAGGGCCGGTATGTGTGGTTTCAGACTATATGCTTTGACTGCCACAAATGACATATATAAGGATCCGCGGGTCAGCGTCGATATTAGCCATCGCATGTACTCTCCTATAGGCGGCATGGTGCTGCCATGGGGTCTAAAGGGTCCACGATATGCTAAGTGTGTACAAAGAACTGCGGCATTTGGAAAACCGGACACAATGATGAATTGATCAATTCCTTGTAACGAAATGGCAGATGGAGTACACCAACTCCTTGAGGTTATCACAAGGAATTTCCTATTCCAAATAGGACTCCGTGTCTACAATAGCCTAACCGGATTGGAAATAGGTGAGGGAGAAGATAAAGAAGAAGAAAAAACAGAAGAAGAGGAAAAAGAAACAAACAAAAGTGTATTATATTCTATAGCAAGAAGCAAATTGGTCGCTCGTGGCATGGTATCATATGATTAAAGATGTACATTTGGCCCGGTTTTTGGCCCGACTGTGGCCCGGCCTTTTGGCTAGATCCGTGGCACGGTCCGGCCCGATATGAGCGGACAACAGGCGGCACGGCCCGGTGGCCGGACCGTGCCATGGGCCGTCGCCTCAGCCCGAGGCACGGATTGGTCCGCGCCTGGAGAAGGTGGCCTGGTGGCAGCCCGCCCAACATCTAGTTGGCATATATAAGTCGGCCGCCTCCCGTGCCCCCCACCGGCCGAACCCTAATCCATTCTTTCCCCACCCCCGCCGCAATCGCCGCTCTCTCGCTCTCGCTCTCCTCGCCCTAACCCTAATCCTCAATCCGCCGTCGCCGCCGCTTGCCCTCTCCGTCGGATCTCGTCACCTCGCCGGGCGATCCGTGACCTCTCTGTCCCTACCGCTTACTCTCCTCTCCTTTCTCCTCTCCCCTTGTTCTCTCCGTCGTCGACCATGTGAGTACTCCTTCAACCCTCTACTTCCTTCATCCCCGTCAGATTTGACCGTTTCCCCACTCTCCGCGACCTTTGCAACTCGCATCGGCTCTACCAGAGGTAAGCGCTTCAGATCTGACCGTTCTCTCTCTTTCTCCCCCGTCTTCCCCGCTTTTGATCTAATTGATCTTGTCTCTCTCTCTCTCTCTCACTCTCCTTGGCGTGTCGCGTGCCCGACGCCGCCTTCCTCCTCCGGAGTGGACATGGCCAGGCCGCCAAAACGGCATTGAGGGGCGGTGCCGGAGGTGCAGCCGAGGTGTGTCGCCCCTCCCCGCCTGTTGTCCGCCGTGGGTGCCGTCCCTCGCAACGCTGGGCTCGGATGCAGTTCATCGGGCGCCCGGCCACCGTCGACGGGCGCAGCACATGGACCGCTGTTCGACGATGATCTGTAGGTCGAGGACAACAACGACATCCATGAGGATGCGCCACCTTCGTGTCGATCTCGATGGAGCCATCGATGTCGATGCCGACGACGCGATGCTAATGACACTTATGTGTGGGAGTACTTTCATGAGGTAAAAGAGGATAAGATTTGTGTTGGTGCTATCTCAGTAAACATTGTGATGCTAAGTACCGCTAGATCCGCTAATGGTTGTACTCTTTTTTTCTTTTTAGGGTTTCTCACAAGGGTGAGTTTTACCTAGAAAAGGTTTTAATGAGGCAAAGCATTGCAATGCATGCTCATTTTGATAACTTATATTGTTTCATATGTTGTGAATCTGGATCTGTGATCTTTACTTTGAATCTGTAATCTTTACTCTGAATCTGTGATCTTTGCACATTCCTGTGAAAAAACTTGATCTATATTTGAAAAAAACTTGTCATTTGTGAACGGGTGTGGGCCGCCCGAGGTACCGGCTGAACGTATGCACGGCCAAGAAATGGCCCACGGACCGACCATGGGCATGATACAAGGGCTGTTATAGAAATATCAAGAGAGGTTTCATCATGATCATGTACGAGTATGAACAAAACCAATACTTAACATTTAAATACTTATACTTTGGTGCTTAGCGACAAGACAAAAAATGTTAAGATGGTATTTAAGATTGACACGGCTTCATAGAACATTATCATATTATTACCCGCATTAACTTATATGTCAATCATCAAATAAATTATAGATTTGAAATTTAATAAAAATGATAAAACAAAAATAAATATGAATTATTTCTTACTAATAAATATGTATTACTTCTATCATTATTTTATTGACATCATCGATAGTTTTTTTCCCTCCCTTTTACGACGACGGGCAAATTTTTTCTAGTTAAAACTAAAAAGGAATTGACTTTTCTCGACGGGCGTTCACCCATATTTCATTAAGAGAAGGAAAACCAAATCCAAATATTAACCAACCCTGATGCCAAGAAGACATCACAGGAGAAAACACAAACTAAGACCTTAAATAAACCGAAAGCAAGAAAAGAGAGGGTGTGGAACCCTCCACCTAACAACCCACCAAGTCGCGCCTATAGAAGAGATAACTCAACACCTATAGCTGTAACACCCCTGGTGTTACTCAACTAAAATCTTGCCATGTCATCATCATGTTTATCATAAAGCATGCATAATTAGAAAATTTGAAATGCATTGAAATTAAAATGAGTTTATATTTTAGAGAATGTTTGTGCTTAAGAAAATTTAGAGTGATTTTATTTTAATTTATGTTTTGATCCTAAGTGTGATGTTGGATGAGGGTTGGATAGTATAGGTTGGGAATCTGAAATTTGAATCAAATTCAAGTTTGAATTGAACTCGAAAAACCCTAATTTCCATTCTTTCTTTTACCCCTTTTCTTTTATTTAAAATTTGTAAGGAATTTGGGTATGGTTATTAAAGCAAATTTGTAGAGTTTTCAAAGTTGCACAAAGTTGGTATTTTGAGTTTTCAAAGTTTAGTTCAAAAATTTAGAGTAATTTTGAAAATACCAAAATTAGGTTTTGTCCCCTTTTGATTTAAAAACCATATTTCAAAATCTAAGCAAAATTTGCAAAAACTTACAAAAGTTAGTTTGTAGATCTTGTTGAGATGAGCAAAAGTCATGTACAAAGTTTTTCAAGTTGTTGCATGATTTTAAAAGTAATTTTGAATTCAAATTTCAAAATTTTGAACTGCATTTCAAAAAGTCATATTTAGAGGCTGAATTTGAAAATCTTCCAATTATGAAAATTGTAGATCTTGAAAAATTAGCTTAAGTCACTTTTTGGAGTTTTTGAAGTTCAGTTCAAATTTGGGGTGAATTTGATCAAAAACAGAAAAGTTAGGGTTTAGGGTTAACAAAGGAATGCTGAAACGCCTGCTTTTTTCCTCCATACCGGGCGCAGTCGCCGGCGCCGCCGCGGGTCGTTCTCGCGCCTTCGCCGCCTCGCACGTCACCAGCTAGCTGGCCGGGCCGCAACGCCGCCAGCCACCTGTCCATGTATCCCTTGCCCTATATAAGCCACCGCCGACGCCGCCGCCGACTTTTCTTCTCCTCCACCGCCGCCGAAACCGCTCCGCCCCTTTCGCTTGCCGCCGCCGCCGAGCTTCAATTCACAAAATTGACCTTGTCATCGTGTTCCGCAACTTCGTTGCGCACCGCTTGAGTTAGCTAGTGACGTTCATCGACCGGAAGCAATCCATGGCGCCGTCGCCTTCTCCATCTCCGCCCGAGCCGCCGCCGAGCCATCTCGCCGCCGACAACTCGTTTTCCGTGAGCTTCAATGAAAACCAGCTAGCGCCCTAGTTTCGCCTTGACGCTGTGGTCATGATGCGCCGTCGGCTTCGTTTTTTACCCCACAGAGCCGCCGGAACGCCGCCGCTGCCACCGTCTTCCATCACCCGCCGCCGCCTCGCCGCCGATCACCCTCCGCCCGTCTCCGTCCAAACCCAGCGTGCGCACCGCAACCGGTGAGCTCCCGCCCGCACTCGTGCCGTCCGTTGGGTCATAGCTAGCCGCGCCGAAGCCACCGGAACACCGGCCGACGAAGCCCCCGCTTTGCCGCGCCGCCAGAAGGCGTCCGTGTAGGAGTCGTTTAAGTTTGTTTTAGTGAGGACTCGGGTTCGCCCGATGGTGCCGGAATCGCCGGTCCTCCTCGTCGCCGGAATCGCCCGACGAAGCCTCTTGCTTGCCGCCGGCCAAGGCCAGGCCGCCGCCGCCATGCCCGACGGTGATGGTGCCCCGATGCCTTAGGTGTAGGTTTTCGGGCATCATCGTGTCCGCAAGGTCGAGGGGATCACGAGAGCCAAGCCGCCGCCGCCGAGGGCCTCGCCGCCGCTGAAGCCACGGCCAAACGCCGGGCCGCCACGGCCACCGCTGGCCGGCAGCAATGGGCTCGCATCAGAAAGCAGCAGGCTGGGCCACGTTGTTGGGCCGCACGGGATAACGGGCTAGAATCGGTCCGAGAGTTTGTTTTGTTTTTAAAATTTGATTTATCTATTTTCCTTTATCATGAATAGTGCCGATTCTTTCAAAATTCATAGAAAATTGAAAATGGCTCCTTAAATTCTGAAAATTTTTGTAGAAGCTTCTTATGAGTATATGAATCCATGAAAAATTTGAAACTTTGATTTTGAGTAGTTTTTGCATGATTTAAAAATACAAATTTTAATTGAAAAATGCATCTTCCTTGATTTTTAATAATTATTTTATTTATCCAAAAATCATGAAAATTATTTTAGTACTGTTTTATGATGTGTTCTACTTGTATAAAAAGTTTGGAGTCGTTTTGAAAAGTTTAAATTATTTTCTATCTTAAACCCTATTATTTTATGTGGTTTATAATTTGTTTTGAGTCAAATAATTTAAGTTTTGTGTGACTTCGGGGTTGTTTTGTGAATATTAGATTATATCACAATCAAGTGGTCCTTGAGAACTCCTTAGGCAATGGTGATGATATCTTGTAGAGTAGTTCAACAAGTTGGTTTTGTTAGGTTGCAACTTTATCGTGAAATAAAGTTACCTTCCCCGTGTTTATCATTTCATGCACCCGTAAGCATCATATTTCAATATATAGCATCATGTTGAGACATACATTATTTCGTGTAGTAAACGAGATCGAGAGTGTCCAGCCCGAAAGCAAGTTCCGTAAGAGGTTTATCATCCAAAGGGAAGCGGGTTCGGATTTCTCCGGGTTTTTCGAGGGATAGTTTATTCGCCAACGAAGGCAAGCCCCGGTTCATTAAACCCTTCCTTGATGTTTTAAAAGTTTTATATCACTTATGTCTATACTATGCCGCATTAAGTAATTAGGAGTTGAGTGATAACCTAATTGCCGCATTCCCATCCTTGTTTATTTCAATACCATCCTTGATAACCCCGTTTATTTCAAAATGCTTAGTGATGCTTAGCCCCGCTTAATTAGTTACGCTTTTTCATCAAAATATTTTGTTTGAGGAGATGGTACCGTTTTGAAAAAGAAAGAGTTGTAGTGATGAATTTGAGATCGGACGGACGTAGGTTGAAAGCCTGGGCGGGATACCTAGCCGCGGCTTTTTGTCCCCGTTGATCGCTTAAGGACCGGCCCGCTGTTTGGCCCGAAAGTGAAATCGGGACTTTTTGAACGCAAGTTGGGCGCCCGGTGCGCTTTTGGGTCAATGGCACGCCTCGATCGGGCAGCCACCCCTGTGTCGACGAAACTAATCGCCACATGCCCCGTGAAGCCTCGATCTCGGGGTGTGCCAAATCGGAACGGACAACCGCAAGACCGGGAGTGGAGAGATGGCGGGAGTAGCATGTAC
This sequence comes from Hyparrhenia diplandra, assembly GCA_015847255.1. Classification (NCBI taxonomy): domain Eukaryota; kingdom Viridiplantae; phylum Streptophyta; class Magnoliopsida; order Poales; family Poaceae; genus Hyparrhenia; species Hyparrhenia diplandra. The sequence goes on from JADLZK010013067.1 coordinate 85,220, forward strand.
CCACCCTACCGGGTCAAACCGGCCATTAGGACGGGGTAGGGAGGTGGAGTACTCGTGGTCTCGGTGGCGATGGACCCAAATTCCGCTTTGGACGAACCGAAAGTGAGGGTTGATATATGCAAGCTTAAGTGCTACATATGTCGCGGTGGTTAGGGATCCCCTACCGGGTATAATCGGTTCATGAATCGCCGCTGTTTCTGAGAAGGAGACCCGATTCCCCGACCTTCATCGTAGTAAATAATGGAATATGTTTTCGAGGAAAGAGAGTTGGAATAAGAAAATATGTTTGCTCTAGAATAGGATAACCTAGAGTAAATGTTTAATTAATCTGAAATAAAAATTTTGAAAGTAAGGATTCACTTATAGTAGCTTTTCTCAAGAAAAAGAATTCTTGATTCTTGCTAAAGCCTTACCTTGACTCCTAAGACCAAAGATTCCCGAAGTCGTCTCCCTCTTTTCTTGGTCGGGTAAGTCTTGTTGAGTACCCCGCATCAGGTTCTTTTGACCCTTGTTGTAGGAGAAGGTCATGAGCAAAGCTTGTTTTGGTCCCTCGCCGCATGACGGTGTACCAGAGGAAGATGACGAGTAGAGTTACACCCCGGGCAGGGTTGTCAGTGTATTATATGTATAATGTTACTCCAATAATATCAGGCTTGTAATAATGATATTTAAGTTTACGTATTTGAACAAATGGTTTGTAAACTTATGGTTATGTAATCCTTCCGCCGTTTACTCGATGTATTTGAATAAAGTGTTGTAATACTCGAGTGACTTGTTAATGAGATCCTGCTCGAAGAATAATAGCACTTTCTAGATTATTGGGAACTCGTGCATGATGATCGAGGTCTTAATGACGATGATAAGTGCATGTGGGCCCCTGTAATTTAGGAGGTTCTCGCTATAAAGAGCTAGTAGTGATAGGAGCCGAGATGATACACCTCGGCAAAGAAAAACATCCGCCGTAAAGAAAACGACCTCGTGGCAAAGCATCCACCCTAACCTCCTTGGCGCCCAAGCATGCGCCGTAAACACGACCTCGGTGGCAAAGCATCCACCGTAACCATCACGGCGCGCAAAGCATTGTAGGATCCGATGGAAGCCTAGAGGGGGGTGAATAGGTTTACCCCCAAATATCGATTGCCAAAACTTAATCACACCGCCAAGACAAAGAAGTGCGGCACCGCCGCGCAGTCGACAGAGACAGATAACCGACCGGTCGACGCAGATGCGCGCGGGTAATCGCCAAGGTTTTCTTCGAAGCGGCACCGCCGCGTGTAGCATAACTCGAGCTGCACCAAGGTGAATCGAGAGCCGGAGTTTGGTGCTCGAGGTTTCTACTTGTTCCCGCACACAACTACTTTGCGAGAGCTAACCAAAAGGCTCGAACACAAAGAACAAAGTAGATCGGGATCTAAAACCCTAGCTCACAAGAATATATATGCAAGAATGTGAAGAACACAAGTGACACAAGGATTTATCCCGTGGTTCACCGTCGCCACAAAGGTCGGGTTATCGCTGACGGTAACCAACCGCAATTTAAACACCGCCAACATGACACCAAAACAACCTAGAAATAGGGATTTCAACTAACATATTCCAAATTTTGGTGTTTATTTGGACTTGCGTGTACCAACTCAAGAATGATCACTTTGGGCCAAAAAATACAAAGAAAAAAGAAATAAAATCAATAAATAGAAAAAGGCCCAAAGAAGCAAAAAAGGCAAGCCCAAACAAGAATCGGGACAAAACGTCAAAACCGTGCCGGGCCAAGACCACCGCACAACTTTTCACGCAAGGAGGCCCGCCCCTCGCCGGCGAAGCTCGAAGCAAAGCCGGCCCCGGGGTAGCTACAAGACCACCACTGGTAAGGCCGCACTCGGCCGAGGCTGTTCGGGCCCGGGGAGGCGGGGTTTGTTACCTTCCAAAACCGACACTACCGACGTTGGATGGTCGGTTTGGCGATATGGAAGGTTTTCCTAGGTCGGTTTAGGTGATTTTAGCACTTAGGCCCCCTCCCCCTTGTGTATAAATAGCTCCCTCCTTCACCCTCTAAATAACAATTTCAAGGAGAAACCAGTCCACTTGTGCAAGAGAGTAGAATTAGTTCTTCTTCTTCTACTTCTTCTATCTTCTTCTAAATTCTAGAGAGTGAGAGAGGGAAAAGCTAGAAAGAAGCTTTGTTCTTTCTACCCTGAGTTGCCGGTTCGCCCCTCGGTGTTCCACGGTTCCTAGGAGGACGGAGTGCCGGATTTGTCGGCACCGCCGCCCGCTTGTACCTCTCGCAAGCTACTTACACTTTGGTAAGGAGTCTTGTGATTATCTTGCAGCCTACTTAATTTCCTTCGTGATATTTCTTAGTCGTTGTAGACTTGCGGGATTGGTAGATTGTCTCGTTAAGAGCGTTAGTTCTTGGTGAAGGAACTCTTTGACCGGGAACCTTGGCCAACATCAAGAATCGTGGACCAATAGTGCAAACGTGGTGTTTGGACTAGCGTTCACCTACCTTTTTGCGGTGCATCCCACGGTTGAGGGGTAGGCGGCTTGGTCGTGACAAGCCTTGTCCGGCCCCTTTGAAATCCCCCCACGCTCGGGCCGTGGTCGTAGAGCTAATTGCCTGGACATCGCCCTTTGGGCGGGGCGGTGCCCTCAAGTGAGTAGACAAATGACTTTAGGAATCACCGCCTCGAAAAACTTAGCCTATAGATACCTCGCTACTCTTAGAAAACAAACCCTTGCCTTAGGTTGACATTGCACTGTAAAAGCCGTGCAAGGCGCGACCGCCCTTGTGTAAAATACGATACCCCCGCTACCACCGGGTGAAGTGCTACAACGGTATTTCCGCGGCGCTTGGATTTTTCTCTCGGTGCGTAAGAAACACCAACAGTTACCTCCACGTTGTTGACGCTGCCACGCAAGGCTTAGCTTGCACACCAGGTTCATTTTTCCCTCGCTCACAAGTCTAGGAGTTAACCCTATAGATGTGGGGTAATGTATTGATTTTGTGTGAGGTTACAAACCTCCCAAGGCTGCCACACGAAGGGGGCAAGCTCAAGGGCGACGCCTAGCCGTCTAGGAGCAAGATCCAAGAGAAAAGAACCCTAGGGTTCGGCCAAACGTGAACCAAATGCTCTTTTGAGTGGGGGAAGTAGTAGATCCGGTCTCCAATCGAAGTTTGCTGCCTTTTCTCTCAAGAATCCGTGGTGGGAAGTGAGATATTGAGTGGGGAGCTCAAGGTGCTTCAATGGAGGAGTGAGAGAGAGCAAGAGGTGGTTTGCTGGCTGTTCTGCTCGAGGAAGAAGAAGGTCTAAGCCAGGTGACCATTGTGGGACGGGTAGGAGTGGTATTTATACCCAACGGTCGGAATTAAGTGTGGCATCGCCAAGATCGATTGCGCTGCGCCGCATCGCCGCATTCAAACGCAAGGCAAGCCGCGCCAACCCGACAAATAAGAGAGTAACTGAAGTTGTTTTTGCCGGCCGCTTAGGCTAGGAGTTGTGTCTTATGACCGGTTCCCGAGTTTTGAACATTTAGTCCACATGTAGCCAAGAGCCCTAGGATCCCTCTTGATAGTACGTCTTTTCCTAAACTCAAGATTCATAATATGAAATAATTTAAACGCCTTTGATCAGGAAACACCGCCATCTAGCTCATAGGATGCCTTTGGACCTATACATCAACTCCTCATTTTATTTCCCGCATATCATCTTCGCAAATCTCATTAGTCCAATAATTCGGTGGTCATCAATGCCAAAACCCACATAGAGCTTGATTGCACTTTACAATCATCCCACGGGAGGCACGACTGAAGACCTCGGTGGCCAAGCATCCACCGAACACCCGGCGCAGCAAAGCATCCGTCGGCACGACTCGAAGACCTCGATGGCAAAGCATCCATCGTAATAGACAACTACGGCTACCACTAACACCAACAAGACAAACCAAGGTGAAGAGAAGCATGAAGTGCGAAAAGGCGCAGCGCAGACGGAAGGAGCAGCAGACAAGAGACTAGCAAGAAGGAGGCAAGCAGCGAGCATCAACGAAGCCTTTAGGAAGGAACTGATGTCCGCGGACGCCAACTTCGTTGTGTATAGCATCTGGGGATTTTCATCCCACCAAGCTTGCTCCAACCGGCCCCGACGACGGACTGAAGATGACGCCTCCAAGAAGGTGATGACGCAGGGCGCCACCGTCATTAGCTGGCATGAAAGCCGGACGGGATTTTCACCCCTATACACCATCAAGGGGCGGGGAGCAGAGTGCGGTGCGTGAACAAAGACGCCCACACCACCAAAAAACCACCACGGTAGAACATGTGCACTACCTTGCCGCCGCAAATCACACAACCACGGCGTGACAAGCTGTGAGCCAAGGACACCGCCACCGACGACGCCACCACAACATGCTCCACCGGCACAACCTAAGTCCGCAGAGCCTTGAACACCCAGAGCGCACCGTCGAAGGTCCCAACGCCGGGCACGCCAAGCCACGACGACGAAGAAGCCGGGGGATACCGATTAGATTTTGATCCTTAATTTCTCTTCCCGGCCGGTTGGTACAAAATCAATATCATTTTAACGACACTTTTAAAGGCACTTCCCGCCTCATTGCCTCTACTAATTCTCGTGTAATTTTTATCTCCTAAACTAGAAACACAAAGTTCACCAAAACTCAAATAATGAATAGACTTCATGTTGACGATATTCATATTGTTCCAAAGACAAGGTCTTTCCGGGGTCTTTGGTTGATGTGGAGAAGCAATGTACAAGTTCATGTTATCCAGCCATGCCACTATTTTATTTTAGCTCGTTGCTTTGATGTAGTTGCTTGTAAGAACTATGGGCTCATTTGTGTTTATGGAGACCCTCATCATGTTAGGACGCATTTTATTTGGAACCAAATTAAGAACTTTGTTGTATTAAATTCGGATTTACCCATGGTTTGTATGGGGGACTTCAATGAGTTGTTGGATTGTAATGAAAAAAATCTGGTCCCCGGCCGCCTAATTATCGTGCTATTGCCAAGTTTCGTAATTATGTAAAACAAGGTGGTCTTATTGATCTTGGCTATCATGGGCCGGCTTACACTTGGACCAACAAAAGATTCAACTCTCAAAGCCTACTTATGAAAGGTTAGATGATTCTTTGGAAATGCCGATTGGTGTTCCATCTTTCCAAATACAACTGTGTACCACTTGCCGTTAATTAAGGGTGATCATTGCCCTATTCTTGTCAAGTTACTAATTCTTCCAAAAAGAAACGCAGAAAAATTTTCGTGTTTGAAAAACCGGTGGACGTTGGAGGAGGATTTCAATACAGATTGCGAAAAAGAGTTGGGTAAGATCAACAGGTAAACCCTTCCATCAAAAAAACCGCCTATTTAGCTAATGATCTTTTAAAATGGCAAAAAGGTAGAGTTAATAATGCTTCTATTCTTACCGATATCGAAAATAAACTCCTTCAGTTGCAAATGAGTCCGAATCCCTCGCCTCTATTAAGCACCAAAATTTGCTTATGCATTGTCATGAAAATATTCTTGCTAAGGAAAATGAATATCATCGCCAAAGATACAAAAAAAAATTGGTCTTCTTATGGTGACAGGGAATACTTTTTTTTCCATCAATCGATTATTAAAAGAAACAGGAGAAATGCTATTACTTTCTTGCAAAATCCTCGATGGTTCTCTCTCTACTACCCCGTAGTCTCTTGTCAAAAACAGCCTAACAACTATTTCAAAGACATTTTCAGATGTAATGATACAAGGGACGTTGTTACTATCACGCATCTCATTGACATTCATCCTAATCAAGGTATTTCAGATGATCCTTTCACCAATTCTACTCCAGATGATGAAGAGATTAAGAAAACTGTTAAGAGCATGAGAAACAATGCCGCTCCCCGCCCCGATGGTTTGAATGCTCTCTTCTACAAGTTCACTTGGGATTTAACAGGTAAAGACCTTTGCAACATGGTCGTGTTTTTACACCTCAAAACATGTGTGATGTCTGTTAATAAAACTCATATTGTCCTCATTCCTAAAATTAGCAACCCAAGTTCCCCAAAAGATTATAGACCTATAAGTTTGTGCAATGTTGCCTACAAAGTCATTTCAAAATCTTTAGCGCATGTGATCAAAAACCATCTTCCTCATATTATTCATCCTTCTCAGTCGCTTTTTATACATGGTAGGCACATAGCTTCAAACATCATTATTGCCCAAGAGATTATACATAGTTTCAATCTCAAATCTTGGAAAAGAAGGCTTTTCTTTTAAAGATTGATCTTGCCAAGGCCTTTTGATAGAATTGAGTGGAGATTTATAGTCATAGCTCTTAAAAGACAAGGCTTCTCCGATCATTTTATAGATCTCATTTATAGTTGTATCTCTACCACTTCTATGGCTGTCCTTATCAATGGAGAACCAACTCCTACTTTTCATCCAAAAGAGGCACGACAAGGCTGTCCTCTTTCCCCTTATCTATTTATTATTGCTGTAAATGAACTTCCATAATGCCCGCACTCATGCGGATCAAAACAACATCCAAGGCCTTTCTCTAGGGCCAGGTTGTCCCAAGATACATTCTTTACTTTTTGCAGATGATTTAATCATATGTGGTCAAGCAAACCGAGAGGAGGTCGCAAGAATAAACAAGTCGCTCATGACTTTTTGCAAGGCCTCAGGTCAAAACCCTAACCTAGCTAAATCTTCTATTGTTTTTCAGAAGAATGTGGATTGCCAAGCCAAAAATCAGGTAAGATCTGTTTTTCCCCGTAAATGACCTTAGTCCTAATGCCATTTACCATGGTCATCCTCTCATCTTCAATCATAGTGATAGGAACAAAGCTTATAGTTTCATTCACAATAAATTTAAAGCTAAACTAACCAATCGCCAAAGCAAACAAATTAAACCATGCGGGTAGACGTGTTACATCAACTCGGTTTTGAGCTCTATTCCTATCTATTATATGTCCACTATTCTTTTCTCAAAAAAAAAATTTATTGCCAAGCTTAACTCGTTATGAGCAATTTTTGGTGGATCGGAATCAAGGAGGACAACTCTTCATCCTCCTTTCACTATAGATCTTGGAAAGATTTATGCAGGCCAAAGAGGAGGGTGGTCTTGGCATTCGTGATTTGCAAACCGTTAATAGGAGTCTTATTCTACATGCTTGCCGAACGCCGCCACAGGTAAGAATCCTTATCTCTCGAGATCCTTAAAGCTAAATATCACCCTTCTTCGCCTTTTGAGAGCAAAAAATTTCGGCACCACCAGCTTTTTTGGTCTTCTATCATGAAAGTAAAGGATATTCTCATGAATAACTGTTTCAGAAGATCTCTAAAGGGGACTCCAATATCCGGACAACTCCCCGGGTGCCCAGTTTGGAAAGAGATTCATAGCTATGTTAAATTGCCTCACTTGGCCCCCAAAATGCCTCGAAAAATATCCGATTTATGGGACAACATCTCTTCCCGCTCGAACTTTGATTTTATAAATGATGTTTTTGAACAACCTTTTCGGCATATCATTGCAAATATACCCATCTATTCTCCTCCACAACCAGATTCTATTATCCCGAATCCCTCTTCAAAGGGGGTTTGCACCACAAAAGTGGCCTTTAAATTTCTAAACAAGCAAAATACTCTCCAGCTACCTACAGCTGGACCACGATCTCTCTCCCCCAATGCGGTACATTCTCCTGAAAGCCTGGAAAAGCAAAACCTTGCCTCCTCTTATTAAGACTTTTATATGGCGTCTTATCAGAAGAGCCATTGCTACGGGTCAGGTCATGCCTTGGTAAGTATAGCTCAAAGATTGATTGCTGTTGCTCAAGATGTTCAAGCATTGAGGATGATGTACATCTTTTCTTTAAATGTGATTTTGCTAGAGCGGTTTGGTTCTCTTTTTCTCCTCCTATTAAATCCTCTAGCTTTCGTGATGAGATGGATGGCATTCAGTCCATTCTTTCTAATTTCATTACTAAGAATGTCATGGAAAAAACTTTCAATCTTTTCTTCTCCACACTCTGGTACATATGGATTGCAAGGAATGATCACAGATTCAATAGAAAGCACTGGTCTCCGAACCAAGTGCACTTTGCTGCTCATGCCCCCTCCTTTCAACCCATGAGGTTGAACTCTGCAATTTCTCTACTAAGCTACATGAGAATCACAGTACCAATATTTCTCTGTCACAGATCACACAGAAAGCTCTGATTTAAATTTTCTACACATAACATGCAGCAATGTGGTTCATCCACTTGTTGATGTTGTGTGTTATACTGATGCTTCTATTTCTCCAGATAATGACAGTTTCTCCAGGAGGAAAGCAGGATTGGGTATTGTCATCCAGACAAGCCCAGATCTATGGAAATCCATATTGCAGCTGTCAAGTATGATTATACATCGGTCTTACAAGCTGAAGCAGCAGCTCTTCACTTGGCTGCTCAAATTTGCAAGCTTCTAGCCCTCTCAGAAGTCTTCTTCAAATCTGACAATGAACAGCTTGTCAAATTTGTCAAAGATGTTGAGGGTAACAACTGTCCTGATTGAGGCTCAAAAATTTCTCTCCATCCATACATTCAATCTGCAAAGACATTCAAGCTACTATTCAACACATTAGTAGAAGCCAAAATCACGGAGCTCATGACATGGCAAAAGAGGCAGCAAATTATGTTCCTTCCTGTAGCTACCCGGTGGTTTCTTGTAATAATAGTCCCCATAAAAACCTCTGTCCCATTTCCTCTCTCAGGGAGTTTGTATTTGATAATGCTTGTAACATTTTGACAGCGGAACGCTGTCCTTATTAAATATATCCATTGGGCTTCGGCCCTGTTTCTTTGTCAAAAAAAAAAAAAAAAAAGGCACTTCGTATCTTTTTTATATGTTGATTTTTTTTTTCTTTATAAAATTTTATCATTTGTAGTGAAGGTAGGGATATCTATGCATGCAGGAGTAGTATCTCCTTTGTTAGCACATGAACGGATCAGAAGAGTGTGTCACTGTCACGTACGTAAAATACCCTTGTCGCATTGGAGTACACGGTATATGCTCTGATCGATGACACTTGGATTGCCTTTAATAACACAAATTCAAACCTATAGCCTCGTACAGTAACAGTAATCAAAGGGGCCGGTGTGGTGCCCTGCTGTGTGCATCACGTGCTTTACGGGAGGGTCCCGAGGCATCCATCGTGCTTGCTTGCAAGTGCAGAAAAGATTCCAAAAGAAAGGCAGGCGGTGAGAAATGAGTGGAGTGCGGTGCGGCAGCTCGCAGTAGTACACGCGTGCCTGCACGACCATTTTCAACTGGCCTACGACGCGTGTCGGGGCCTCGGACTCGGAGGACGGTTTCACAGATCATGTGGCTGGCTTAGTGGGCCTTGCGGACCAACTTGGCAAAACAAAAGGGCCCGTTAGAGAGCATTTTTCTTCACTACCAGCTGCTGGACACAGATCAGGTGCAGTTGCTACTACCACTGCAAGATAAGCAGTGGCTGCACCTGAGCTGTCCATACTTCAATGAACGGCTGAGATGAGAGCCCTCCTTTTCTCTTTTCTTTATTCTGCCAATAAATCTTTTTGAGAGAAATGGCTGGAGCAAATAAGTGGAAAAATAAATTACGGTACAAAAACCTTTGTAAAATATTCCTCTCATTCGCTAATTGTACATTGCATGTTGCAGTAAATTGAGAAGTCATTATCCACAAATTATTTATAACGGTGGCTTCTATTTCGGACGCATGAGAAAGTTTGCTAAATAGGAACATAAGTGCATGACCTTGCTATAAGGAAAATGACCCTACTTTTAACCATGTGCTCTCTTGTGTTAAGCATATATGCTCTTTTGTCAATTTAAGTCTGCAATTGGGGGCTGCAATTTTTTATATTAAAATAAGAGTAAATTGCATTAAAGGTACCTAGACTATTTAAGTTTTCACAGATGGGTACTCTAACTAAAAAAACCTAATGGAACTCTAACGCCCCGCCCTCTTCGTCGCCGTGTCAGAGCCCCTCGCCGCCGTGTCATTGCCGTCTCCGGTGCCGCGCGGCCCGCTCGTGCGAACGCGTCCGGCTTCGGCAGCAACTTGCTCGTCACCTTTTCTCGACACCGTAGCAAGGTAATGCACTTATGTTCCTATTTAGCAATTATTCTCGTGCGTCCAAAATAAAAGCCGCCTATGATTATAAATAATTTATGGATAATGACTTCTTAATTTACTGCAGCATGCACAGTACATTTACGGAATGGGAGGAATATTTTACAAAGTTTTTTTTTACCGAAGTGCATTGTATAATTTAGTTTTCCACTTATTTGCTCCTGACATTTCTCTTCAAACGATTTGTTGGCAGAATAAAGTAAAGAGAAAAGGAGGGCTCTCATCTCAGTCGTTCATTCAAGTATGGACGGCTCAGGTGCAGCCACCGCTTATCTTGCAGTGATAGTAGCAACTGCACCTGATCTGTGTCCCAGCTGTTCTAGGCGCTGTATAAAACATTATTACTTCACGTGTATTTTCATTAACAAGACTCCAAAACAGAGTATTGACATCAATATACTCCTCGAATTTGTTTTATTAGATGGAGGGAGTAAACATTATACGTAGATATTTTTTTATATGTATTTTGGTTTGTTTGTGACGACTCCACTTCACTAGTGAAGTTGTTTTCGACCTGGACGATTCCTTTTGATAAATCAATTGATAAAACAACTTCACATGTAGACACGGTCTCATAGAACAGATGAGGTGAGGCCGGATCAAAGCAACTATCTTTAGCTTCATTGTACCTTAAACTTATGTAAGAACATGATTTTAGGGACTTTTTAACCGAAGCTATTTTATTTTATCCTGTTGACATAAAATGGCCCTTAACAACTCCTAAAGCAACCGGAGAAGCTAGATGCGCCCTACAGAGACTATTTCTCACCTTTCTCACCACCTTGTACTACGTATACGTCCATACTTTGCTCGCAGGTACACACATCGCCTTTATCGATCTTTACCGGCCTATCCTTATCCTGTACAGGCTTCAACTGTAGAGCTGCCACGCCGATCGTCTCAGCGCATGCATGCATGCACTCATGTTGGCCACTAGCAGTAGCAGGCTACACTACACGACAGCATCGACCCATGCATGTCCTACTCATCTCATCTGACAGGCCACTCACTACACCGGGTACACCCTCCTCGATCTGTCCAGAGAGCAATGGCATCCAACACTCTTTAACTATGCCTGCCAGTAAATATCAATTTTTAACCATGATCCAACAGGTTTTCACGGCTATAAATAACCCCACATCCTCAAGCACCCAACCTACCCAACCAAGCAGTAACCCTAACCAGTTTCTTGTCGGCCTCCTGGCAGCGGAGAGAGCAATGGCATCTACTCTAGAGCTAGACAAAACCATGGCGCCGAGAGCAAGCACGCTCCTCCTGGCAGCGGCGGCGGCGGTGGCCATGCTACTGTCGGCCTCACCAGCGACGGCGGACGTGACGCACGCCAACTGCGTCAAGAACAAGAAGGTGACGGTGCAGAACCTATGCACCCACGACGTGACGCTGACGCTGGAGCCGCTGGCCAACAGCCCGGCGCTCTTCACGGGCGCCTACACGCTGCACCCGCACAGCCACGCCGAGTTCCCGGTCTGCTGGTGGACGGGGCGGTTCCACGCCGGCGCCGACGCCGCCACCGTCGAGTTCCACGTCGGCGTCGACGGCGGGTCCTTCTACCTCGCGCCCAACGCGCAGGCCGGGCAGAGGGTACCCGTCTCCGTCACGCCTCATGGGTCGCCGCTACAGGGACGCTGCCCTGCCGTTGGGTGCGCCATTGAAGGGAGGTGCTCCGTGCATCAGGTGCCCAGTGGTGATTGCCGTAATGTCCAGGAGATGAAGATCATCTACTGCAACCCGCATGTGTGATCGATCTGATGCCTCTCATCGATCTTGATCCATTGTTGTGCGTGCGACCTTGTGTTGCGCCGCCGCCGGCCATGGATGTCTCGTCGTCGTCGTGTCCAATAACCGCATTGTCTCGTTAGATTGCGTTTGCTTGCGTTGTATTAGGAGTAATTAATCGCAGATTGTTGCTCAGATCGATGTGAGCCACTGCAGAGTAGTAGTGTCAGTACTCAGATGTGTGGTCTCGTCTTCTGTGTTTGTAGGCTCTACTCTGCGCCTAGGCAGAGATGCGTGTCAGTATGTGTTCGTCTTCATTGTTGCTGAGTTTCAATAATTAAGTTGTGTTTTACCTCAAACAATGCGTCTTAATTTCCTTGCATGTATGTCTGCTTTTTGAATTAAAGTATTAATTTCATGCTAAATTGTTGAAAAATTGAAATACACAATCACATGCATAGACACTTCTTTTGTCAAGAATACAATTCATAAACTTTCACTTAAGTTATACTGAAAATGTAAACTTCAACTAGAGTTATTAGTAGCCATTTGTGGCGACTAATAATTGTAGTATAATTATGAATTTGATTAAACTTGAACAGAGCCGACTCAAACTCGCTCAAAGAGGCAGGCAGGGCACATGGATGCTCTGTGCCTCTTTGTCCGGCCGGCCCCCACCCTACGGCGCATCATCAAGGCCCTGAGCTGCCCACCGACGGAGTAGTCACCGAGCACCTTTCGCTACAGTACATAATAAAAAGCATAAATTCAAAAACAACAGAAAAACTTTATACAAATCTGATTTTTCACTTTTTATAATTTTACTGCTATAAATTTTTAAATATCTAGTGACAATAAGTAACGAGAAAAGAAAACCACCGTCGGAGAGTTATTTGACAAAGTTCAGGAAAAAAATCCGGTTTAGTGATTGAAGGTGGAGTAATCTTGAATAGCTTTGGGTTATGTAGACTCTTTTCGATTCCAAGGAAAACAAACATACAACTGTGTTCTTATGCCAATTAATTACATGTCAATAAAAATACCATACTAGTACCAAACAGAAATATGCATCTTTCCTCTAAATCCTACAAATCCGTCGCTACCGGAGAAAATTACTCTTGGCCGACCTGACTTGTCACCACTGCGTGCGTGAAAAACGCAGTGGCTTCTACTGGGGCAGGCTACAGACATCGAAACATGGCATCGATCCTGCAAAGCGAGCAACTGAATGTTGGCATGTTGCTGCAGCGAATCTACGACACTTTAAGGTGTTTTACCCCACGCACACACAGTCAGTAAAACTTTATAACCGTATATATGTGCATTCATTCCAGCCGTATGCATGCACATACATGTCGTTTCAGTTTTTATCTTTACTCAAATTTATATAATCAAGATCTAATTTATAGATAAACATATTAACATGTACCATGTTCAGTACTAAGTATACATGCTATACAAATTGTGATAATTCCTGAGTGAAAGGTTTTTCGATAATAATAAGGAGATGTGTGACTCTAGCTCCGGCAACAACTTCTTCGGAGAGGGGCATATCAAACATTTTAAGATAAGGAGTCGTTTTCGAGCCATTTTGGTCCATAATACTCGTACTTGCAAAGTGGCTTCTCACCCAGGAGCCATGTGCCAAGCATGTCCTAAAATATAGAGATCCAAGTTCAAGTTGAGAGGAATTGTTTGGATAGTTAGGTGTATGGCCACATCTCTCATCATCGAACTAGACGACTTAGGATTGATTTGGTTGTTTCATGGTAGAGTTCTTTTGGTAGTGAAGCTAGTTGCGGTGATGGTGATGGAGGATAGAGTCGATGCATTCAAATGTTTCATGTTTCTAAACTTAATCGTCCGGTGAACTATGTGATATGGTGAATAATGTCGTTTAAATTTGAATTATCTTTTTTCGGGATATGAATTTGAAGGTTATCTTTCATTAGTAGAGATAAATTTGCAGTATATCGGATCTAGAATACATAAACAAAGAAAAAAAGAGAGAGAAAAGGAGCACTCATTTAGTGGCTGAGTTGAACCCAGAAAATATGCCCTAAAACAGGATAAATCCTCAGATAAAAAAGTTGAAGCCAACATGTCAATGCATGCATGGCCGGTAGGTGAGTTCATATTTGACATTTTGGCTTGTTCTAGTTTCTGTTTGTTTTAGCTTATCCTTGTAATTGCAAAACCGATTTTGAGATACTATACTAGTAACTTGAGCCACATGTGAACAAGTGACTCTGGAAATTGTTTTTCGCAGCTGTGCGTGTGTAGCAACAGTACGTCGTTATGCTACGAAACACACGGAAAAAGAAAAGAAAAAGTCCACCATTTAGCGTATCATCATCTTTCTCAAAAGCCATGCCATCACTTTTCTTAAAAGCCACACCTATATCATGGTATCATTGTATTGTAATATTGTATATATATCATCTCATACTACGTGTATCTTACACCTATACCCGTGGAGTATCTTATAGTTTCGTTTGAAAATTATCTATGTTATGATTTATATATAAAAAAAGCATACGTTGATTCGTGGAGGATATCGTACTATGCCGAGTACTTATTATACTGTTATATTATACAATATATAAAATAATAATCGTAAGCAAGGGTACACCTACACATAGCCGCGTATACAAGGAATCAAATACGCACGCATTAGATTGACGATGCATGCATTTTGTCGCCATGTCGGCAGTGAGATGCAGTACTGTGCGTCGAGGGGCGAGGGCATCCAATCAAACATGTCAGTGAGATGAGGTAAAAAGGTAAATAAAATAGTGTACTACTATTTTTTTTAAGCCAAATAGTGTACTACTATTTTATTATCCTGCTTGGCTGCCTTTTATTTTTATTTTTTTTTTTATTATTCTGCTGGGCTGCAGCGGGCCTCATTAGGAACCGCTCATGTCGTTTTCCTTGAGCTGGGCCACGTTGGTTGGGTTTGTCATGTCATTCCTTATTTTGGGCCTTACAATCCACTTATGGGTCTTTTAGCTGCAAGCTGCTTGGGCCAGGTTAGCCTTATATTTTTAGCTGTTCACATTATGTTAGTATCCATAAAATGTTTCATGATATATGGTAAGCGATGTTTTTCGATTACGAGACGAAGCGTGGTGACTTCGGTAATCTATGGATCTCCCCGCTCGTTTTTCGGAGGTGCTCATAAGGGTAGGGTTTACATTTGTGTGTTCGAAGGAATGAGTGTGCGACAGTCTTGGGCGCCTGTGTTGTACCATGTAATTCTAAAAAAAATAGGTTTTTTCTTTACTTATTTACTTTTTTATTATTATATTTTCAATTTCATTCTTTTTAATATTTATATTTTATTTTATGTACTATTGTATAAGATGACTCATGATATATTTTGGTCTAGATCATTATTATCTTGTGAGGGTGGAATACTTTTGCTTAGAGCTAAATGGTCTAATACGATTTATAATAATGTAAATATTTCATAATCAAGGCAAATTAATCATCTAAGTGGTGGACCATAGGATACTATTTTTGTAAGCGTGAGAAATGGCTTCCTTATTCCCTAGACATCTTGTGTTCAACCATAGGATACTATTTTTGTTAGGGTGAGAAATGGCTCGTTATAGATAACGAGCTAAAATTTTGGCTCGGCTCGTTATCCTAACGAGTTGAGTCAAGCTTCGAGCCAAGCGAGCTAACGAGTTTCGAGTTTTTCGTCCACCTTTAGGTGTTGCCACTCATACGAAGATTATCTTCTTCTAGTCGTCCTTTAGGTGTTGCCACTCATACGAGATTATCTTCTTCTAGTAGTCCTAGGTTTCCATGCTCAAACCCTTCTCATGGCAACATATATACCAGATTACCAGCTAAAACCTTGTTGCATTGTTAGCTACAACCTGGAAGCCTTTTGAGCTCCTCCAAGTAATATGCTACTAATTTTCTTAATACATATTTGTTGACACCCAAAAATGGCGTGGTCTAAGTAACGGTAAAAATCCAGACTTAGCCATATTTTCGAAGAGCTAACCCACCGTAAAATTTCAGACTTAGCCATATTTTGGAGGTCCAAGTCACCGCAAATTTCCATATTTTGGAGGTCCAAGTCACCGCAAATTTCCAAGGAGGTTCGAAAAGGGCTCTCGGAATGCGACCGACGCGGAGGTTCGAAAAGGGCTCTCTCGAATGCGACCGGACTCGCCGGGGGCGCGTCCGGTCCTAGCGTCCGGTCAGGTCGCGCCCCACGATCGGGTTTGCGAGACCTTTTCGTTAAACCGATCGGACGCGTTGGACCGGAGCGCCCCGGTCAACCCCTCGCGAGTCCGGCGGCGGCCGGAACCAGGCTAATTTCGGGCCATAGACCGACGCACCCATGGGTCCGGTCCCCGTCCGGTCCCAGGATCCGGCCGGGTCGCGCGGTCGCGAGCCGGCTGCAGACCTTATCGGAAATTCGACCGACCCGCGTCGACCGGAGCGCCCGGTCAAGGCCGATCGTGCGTCCGTCACCCCGACGCAGGCCCGTGTCCGTACGAGATCCGAACCGATTTGTTTCCAATCGTGTTTAGGTCGTTTTTGATGCTTGAAACGCCCAAGGACGGTTTCCTAAAAGGATAAGACCACCCTCCTCTATATAATAAAGAGGTTCATGGCCGATTTGATCCCATCTACATCCAATCGACAATCAATCTACCTCCGGCCCCGTTTGTAGGTCATCTTCTTCTCTCAACCCCTCTATCCTCGCTGTTCGGGCGGCGAACTCCGCGTTCTTCGCCGGGCGTTCTAGGCGGCCACGCGCTGGTCCTAGAGCACCCCCGCGCGCGTCCTCCCGACGGGGTCTTCCCGAGGTGCGTTCGAGGTTCTTCTCGCCCGTCACCGAGCTCCACGCGCCCCTACCGATCCCTAGATCGGTTTGGGCTACTGCCACGCTGCGGTGTTCGCTGCTACAAGGTTGATCGCGACCTTCGTGGGCGTTCAAGGCCCTCCCGGTGTGTTGGTGTGAAGCCCTAGTTTCGGCGTCAACAATATTGTTACCTATAAAAATACTTATATTGTAAAAAAAAAGGGGTAAGTTTTTTTGTGTGCTCATGACGAAGCTAGTAGTTCAAATCTAGGTCTGATTTGTGATTTGTGGACTTGCCTCTAGAGTTCAGGAAAAGTGTCGGTTGCAAGAGCCTTCAAACATTTTTTTTTTTTTTTTTTGACAAAGGAGCCTACAAACATCTTAGTGAGCACGACCAATGTTAATCCGGAAGCACGTTGTCGACAACATGGTATGTGAAGCCTGCCAAGGACCTGAAGGCACAAGAATTCAGGCTGACTGGTCGGTGCAAGCAATCAGAGAACTGCAACCACTAGTCAGCCTGCAAATCTGAAGCTTGCTGGACTACCACGTAGTCCACTGATAGGGAGTTGTGGCCATTTGGTGCTCAATCATAGCAAGCGCAATGTAAAGCATCACGTGAATGTACTTTAAAAACAATGTTTGTAAACCATCATGGCTATTAAGAGCCAACTATGAATGAAATTCCAGGTGGGGATCCTCTCCCTCCCGTCAACTTATCAAAAAAAAAAAAAAAAAAAAAAAAACAATGTTAATCCGGGATTCAAATGGATATGGAACAATAGCTGTGTCAAAACAAACACAAGGTTACAAGAGAGTTGCTTAGAAGGTAAAGTATGAGTCTAGAAGACTACAAAAATGCAGTAGAAAAATAGCTAATACATCTATTGTTCCACTGTCACTTTGCTCGTACCTGCTGGTCATGGCTCATGCCATCTTCTACAGAGAACATTAAAAGTTTCATAGATCAGTTGCAAGTCCCTTTCTTCATAGAAATCATAATCTTCTTCAGAACATTGAAAGTTTCAGAGTTCAATTGCAAGTCCCTTTCTTCATAGAAACCATAATCTTAATGGGATGGTCCATCTGAAAAGCCTCTAATCTTCAACCAAAAGTGCAGCATTCAGTGGATGATCGATACAAATTTAAAAGGTCTTCAAGTCAGAATTTGCACTGATCCTTTTACATGCAAAAAGAAGTTACTTCTCTTTAATTGTACATTGGTTAAACCGCCTGGATTAATCTCTTTAATCTCCCTTATTTGTGCCTATCTTTTTCTGTTTCTCTGCTATATAATACATGTATCATTTGCGATTTAGTTTGGCCGCTGTCGCCGCCGCCGCCAACAAAGATGATCCCCTTGGATTCTCCCGCCCGCCCATTTGTCTGTCTCGTCGTCGTCGCCATCGGACCCCATCCCTCGAGAAGTCAGCCACCAGCTACCGGCCAGCCGGACTTCCGTCCCAATATAGTATGTCCGGAGCCGTAAGCGGCATGCAATGCACCTCGGCTCCGCCGAGAGGAGAACTGAAGATGGACGACGTGTGCTCCAGCTCCAGGCCTGCCGCCGCCGCCGCCGCCGGCCGAGTAGACTCGTCGACCGGCGGCTCGCACGAGTACACTGACATCGAGAAGGAGATCTTCGACCTTCTCTTGCAGAAGGGAATCCCCGAGGTCGTTGCCGAGCCGCAGTTCTTCCGCGAACAGCTCCACCGGCACTTCCAGCGGCTGCCGCTGAGGTCAGCATCATGCTTGCATCCTGATACATATACATAGTACGGAGTATTTCTCTATGTAGAAGTAAAAAATATGCTATATTATGCCCGTGTCCATGGATGGGTGCAGCTACGCCAACGATGTGGACGTAGACAAGGCGGAGGACGTGCTTCTGCACCGGAGTATCCTCGCCGAGTGCGCCGACCCTGACAAGCGCCCCGTCTTCCATGTCCGCTTCTTGCAAGTGAGCATATATCATCACAACTCTACTAGATCATCGTTTCTCAACTCGACCAGACAGACTGAGAGAGAGAGAGTATTAGCACTGATCGAAATCATTGTTCTGCCTATCTGTATATGAGCAGTCCATCCCGGTGGTGGATTATTCAGAAGACAACCCATGGGGCTCTCTCACTTCCACTTCGAGGTACAGCTCTTTTGCAACACTTGCATGGTTAATAAACCCTTGAGAGATTGATGTTATCTTATTTGGTGCAACTGAAACCAAGCTCGCGATTAGGTTGTCATGAGAGTAAACATCTTTTATGTTTACATCTTTGTGAGTGCTATGTTTAGAACATCCCTTGGGGAAATCATTCTCTTAAATTGCCTGACATATGGGTTTGTATTGTCTCATTCCTGACACTAGAAATTGACACTCAAATATCCACAGCAGAGACGTTGGAATCCTTCATGTTCATGAAATAATTTTTCTACCCTTGACAAGCCAAAGGTCCTCGCTCATGTAAGACTTAGAGCACCAATCCATTGCTATTGTAGTTTCAGTTTAGACTACAGATATGAATGACTTTCCATATTAGTACTTGACTACTTGGGTTGAATTTTTGTTCGCACTGTTGTTTTGTAGTTGTCTACCTTGTTGTCTGCAGTTGGACTGAATATTCGTGAAGCTCATATTTTCTCGACAACTGATGGCCTTTGTTTGCATAAATATATTGTTGACGGCTGGGATACAGAGGTAAACTTAATTTGAGCATCATTTTGTAGTGTACTTGTCTATCGACATATATTTTTGGAGAATGTTCAGTTGAATTATACAAATGGCACAGTATATTCTCCGTTTATATGGTGAGATAAGAGATTTTGAATTATACAAATATCTATCTGCATTATCAATGGCAAATAATACAAACAACTATATGTAATATGCCTAGCTAATGCCAACAAGATGTCAGAACAAGGCATCTTATTCCTGACAACTTTGATCTCATAAGGTGCACAATCGGAGGAATTCCTCATAGCTCATAGTTTTCATATATGAAAATAATTTATGTTATCTTATGAAGTTATGAAATTAATGCCCAAAACCATTCTGACTTATACGCTTGTGACATAATTCTAGTATTATCAGTCAAGCATCAGTGTTTTTGTGTTTACACATACTACTTCGTCGGTGCTTTAATGTTACACTGCATAATTTTGTTTGCAGGAGATAGAGAGTTTGTTGTTGCTTCTCAAGGAGACAGCGGTACGCAATCATGTATGTCGTTTTCTTTCTCAACTGGTTTTTTGCACAGGCACCTAAAATTAGTTAATTTTGGTGCATGCCTGCTTGTTTAGAATGTGTGTATATGCTTGTAATTTACCTTTTCACAACAATGTAGTGTTTTTTATAATGACATAATCAACAGTATAAGGCAAAATAACGAACACGTTACCATAACAATTCCCTTGAATCCCATCTGTCATATCAAACCAAACAAATTCAGAGCCTCACAAATAATAAAAAGCTGCAAGAGAAGATTAGTGACTAGAATATTGATAGGAGTTTGTTGCAGATTACAGACAAGAGGCTTGTAAGAGCAAAATAGCATCTAAGATATATGAAGTTGAAGTCTTGCATAAAAGAAACCAGAAGATTCACATTTTTTAATTGGTGTAGTGGATTTCAAGGACTAGTTCCTAAGTCTTATTATATATATATAATAAAGATCTCATATATATCTATATCTAGAGAGATATCATTTTAAATGATGGCAAACAGATTATATTTTAGGAGATAGATTGGATTGGGAACCAAACATTAATTGAAATATCAATACCCTTCCTTGTATAATAAGTTCATATAGGAAAGAGGATCTATGTAAACTTAACTCCATTGAATGTCCCTTATAGAAGAGACTTAATGAGTACTTCCTCAGTTACTAAGTATAAGCACTTCTACGGATTTGTGATCAACTTAAGCAAGAGCAAAAATAAAAATCATACCTTTGGGACCACATATTTAGATGATTAAATGTGTCGATTCCGGCCAGATTGGGCGGAATTGACACGTGTTCCTCGCTCGACGAAGCTTCCGAGATGGCGTACGGGCTTGGCTGCTTTCGCCGGCCGGCGACGGGCAGCAGCTCGAGCAACGGAAGGAGCCGTGGGAGTGGCGGCGGTGGCCTAAGAAGCGGGTAGCGCGGCGGGCGCGGCTGCAGCGGGAAAGGCGCGCGGGCAAGGGGCGGTGGTGGGTGGCGACACGGAGAATTGGAGAGCGAAAGATATTTTTTATTTGCTTGCTTATCCCCTAGAGATTACATGCCTCTTGCTTATATAGCCCGACTAGTGGGACTTGTAATCTAAGCAATCTCTATAAGGTTTCCTTATACAATCGGAATACCTTTTTACAAGCATATCCTAATTTATTCTTTCCTAATAAGGGTCTCCCTTGTAGATGAGATATCCCCTTGCACACCAAAAATTACCTAAGATAATCCTAACTTGAATATGAAGCAAACTCGACTCAGACGGGAGAGGGAAGGTGGCGGGGCGGGGGCCCCCCCTGGCATGGCGCCCGGCCCCTCCCCGGGCGGGCGGCGTTGCGTTTTTGGCCCATCTAGCCACTCTCGGGGTGGCCCAATTACAGTTCATGACATCTCCCCACCGTTCGACGAGGCGGCGGCGCGGCCCATCGTGCCGCCCCAACCCACCATGTAGGGCGAAGGGCGCCCGATCGGGAGGGACCACCCAGCCCGGTAGAAGACGAGAGGGGTCGCGCTTGTCGTTATCGCCGTTGCGCATAATGGCGCCGTTTGTCGGCAAAGGCGAAAGTCGAGGTGGAGGTCGCCGGCGTAGATGCTGAACTTGAAGCTCGGGGCTGCATGAAGGGACGTGCTGCCCATGCACGACGCATGACAGGCGCCGAGGGTCCCCGACAAACGATTATCCTGGGGTGGGCGGAGGAGACGTGTAGGTGTAGGTCGTCAAGATCATCACCTTAGCATGGAGCTACTCGGCAAGAGGAGACATGACGGATCGACGAGGGCGGCGAGGAGGTGAAGTCGAGAAGGCAGCCGTGAGAGGAGGTCGCCGGGCGTAACCACTCAGCGGTCCCGGCCTGGATCTCTGTGTCCATGCCGCCTCGCGTGGACGTTCCCAATGCGGAAGAAGACGCCGCCATTATTGTCCTAAGAGGACGACGGTGGCACCCTCGATCCGCTCATCGGGCGTGCCCTCGAGAAGAAGGACGTATCCGGGAACGCCCGATCCTCCCGAGGACGATTGGGGAGGTGGAAGCCCACCGCGACGCCATGCAATGGAGCCGTTCTCCCCAAAGATGAAGTCCCGAGAAGTTCTCGGCGGTGGGATGCGAGCGGTGGAAGTACCTCACGATGCCATAGTGGAGGCTCCACTGGGCGCCAGAGCTCCCAACTCGATGGCGCTAGAGATGATCCCGAGCTCCTTGTTGGTTGTCGTGGGCCAAGTGTACCTCCGTGATCATGTCGTTGGACGCCGCCGCCGATGTCGCCCATAGCGGCACCGAGACGCCGGGCGGGCCCGGTATCGCGGTCAACCGGCGGCCATGATGTCGGCGCCGTCCGGCCGTCGTCGTTGTAATCGGGCGGGCGAGGTCGATGGCCTCCTCCATCGAACGGGGCTCGAACCACTGAAGTGCCGCCCACGCGAGGTGCGCAAATCTTCGATTTAAGAGGTCGACGCGGGTGGCGCTGTCCTCAAAGTCCATGCGTGATGCATAGACCTCGGAAGGGCGCCGATGTAGTTAAGTCGCCTTGCCCCCTCTGGGGCGGGCGCGCATATCGCCATGGCATCGAGGTGTCGCGGGGGTCCAAAGTGATGTCGCAGCTGGTGAACTCGCCCCACTCGAGCGGGGACTTCTTCTTGGCATGTCGATGTACCGGCATGCGGCAAAGAAGACCGGTGAGGTGGAAGGCGTCAGAACTCACATAGTAGTCAGGGTCGATGTCCAAGTTGAGCTCAAGAAGAGCTCCGCCTTTGCGAATCCAGAGGTCGGGGTCGTCGGCGTCGTCGAACTCTTGGACTTGTAAACGCGTGGACGAGCGGGGTTGTATCGCCGGGTGGCAAAGACGGGTGCTGGGCGCCCGCGGTGGCGCTTGACAGGGGCAGAGCATGGGGCCGCGGTGGCGCTCGGGCAGGACAGGGCGGCCGCGGGTGACGCCATCTGGCCGGAGAGTCTGCGCGGCAGGGTGTCGGAGGAGAGGAGAGGGCAGCCGGTGGGGCGTGTCGAGGCCGACGCCGATGACGGCCGGTAAGGCCACGCATGGCGTCATCCGCTCCTCCAAGCTGGAGGATAGCGGGTCGGGAGCCGACGCCGGTCCGGGAGGGGGAGAGCGCGCCGTGGCCGCCTCGCGGTCGGTGGCGGCGGCCGCCCGGGCCGCCCTCCGCCGCGGGTCGCCGTGACGTCCGGGATCCTTGAGGCGGTATAGGCGTGCTCCATGCGACGGAGGCGGTCCTCCATGTCGCCGAAACGCTTTGTCGATCGGGCGCAGTGGACGCCGAGGAGCTCCCTCGGTAGCCGCCGTTGAACTCCTTGATCGAGGGCCATGGTCGGTGGGAATCGCCCCGTCTCCGGATACCGCCGGCCGATTCGGGCTAGATTGGGCCGGAATTGACACGTGTTCCTCGCTCGACGAAGCTTCCGAGATGGCGCACGGGGCTGCAGCTCGAAAGCAACGGGAAGGAGGGGAGGAGCCGTGGGAGTGGCGGCGGTGGCGGCAGTGGGGGCGCCATGCGGCAAATGGGGCGCTAGGGGAAGGGCGGTGGTGGCGGCGGCACGGAGAATTGAGAGCGAAAGATATTTTTTATTTGCTTGCTTATCCCCTAGAGATTACATGCCTCTTGCTTATATAGCCCAACTAGTGGGACTTGTAATCTAAGCAATCTCTATAAGGTTTCCTTATACAATCGGAATACCTTTTACAAGCATATCCTAATTTATTCTTTCCTAATAAGGGTCTCCCTTATAGATGAGATATCCCCTTGCACACCAAAAATTACCTAAGATAATCCTAACTTGAATATGAAGCAAACTCGGACTCGTGACGGGAGAGGGAAGGTGGCGGCGGCAGGCCCCCCGGCGCGCCCCCGCCCCCTCCCGGGCCGGCGTTATGCGTTTTTGGCCCATCTAGCCTCGGGGTGGCCCAATTCTGGTTCATGACAAAATGCCTGGTCATTGGTGCTAATTCATGATGGATCAATTAATTACTAGTGGGGTAGCATGTTCAAGTGGTAGAAATACATATACTCCAACTTAACTAGGGACAAATTTGAAAGCTTTTGTTTCTTATATTTAGGGACTTGGGGAGTACTAAATTTGTTAAATGGCATAACTTGACTACAGCAATTGTAGATACACAATTAAATGGCGATGAGTTTGTATGAATCTCCATATAAATCAATGTATAAATACCACTAAAGAACAAGATATTTCTGTGGTATTTAAAAAGTGTTATTCAACATGGATAACTTAGCTAGATCGAAAGGGAATGGCCAATGGGAGTAAAAAAATTTTGTAGTCATTTCAAAACCATCTGACATCTCTTCTTTGATTGCCATTATGCTATGTTTCTTTAGACTACTATCCATATTGGGTTTAATATTCCACTACTAAAAATATAGTTGGCTTGTATAGAAAATTCAATGGATTATTGGAAAAGAGGTATCAAATAATAGTTTGAACTTATTGACATTGGCATTTTGCATTGTTTATGCTCTTTGGCAACACACAAGTTTGATCAATGTCAACCCAAAATTACTTGCAGGAGGTTCTTTCAACAAGAAGACATATTGGCTCTAGTTCTAAACGCTAGACCATCAAAGAACAAAAGGAGTTGATGATTTTTGCATAACATTGGAATCAAATGGGCATGCAAATTTTCTCCTCCATGGATGAATGGAGTTCCTTTAATATATCGAGTTTATAGTCAATAATGTGAAACTCTTTGTTTGATTTTTACTCCACCACATGTCAGTGGTACTTATGGTTTATAGCTACATATCTTTGTAATAGCTCATTTTATACTAAATGCCTATTTGGAACAAGTGGTTGAAGTTGTGTGTTATCTCAAAAGGCATATAAAGCCAACTGTTTGGATCAATATAGAAACTTAACTATTGATGTTTGTTTCATGCTCTTTCTATGTATACATATTAAGATGATTCGATATATCATGATAAAACACTAAACGACATAACTCAATCTTCCTTCCCAAGATGAGACCATGCGTAAGACCAGTTCAGAAAAAGAATCTGAGTCCGAAGTTGTGTGTTACCTCGTCAGACACGCCACAGATGAATATCATCAAAGATGGCATATGGATATGGTCACTGTTGGTTAGATGCGAGAGAAAGTAGCAGAACGTGGGGTAAAAATGATGAAGAAATCTTCAGATATCATGATCATACTACCATATAGCTTTGGTCTTCGACACATTTCAGCTTTGTCAAAAGTTGATGAGACAATTATCACTACATGGGGATCAATCAGGCCTTTGATATATCCTCAACTTTCGCTTTAACGCTTTTTCTCGGTGCAAGCAAGGTACAGATGCCAAAAGCTACCACGGTATGGCCGTAAGCGTTTTCATTCATTCAATCAATCACATTCAGATGCATGCACCTCACGCGTGCTTAATTTGTGGATTCTGAATAGTGTCTCAGATTAACAAATCTGAACAGAAATTATTTTGCCACATTAATTTCACTGCTAATTTCGAACAACCACCGGAGTACATGCGCGTCGCCGTCGAAGCCAAAACTAAACACAAACACATGTAGAAGAAGAAAACATGACAAGAAAGGATACAATTCAACGAAGCGATCGAGGAGGCCAATGGATCGATCAGCTGTCGGCGACGACGGAGCGGATGATCATCTCATCAGCTTCTGCTTCTGCGGCGGTGACGATGGTGGCCTGGCAGAAGACGACCTTGAGCTCACCAGGGCCCCGGCAGCTCTGCGGGACGGGCTCGACGTCGGTGGGGGTGGTCCGGGTAAGCGGGCACCTGTTCTTGAAGTACTCCGGCGGTCCACGGCAGGCCACGCCCTCGGCGGCGCGCTGCGGTGGAGGGCAGTCGCAGTTGAGGTCGACGGGGCACCCGAGCGCGGGGCACTGTCCGCCTCCAGCGATGGCGTGCGGACTAACGACGACGGGCACGTTGAAGCCGTCGACGAGGCTGACACTGTACGCGGCCTGGTCCAGGTTCCCGCCGTCGTGGACGGTCACCTGGACGACGGTGGCGGGCGGCGCGGCGCCGGTCCAGCAGCCGGAGACGGTGGCGGCGTCGCAGCCCGTGCGCGCGGTCACGCGGCCGGACCAGAAGGTGGAAGGGAAGGAGAGGGAGAGGAGCGCGTTGGGGTCGAGACGTGCGGTGTTGTCGGAGATGGAGGGGAGGCCGGAGTTCGGTGTCACCAGTGGCCACACCGGGTGAGGGCAGAGGTTGTGGATGGTCAGCGTCGTCGCCGTCGAGAAGCCGGCGCTGGCGGCGAGGAGAACAGCCATGAGGACCAGAGCTCTGGCCATGGCTCTTCTCAGTCCTTGATAGAGCTGGTCGTGTTGTTAGGCGTGAGCTTGTGATGGCAATGACAAAACATTAGATAGGTCTGCCTGGCTTTTATAGCCGCGAGCTCAGTGAATAGTGATGCGACGACGTCCATGAGAAGGGTCGAATTGGAGAGAAGAGATCTTTAATGCTGGCAGTAGATTAACGGCGATGGGAGTATACTCCTGCAAGAACTAGGATCGACAATCGTTCTTTTAATTAATTTAATTAAAAGGGGGGAAAGGATTAATAAAGGAAAAAGGCATAGCAGCACACAGCTTGAGGAGTGAGGACATGGACAAAGATAAAAGCAAGAGAACAAGTAGCCATTCAGTAGCACGCCACTTTAATTCTTTACACTTTGCTGAACTGAAGGTATGTTCACAAATCACAAGGTTGCTTGATTTGATTAAGTTTAGATGGAGTTGAGAAAAGAAAGAGTACTCGCTCTTAACGCACAACTTATGCTCACCAGCGAAATCTGCAGTCCGCACGGAGGTTAAAGTTGCGAGCGTAAAACGAAAGACCATTCACATTTCAGCAAGGTATTCTCGTATTCTCAACAAATGATATGATATGTTGGGTAGCAGGAGGCAGATCTCCACACCATAGTACAATTCATAAACCACACCCAACTCAACCGCCTCTGCCACCCGCAAAAACCACTTCATCAAAGACCTATATAAATGTTTGTTTCTTCACCCGCCCAGCTCCTCACAAACCGAAATGGAGCAGCATATATGTTGTGTAGATTACCAAAAACAAGGTGTGAAAAAGCACAAACACCCGCTGCTCCAATAACACCCAGAAATAAACCAATGCACGCACCGACTTGACTTGTACAAATAGCGTGTGGTAGCAGACAGGACAGGACACAAGTTTTGCCCCAAAACAACTCTTACAAAACAGACCATGAATGAAATGCAAAGACAATGCAGGTGGATAAAAGGGGAAAGAATGCTACGAAATTAACAGCCTACTACCAGCAGGGAGGGGTATGTCTGACATAAATGGACTTGGCCACCCTGATCGATACAAAAATAATCCTGTGACAATGTGTTCGAGCCCGGTCTTGCTTACTGGAGCAGCAGCAAGCAACTGGGGCCTTTTGTCCCAAGTGACCATCCGACAAGAGTTCGATGCATGGGATGAATGCAGGGGAAAATGATAGGCCACAGTTCTTAGGCATGTCATGCCGAGGAAACTGTCAGCATGTCATGCGACAATAGAAGCTCATCTCACCTCCAATAAGAAATGAAGGTTGCAGATGCCTTTAGCAGAAGTTAGCAGGCGGCCAACTTGAACCCTCTTTTCTCGCAGAGGCGGGAAGCACGGGTTGACACATGTACTGATGATGCAAGTTAGTGGGGACCCTCCGACTCTGCTGTAAAGATGTTGGACTTCTCCGAAGAGTAGGTCTGGACATGATGCAATCAAAGACCCAGACATGCAGACATGCTGATGAATGCAAGTGCAGACTCGAGACTCAGTGTGGCATCAACCCGAAACTGCACGGCTAATTGCTGTCCTCGCCCAATCAGCAGACTCTTTCACCAAAGGATCATCTGATGCCAAGCATTCCTCCAAAAATGCCTGGCTTGCTGTGGATTGATTAATCAAAGGGCCTGCATGGACACCCAATGTGTCGGCCAGATCTCCCAAGACACCTATTGCAGTCTTCATCACAGTATCATCCCTGCAAAAGAAGTATATAACATCATAAGGTATTAGGTCAAGAAAACAAATGACTCAAATAAGTTAGGCAGCAAAGCTGAACAATCAGAGTGAGAAGATTTGACGTACATATCCTTTCCATTGTAAAGAGCATCAAGGAACTGGATAATATGTGGAGCATATGGCATTAGTAGTTGTGTCTTAGGTGAACTCTTAAATCCTTGCAGGATACCAGAGTAGGCTTCCAAGATTCCATTCCTTAGCTGGTTGGTGTAGTCGAGCATCTCATCATCAGTTGCTGTGGTATGGGCCGACAAATCAGCAGCACTTTGCAGCATAGGCATCGCATAGATCAAATACTTCTCAAAGTTCTCCCCAATTGCCAGTGCAATATCACCAAAGCACGAAAATATCGGTGGCTTCACAGATCTGTGCAACTGGTTACTGGACAGGTCCTTCAGGAGCTGGGTCATGATGCCATCACAGAAGGGTAAAATTTTGTCTTCCAGTGCTCTGCAGAGATCACCAACAACACCCACGGTAATGGCACACACCTGATACTCCTCAAAGTTCTGGAGTCCCATTTCCAAATACTGATAAAACTGTGCCATGTACTTTGCAAAGTTTGGACCAGCAGCATATGCCAATGCACCAATAGCAAGCATAGCCTCCTCGTGAACTGTGGCATTTCGACATGCAAAAACTCTCAAAAACAGATCCATCATCTGATCAGCGTACTGCAAGAAAGAGTACTTAGTCGACTCCATCCCACCCAACTTTTGGATAATGACCTGCAAGCAACCGCAAAGGAGGCCCTGCAATTCGCTCCTCTTCTCCCTCTCATCAGTTGACAGCTTTTCGGCTTCAAGTGTCTTATGGAGCTCCACCATGATCACTGGTACTAACTGCATAACAATAGGGGCCGTCTCCTCATTGGAGCACCTTACAACTTCATTTAGGGTCTCATATGCTGCTGTTCGCAGGCGAGATTCTCCAGCATCCTCCCTGTGTGTGACCATAAGAAGGTTCTGAACAATATCTTGAAAGAAAGGGGATAGTGGTGATGCAGATCCAGCATCAACATAGCCTTGTGCAAGGAAATAGAGGGCTCCACATGCCTTTTCAGCCACATTTGGGACATCCTTCATGCTGTGAAGCAGCACAGTAAGTATTTGCTGACAATTCTCGGCCGTGATGATAGGAGGAGTTTCAAGCGCTGAACCATGAAGGAACTCAAAGATTCTCCCAAGGGTCCAGGCAGTTGTGTCCTTTACATGGTTACTGGGATCCTTCATCAACGCGAGAGACAGCATGAAGCTCAATGCAACATTAACAAGAGGAGCCAGTTTATCAGCTGATGGGCCCTCCAAAATAGAGCCAAAGGCATATGTTGCAGCCTCTCTTTGTCTCCACTCAGACTTGGTTATGTTCTCCTCCACGAAAGGCATTACAAGAGGAACAATGTCATCACCAACAGTCCTTGCTACCAGGCCTAAACAAGTTCCCCCAGCCATAGCAAGATTCCAAGCACCTTCATCTAAGTCCTGGTCTTCCTCTTGTTTGAGAAGAGTTTCCAGTAACATTGGCACTAAGGCAGGAAGTGCCTGCTTGATAAAGTAGTAGCAAGGGACATCAGAATCAGCTGTAAACTCACTGCTGTACTCATCCAGAATGTCAATTTCTTCATCACATATGGAACTCCAGAACTCAATAGCCTGGAGTGCAACTGACTCCTCATCTCCCCTCACAGCTTTTGCAGTTATATTAAATATATCCTGCATGTATGCTGCCAACTTATCATAGTAAGTAGAGGATATAGCCACCAAACATTCAAAGGCAGCCTGCCTTATCTTCACCTCTGGAGACTGGGTTGCTTCACAAACTACTCTCATGATATAGGCACGCTCCATGTCATTCGAGAAGTTAACCTGAGCAAAGCCCAAAGCATTATACAATGCCCGTGTAGCTGCAAGCCTCACATCAGAGTTTGCTTCAGAAGCATTCATACCCTGGACAACAGCTGTAAGTATTTTATTAACTTGGTCTTGGTCAACGGCATCTGGAGAAACTTCCTCACACAAATAGCCAAGAGTCTCGAGCGTTGCTTGCTTGACATTTGGCTGGACCTGATGTATGTTTGCTAGCAATGATCCTATAAGCTCTGGCCACTGCTTCTGAGGAATCTCAATACCAGCAACCTTGGCAATAACTTGGGAAGCGGTGGACCTGGCACTTGCAACAGGGGATGTGAGAGTTTGCATCAACAATCCTTTGATTTGGGCCTTGGCACCAGCATCCAGTGCCAGCCATCTCTGGAAAAGCTCGTTCTTCCTATGCTGCTCCTTTGCATCCAATGCATTCTTAAGAATCAAACCAGCTAACCTTCGGCTCTCCTCAGGCTTCTCTTCATTAGCCAACTCGCTTGACAGGGAGAGCAAGAATCCAGGGAGGTTCTGCTCTTGGAATTGCTTGAGGCTTTCTTCTGCGTGCTTCCTAATCGCGCCATCAGCAGATTGCGCACTTAAGAGAACTTGAGTAACGTCGAGGGACATATTGACTCTGTGAATGTCAAAACAGGTAAGAATCAGAATAAGTTTGTGGCACGAAAACATATGCACCAGCAAATGATAATTTAATCTGTCCCATATAAATTAGACACCAATAGAAGTGCTCTGATCGCAAATCCTAACAAACACCGAACTATTCCATGTAAAGCCAAACAAGACATGTCACATACCAAATTGTCACGTCATGAAGTTAACCAAATACAGAGGTTAGAGAGTCATTATTGCGAGGCAAATCAATGGTAAACAGTGAAAGCAGAGGAACAAAATCAGCATGTGTATAGTCGTAGCCACAAAATATGGTAATTCATTAGTAAGCATACCAATTGATGACATAATATCATGTCAGGAAAGCACGATAGATTCTTATAGTAGTCCAATAAAGGAACCAAAAGGGCATATGAACAATAATGATCCAGTACTAGTCATCATTGCACATGTAACATCTTATTGGCAAACATGATCATAGACAAATCAGCAGTAACAGGTCAAGAACCTAATACACTTTGGAATGAATCTTATTTCAGCTCGCTCCAATAAACAAGTGACATCCAGATTGCTAGGATGTGTTTCACAGCCTCCAATCTAACGCTACAAACTATAAACCAATGAAACTTGAGATCTCTAGGCAAGTAAACTAACATATGTGACCTTACAAAACTAAATGGTGACAGTAAAATTGGCCAGCTGTAGAAATTACTGCTAAACAGAAACTATACCAAGACTACAATCAATACATCAGGTACTATATACAACATAATTACTCCCTTTTTTCAGAATTTAACAGGTAGTACTACTACAAGTAACCGAACCAGAGTACTCACAAACCGAACAAGACTACTGAAGGAGCCAAGTCATACACAGTAACTGCAACGAAAACGGCAGGAATAGCATGTGGAAGTTCATACGACAGATTCACAAGAAACAACCAACTATACAAAGTGAGGGATAGCACGTGGGTGGAAGTTCAAACTATCAACTATTATACTTGGAACAGAACGTGGAAGTTCATGCGATAGATTCACTAGAAACTACTATCAACTATTCAAAGTGACAGCTAGGAGTACCACGTGGAAGTTCAAACTATCAACTGCTAGGAATAAAAAGTGGAAGTTCATGCGACAGATTCACTACCAGATAAAAAGTGGAAGTTCATGCGACAGATTCACTATCAGTATCAGATTCATCAACGCTTAACACAGCTGAACTCTCGTAGGCGCCACGGCTACTCCGCCCACAAACGAATCTAACTCCACACGGGCAGAAATCGCGCGGTCGACCAACTCTACCCACAAAAACCGACTCAGATCTAGCAACCCAATCACGCACAGGCGAAGACACGAGCGAGCGAGCACCGCAGCCACCGCCGAAGTGACGGATCGAGACAACCGAAACCACACACAGACAGACAGGGTAGCCGCAGATCGGGCCCGGAGATCCGGGAACGGATCGAGACCGGCGCGCACCTAGATCCAACTGGGGGGAGAGAGAGGGAGACTAGGGTTTTGACCTGCCACTTACGTCTCTGGACGCGAAGTCGCGGAGTACGGTCCTGAGCGGCGGAGGGAGCGTGGAGGCGGCCTCAGTCCACGGCGGCGGAACGGCGGAGGGAGCGCGCGGCCGGGGACCCGATCGGCGGAGCTGCGTGGGGTGGAGCCTGGAGGCGGGCGGCGGCGGCGGCGGAGGAGAGAGGAGGGAGAGGAGGGCGAGCAAGGCGAGGGGAAATCAAATAATAATGTTGCGGGGAAAAGAAAAGAAAAGCAGCAGGGGCATCTTTGGTGAGGTGGGACGTGGGGAGCGGGTTGGGCGCGGGCTGTGGGGGGATGGCCACCGTTGGATGTGGCGTGGATGGATGTGATGAGGTCGAGGGTTTTTCTGATTGGGTGCGAGGATTTTTTAATTTTATTTATTGTAATAAAATAAAATGGTTTTCGTGTGGGTTTGGTTCTTGCCTTGTATTGGGTTGTGGACTTTGGACTGGACACTAGCGTGTGGTGGTTTTAAGCAGCTACTCCACGCAGCTTCCTAGTATAAACCAAGGTTACCAATTTGAGAGTATACGTACACGTTCAATACGAGTGTAGAGGAAAGTGAGTTTACTTTAGAGCAAGCATGCGTTAATAAAAGGCTACTTGGTTACCAGTCGGGTGTTGCATGTTAATTTTTAAAAAAAAAAAAAAGTAAGGTTAGTATTTTTCTTGCAAAAAAAAAAAGATTTTTAAAAGTGAAACGAGGCAAGCTAGTTTTTTAAGATTATCTTATTTATAAGCTACTTTTGTAGCTCGATTGCTTATTTTCAGTAATCATGTGAATATATAAAAGTGACTTTTTATATATGTTCCTGATTTAAGGAAAGAAGTGAAACGAGGCAGGCTAGTTTTTTCTCAACTCCCAGGTACTTGCCTCGTCTAGGAAATCACTTCAACAAGTATAATTCGTTTGACATAACCAACCAGAAGGCACTTTTGGTGTACAAAATAAATCAATCCACTCCATATGCTACACGTGTGAAGTTTTTGTTTGCAACATGTGCGTTTTTTTGGGCTAGTTTACTGGAACTCCACTCTTATTTTTTTTCAGGACGAGTTTTCTCAAATACTTAAAATGTATCTGGATTCTGGTGGAAAGTTGATGAGAGTCACTTCTCCATTTACGCTAGAGCTAAAAAAAACTGTATCCACCGCTTCTCATTATTCCCTGCTCAATCGCCACTGAAATCACTTCAGGATCGATTCTCGTCTTCTCTCCATCATAACTCTACTCCTTCACCAGAATCATTTCCATCGGAAAATCAAAACCAAAGCTTGAGAACTAGAAAGAGTGTTGGGATATTAGGCAATTTCTAGATTAATTCTAAAATATAAATCATGATAAATAGATGAACTAGATTAAATATGTTTAAATTACTAGCATGACAGATCGGTATATCGCATATACTAGCGGGACGAGATCATGATATCACGTAGAATGAACATAATAACTAGTGTAAACCCAACTTGTACACTAGATATGTTTATACGGGCCGACGTTGAGGACAACGTAATGAAGAGGTTCAAAGCGGCCGAGGTCCTCAAAGTCATTCGCCGCCGCCGTTGACCGGCGGCTTCCGGAGAAGTCGAAGAAGCCGTCGATGAAGACGGCGCGGGGACGATCCTCCGTGTGTCCTTCCCGGAAGACGAGCCGTGACGAAGATCGGGAGCGGTCGCCGGCGAAGAGCGCTTCCCAAAAACCTTATTCGCCTTCTCCCGCCGCGGGATCGCAAAGACGAGGGTTTGGAGACTGCCGCCCCGGCCGCT
The DNA here is from genome assembly GCA_015847255.1 of Hyparrhenia diplandra. Classification (NCBI taxonomy): domain Eukaryota; kingdom Viridiplantae; phylum Streptophyta; class Magnoliopsida; order Poales; family Poaceae; genus Hyparrhenia; species Hyparrhenia diplandra. The sequence goes on from JADLZK010013067.1 coordinate 118,993, forward strand.
AGTGCACGCAAGCAATCGGGTTGGAGTAGCTACGGCGGCAACAACAAGAAGAGGCAAAAAACTCTATCTCAATTCTCTAGTGTTGAGAGGTTGTCCATTCAAGGGACTCCTCTCTAAACCAAGATGAGATGTCGATCTAATTTTGGCGTGGCCGGTAGAGGTCGCTTATATATCCCGAACATCGTGTCGCGATCACGATCGGTTTAGGACTCTCTACTCGAGTCGGTTCGGGACTCTACAACTTGAGGGCCAAGATTACCAAAAATAGAATGGGCCTTTGAGATTTCTCTAGGAATTTCCGAATTTGTTATTGGGCCAAGCCCATCTAAATTCCAACAATCCCCACCGGATCTCAAATGCCCGTTTAGAGTTTTGCCAATTCTCGCCGGCGTTTAATATACCGATATCGCGGGCGAGACCGTGAAGTTGAACTACGCCTAGGTCCTTAGGCTACACTTATTCACAACTTGAACAATGGACTACGCCTTGAATTGCAAGTTTTGTGCTTAACAAGCTTTACTTAAAGCCACACTAGTACCGGGCCGCCAAGTAGCCTTACCCCGTGGGTGGAGCATATACGTCATTCTCCCCCGGTCTCTTCATGAGCTTACTAGAGACCACCCAAGTCTCATAGACCGCGACGTTTAATGAGTCAAACTCATATAGGTATGTTCTTTCAAGAATGCTCAGTAGGATCGCATCTTCGCTTGTTAAAGCCAATAGAACATATTAAGGCATTAGCCAACCTGCCATACAGTGCCTCAACGCATTTGAGAGTTATTGCATCTTCACTTAGAGAGGGTTATAAATATACTCTCCTCAGTTTACTAATAGCTTGTTCTTCCTAGATCCTTAGTCACGGGATCTCCGATCAAAAAGGTTAGGTTACTACTACTGTAAACTCAAATGGGTCTCATACCCATCTCCCTCGATGCAATTTCTATCACATTTAGTGATAGCCCTTTTGTAAAGGGATCTGCCAGGTTTCTATCTGTTTGGACATAAGCCACAGTTATTACTCCGGAGTTTCTCAGTTTCCTGACAGACTTCAAACGTCTTTTAACGTGTCTTGTTGACTTTACATTATCCTTAGCACTATTCACTTTAGTGATCACTGTTTGATTATCACAGTTCATAAGGATAGCCGGTACTGGTTTCTCTACCACCGGCAAGTTAGACAAGAGCTCACGCAGCCACTCTGCCTCTGCAGATGCTGTATCCAAAACAGTAAGTTCTGCTTCCATGGTTGATTTAGTCAAAATAGTCTGTTTATGAGACCTCCATGACACTGCGCCACCTCCAAGAGTAAAGACATACCCAGTTGTGGCGTAGATTTGAGCAATATCAGATATCCAGTTTGCATCACTATATCCCTCTAGTACAGCTGGGTGCCCGGAATAGTGTATGCCATAACTCATTGTACCTTTTAAGATAGCACAAGACCCTCTCTAGTACATGCCAATGATCATCACCCGGGTTGGACATGTACCTACTCAACTTGCTCACAAAGAAAAAGAGATATCCGGTCTAGTTGCGTTTGCTAGATACATGAGTGAACCAACAATCCGAGAGTACTTCAACCGATCTTTAGTACTCTTCTTATTTTTCTCGCAATGTCACACTAGGATCATAAGGTGTTGGAGAAGGCTTTCTATCCATAAAACCAAAACGGTTCGGGACCTTCTCAACATAGTGAGATTGCGACAATGTAATCCCACTCTCTTCCTTAATTAGCTTGATGTTTAGAATTACATCGCCCTCTCCTAGATCTTTCATGTCAAAACTCTTAGACAAGAAAGACTTGACTTCATTGATCACATCAATGTTGGAACCAAAAATTAAGATATCATCAACATATATAAGCATAATATAAAGCAGTTTCGCCCCCACCATGTCGATAATACACACACCTATCTTCTTCATTGACAACATAACCCGGCACTAGTTAACGTAGTGTCAAACTTCTCATGCCATTGTTTAGGTGCTTGTTTCAAGCCATACAAAGATTTTAATAGCTTGCTCACCTTTTGCTCTTCACCTTTTACTACAAATCCATCAGCCGATCCATGTAAATCTCCTCATCCAACTCTCCATACGTAAAAGTCTGTCTTTACATCCATTTGATGAATGATCGGACCATATGAGGCGCCAAGGATAGTAGTGTTCGAATAGTGGTCATTCTAGCAACAGGTGAGTAAGTATCAAAGAAATCCTCACCCTCCTTTTGAGTATAACCCTTTACCACAAGCCGAGCCTTGTACTTGTCAATAGTACCATCAGGTCTAAGCTTCTTCTTGAACACCCATTTACATCCAATTGGTTTATAACCAAAAAAGGGTGATCGATAGCTCCCAAGTTCCATTAGAAAGAATCGAGTCCATCTCACTATGAACAGACTTCTTTCTAATCATCTACATCCGGGGATGCATATGCCTCTCGAGATAGAGGTGGGAGTATCATCCACAAGGTACACAATGAAATCATCACCAAAAGATTTTGCAATCCTTTATCTCTTGTTTCTCACAGAACTTCATTGTCATCCTTCTCAAGTGGTTGTTCAAATGACTCAACAGGGGTATTCGATAGGTATAGTATCATCGGGAGCTAATTCGGAGAAAATCTAACATTGCTACGCATATCTTTCAAAGAAAATATATTCTAAAAAATGTAGCATCATGAGATTCAAAGATAGTATCTACAAGCATATCGAAACTTCAGATCTTACTACTAAAAATCGATAGGCAATCTTTGTTTGTGTGAGCATATCCAAGAAAGATACAATCTACCATCTTTGGTCCAAGCTTACGCTTCTTATTAATTGGAATATTGACTTTCGCCAAGCATCCCCACGTGCGCAAGCATGAAAGTGATGGTTTCCTACCAACCCACATCTCATATGGCGTTGTCTCTTTATTTTTGTTTGGAACTCTATTCAAGACATGACTCGCAAATCAATATAGCTTCCCCCACCATGCCTTAGATAAAACCCGGTGTCTAACATGGCGTTAACCAAGTCGGTCGGCAAGGCGGTTTTTCTCCTCTCGGCAATTCCGTTGGATTCGGGCGAATAGGGAGGCGTCCCTCTCGTGAATAATACCATGTTCGCACAAAACTCATCAAATATTATAGGAAAATATTCACCACCACGATCCGACCTTAGACGTTTAATCTTTCTCTCTAGTTGATTTTCAACTTCAGCCTTTAAAGATTTTAAAGTAGTCTAATGCCTCATCTTTAGTTTTCAGCAAGTAAATATAGCAATATCTAGAAGCATCATCAATCAATGTCATGAAATATCTCTTTCCACCTTTAGTCAACACACCATTCATCTCGCATAGATCGAATGTATGAGCTCTAGAGGTGCCAAGTGTCTCTCCTCCGCCGCCTTGGAGGCTTTCGAGGTTGCTTAGATTGCACACAACTATGTCACTTAGAACCTTTGGCAATAGTGAAATCTGAAATTAACTTCAAGCTAGATAAATGTGACATCAAACCAAAGTTCACATGACATAAACGAGAATGCCAAACACTTGAACTATCATTTATTGTGCCACAAATATGATTCATCGACTTATTATGTTCTTCTAAAGATAGTGGTGTCTCCTCGAATCTTCTCTTTTCTCTAGAGATATTTCCCCGAGACGATCTAACAAGAAACCGTAACATCTTAGCCTCTAGTCGAGCATGGCCTTAACTCGCCACCTCTTTATATGTGCACTATAAAACTTTTCTAGTCTCAAAGACGTCGGTGAAAATAGTCATAGTTAAATCAAGAAAAAGCCTATAATAAGGTTTTTGGATTGTTGGGATATTAGGCAATTTCTAGATTAATTCTAAAATATAAATCATGACAAATAGATGAACTAGATTAAACATGTTTAAATTACTAGCATGACAGATCGGTATATCGCATATACTAGCGCGGGACAGATCATGATATCACGTAGCATGAACATAATAACTAGTGTAAACCCAACTTGTACACTAGATATGTTTATACCTGGCCGACGTTGAGGACAACGTAATGAAGAGGTTCCCGAAAGCGGCCGAGGTCCTCCGTGTCATTGTCGCCGCTGGTGGCGGCCGCCGCCGGAGAAGTCGAAGAAGCCGTCGATGAAGACGGCGCTGGGACGATCCTCCGTGTGTCCTTCCCGGAAGACGCAGCCGTGACGAAGATCGGGAGCAGTCGCTACAAGAGCGCTTCCCAAAAACCTTATTCGCCTTCTCCTCCCGCGGGATCGCAAAGACGAGGGTTTCGGAGACACCGCTCGCCGGCCGCTAGTGCACGCAAGCAATCGGGCCGAGTAGCTACGGCGGCGCGCAACAACAAGAAGAGGCAAAACTCTATCTCAATTCTCTAGTGTTGAGAGGTTGTCCATTCAAGGGACTCCTCTCTAAACCAAGATGAGATGTTAGATCTAATTTTGGCGTGGCCGGTAGGCTGCTTATATATCCCGAACATCGTGTCGCGATCATGATCGGTTTAGGACTCTCTACTCAGAGTCAGTTCAGGACTCTACAACTTGAGAGCCAAGATTACCAAAAATAGAATGGGCCTTTGAGATTTCTCTAGGAATTTTCGAATTTGTTATTGGGCCAAGCCCATCTAAATTCCAACAAAGAGGACCTCTACCAAACCGGCCCTTCAAAATATAGCCCTATTTTTTTTTATGTTCAGCCCCTTCAAAATATAGTCCTAATTTTTTTATGTTCAGCCTTGCATAGCTGCTATTTAACCTTGCATAGCTGCTATTTGATAGCCAAGTGTCTAAATAAACGTGGACTCTCCCATAAAACATACTATAGGATGCTATAGGACGATCTGTTTCACTATTGTATAGGTTGACGAAAACGGGTGATCAAGTATTCTCATCTCCCTAGTCACTCTTGGCAAACTCGGGTATTCATTGGTCTGTGGTACTATGTGTCACAATGCAACATTAGGCTCCCACATCTATATGTTACACTAATTTGGTGGTTATCACGCCTTTCGTTTCTTTCGACACAAGCATTTGAAACATTATTATTGTTTGACTACACAAGATTCATCTATTGATCTTTCTTCTTTAATTGAACTTATCTTTATGTTCATTATACATTTGTCGTAGAAAAAAAAAAAAACAGTAATTGCAACAGGACGTTCCTCGCTAGGTCACCTTGAGGCCAAACATAGAAAGCTTCTTGTGCCAAGATTTATTATCTCACACTCAAAAAGGTTGGGTCACCTTGAAGCCCGTTTTGAAAGCCCAGATTGACCATTTTATCAGTCCAATGTTTTTGGGCTTAGGCTCGATGATGAAGATGATCGATCTCGAGATGATCGAATCTCATAGGGTAGGGGCGTGCGTGTGTTCATAGGGGTGAGTGTGCGGGCGTGTTGCAACTGCTATCGCAGTATTTGTAAAAAAAAAAAAAAAAAACTGCTATCAGTATTTGATAATCGACGGGAAACATTTTTGCTGTCGATGTTGATGGATGCTATGAATGAATATCTCAAGATTTAACTTGGACGGTAAAATATCCCAAGTTCAGTCTTATAATAATATTATATTATTACGCTATGGTTTAGAAAAGCACTCGTGAAGGATGGTAAAGGTGAAAATAGGTGGCAAATATGACCGGTAATTGACTAATTGTAGGCTACGTGCTCAGCGTTCCTCGAGCTCGAGTTCACGGGCTTGTGTTGGTTGCTTAATTCAGCTGGCTGCCAATTGTTGGCCACGTGATGCTGTGCTCGTGCGCTTTCCAGGAGCCAGCAAAGAAAGGGTGTTTCTTTTATTTTATTTTTTTGTTTGAGTTACTCTTTTTGAGCTTTTGTTTGAGTGATTGGCTCTCGTTTTACGTGATTGAGGGTCTGTTTGGCACCGCTCCCCCCGCTTCAACTTACTTAACATAGATTTGAAATGATACTATAGCGACACTATTTGACACATTTCGAGGCGCAAAGTGGACGGGAAACAACGAAGTGGTTGTGAGATGAAATTTTAGCTTCTCCTCGTTTGCTACAACGCTCCATGTTGTGAGCAGTGTACCGTGTTAGATAATCTGATGTAACAGTGAGTGAGCGGTGTGGTCAACTGGTAAACTTTCTCAACTCGGATGACCACTCTCATCCTCGAGAATGAAGCATTTCACACATGTCTTCGATAATGCAACCATCAACAGGAGAGCCAAAGTCACAAAATTGATAGGACATAAATTGTACTGCAAATGCTCTAGCAAGGCTTGCTTAATTTCTCATCGCCTGTAATTCAATCGGATAATTATGTACCAGGCTGCTCCTATGAGTCTCATTGTCAACGGTGCCCTCTTGTTTTGGCATTGAACTCTGTATCCCTTGCCTCGGTAAGGTCCTAGCAGCTTCTTTGCTGCTAATTAATTTAATTAATCAATGTTTCTTGTTAAATAAACGGCTGCACAAGACGTGGTGGAAGACACAATCGACATGCAGTGGGACCATATTGTCAGGGGGCGAAAGGAGTGAGCGTATGGGCCAAGAGTTTGGCGCGCATAAGCAAGCAAATACGTAGTAGTAGCAATGATTGTGGAATATTGATGCTGATCATCAGCAGTGGTTCGGCGACGTGTCCGTTCCATACTTGCATTCATGGATTTTGACCAGGTGCCACAACCTACGTACCATCGTACGTGCACTGCATACACGCAAGTACTCCTACGTAATTACGTATAATACAGTCACAACTGCATGCGCTGCTTATCCCGCTGGTCATCATGCATGATCTGACCTGATGTTACATTAATTTCGTACGCCGTCAAATTCACTAGTGCTACTCTGAACTTTGCTTGCATTCTCACTCATGATGCTGCCAAAGTTCACTCTCTACCACTCACCGTTCACACACAACTACACAAGCACACACACACGCTACCACATGATCGATGCCGAAGCAACCAGCCGATTGAAGCGCCGCCGCCGCCGATACATCAGTAGGAGGCCGGTGGTGGTGGCGGTGGCGGGAACCGGGATCCGGTGGCGAGGAAGCAGGCGACACGGAAGCCGGTGACGAGCGCGGCGATCGCCAGGAACGCGAACCCCACGAAGCCGAGCCCCACCGCGACGTCGGCCCGCACGCACGCCGCCGCGTCCCCACTGCCGCTCGTCCACCCTTCCCGCCCTCCGCCGCACCCCGCCACGTCCCGCGCCGCCGTCGCCGCCGCTGCCAGCGCCATGTAGCCAAAGCCCTGCACGCACCAGCTTAATTCCTGAGCTCCGATCGCCACGACGTACGATCGCGATTGAGTATTGGTACGTTAATTACCTGGTCGTGGGCGAAGTCGAACCAGAGCTGCAAGGCTTCGGGGAGCAGGGTGACGCCTTTGGCCACCTCCCACGCGGCGGCGGCCGCCTCGACCGCCGAGTACACGGCCACGATGGCGTCGGCCGCAAGCAGGAACCGGAACGGCGCGCGCCGGAGCGTGGCGGACGCGGCGAGCGCGGCCGAGGCCGCGGCGGCGCATAGCGCGGCCACACGAAGCAGCACCAGCAGCACGGCGAGCGCCGCGCCGGGCCGCCGCGCCCCCGCCGGCTGCTTCGTCGCCGCCTGCTGCGCTTCCGCCGCGACCACCCACCCGCCGTTCTGCAGCGGCATCGTGGATGGTGGCCTCAGCCTGCACTGATCGAGCTCGCTCGGCGACGTACGGTGACCCCTGGTGGATCTTCTGGCTGGCTGGGTGGCGTTCTCTGATGCTGGTATTTGTAGAAGGCTCTCGCCGGGGTGACGTACGGGACGGGAGTCACGGGCGGCAGGGTGCCGTCGTGCCGACGTGGCGCGTGCGGGTCCCACATGGCGGTGGAGAAAAAGGCAAAGTGGAGGCCAGGTGTGTGGCTCGCGGTTGGTGGACATGTGAGTGGATTAATGGTGCCATGGCACCCTAATTGCAGGGCCGGCCAGCGCTGCACCTGCACGCGACTGGACGTACCAGCTCATATGGTCTTCACTGGTATTCCGTACCAGAAAGAAAGGAACACGGGAAGTAGATACTTGTAGTATATACTCACGTGAGTTTAAAACAAGTAATTTGCTATAATAACTGGCAATGAACCGACTTTTTCCTTATGATGAGTGTGTCTAGTGATATTTGAATCCATAGTATATATATTTAGTAACTCCTCCCCATTCAAATCTAGAGTTGAATAGGTTTTCGATCTCAAGTACTCCGTCGTCCATTCCAAAGTAAGTGAAAACTTAGAATTCAGGATGGTTTGGTGGAGATATTTTTTCGTTGAGCGACCGTACGTCCACGAGACGACGATGATGACGACGGTGCCTCTCGCTTTGACACGACGCCCTACACTGCTACTAGTCGTCTTCTCTTCTCTTCTCCCATACGTGTTGCAATCATCATCCTATCTATCGGCCAAACTGCTTTTGAAGAACGATGGATCGATCGAGACGGCCGGCATGCATGCATGATCGATAGACTCAACACTCTAGGTCCACACTCCACATCCCGTTGAAGAAGGATCCTGTAGAGAAGTCAATGTGCGATACGCATGGGCGGCGGGTCGGTCATCAACTCATGATATGCTCCGGCCGCCGGCGCAGATCGACGCGTACGTGTGAACCTGCTGCTGCTTCAGATGACGGTGGTAGCTGACTAGCTGGACTTGGGAGGGGGCTGGAGATGGAGCGACGGCCGCCGCGTGATCCCCGTGAACCTGGCCGGCCGGCGACCGCAGGCCGGGCGCAGAAAGCAGAGCGGGGTACGTGTGTGGCTAGCTCGGCACATGAGCTTATTTTCCACTACCTCCCAAAGGCAAAGTTAATTATTACAGGTTTAATTTGGTGCTAACCAAACTAGCTTACTACGTTTTACCATTTTTTTTTTGTATATATAGCAAATAGCATTGGCGTTTGTATCTTCAAATGACTTTACCATGAAAATATAATAAAGTATGACTCTACACTACAGCTAATGTTGCCAACTCAAAAAAAAAAAAAAAAAAAAAAAAAAAAAAAAAAAGAAGAAGGAGCGACGCAAGTACTTGCGTCGTTTCCAACTAGTGCCAAGGTAATAGAATAATATTTCTTCTTTTCTTCTCTCTCAACACCGGTTTTTATATCCCCATAGTTATTCCTCACACTGTGGTATTTCAGGCATCAACCACGTTTTGTGTGGTGTCATTTGCTTTTCTTCTTGGCACCACTCCACATTGTGGGAGGGCCTTAGTGTCCTTTTTTTTCACCCCTTCCCCTTCTCCATTAATTCACATAACAATGTGTGATGTATGTATGTAATGCTATATCAGCTGATCATGGTACCGTAGTAGGTCCAGCAACAGGACTAATATGGAGCAAAGCTAGGTGTAGCTAAGATGAGACAGAGACACCACGCTGGTACGTCGTTAATGTACTCCAGTGCGAAGTCAAGATTTAAGCATGTGATGTGAATGTGATAGGGTTGTTGCTGTTGCGAGCATTCAGTTCACGCCTTGCCGGGGCCAACCCAAACTGATCGATTCCACTCCACGCACGGCGTGCCCACACGACCAACCAGATCGATCGGAGTGTGGAAGCGACAAAACGATCAAGAAGCCGCGGCGCCGGTGTGCGCAAGTCAGCAAACGCGTACGTTGCATCATCGGCTTCCAGCTACTAGTCGTGAAATTAGGCAGGTGGGGTAGTATAAAGTTGGTTGGGCGTTGGGTTATCGTCTCCGGCGCGGCGGCGCCGGTGAGTCGGTCTGTCCGTATCCATCTCCTCCGGTCGGCCACCGGCGAGGAGCATCGCAGCTGGACATGTCAGTATTATGGCCCATCTACGTGCTGGGCTGAGATTTGGGGTCGCCTAAGAAAGGCCGAACAACGAAGGAGATGGATGGATTACGAGAGCATGGCGTGTGGGCTAGTGTATGTATTATATTTATTTATCCTCCTCTCTCTTAAAAAAAAAGAAAGGAACCGAAGCCTTACCACTCCAAACGACGTGTCAAAAAAAAAATCATTTCGTTTTATTATGGCCTGTCCTACATAGCTTCCATTGGCTCGGAGTGTCAATGTTAAGTGCAAAAGCAGCGAAACAGATTTTCATGCATGCGTCCAATCCAACTTGCGTAACTCGGACCGTTCGTTATGAAATTATGATGATAGTTCACTAAAGGAAAAAAATGTATATTAACTCTGCCCTCAGCTTTCGTAAAAGTTACCGTCTCTCCTTTGTCTCCAAAATCAGACAAACCACCTTCCTCAACTTTCGAACCGATCATCTTACCTCCCCTGGCCCGATAATGACGGTTTTAAAGATAGTTTTTGCCTTATTTATTTTGGTTGAATCTTTGAAAAATAATAGAAAACCCTCGCTCACTAAGGCAAGCTGCATTTGAGAACAAGTTGTGTTGGATGAGCTAGAGGCCTGGGTTAGCTACATTTTCACAACAACGGCGACAACAAAAAAGGCTTGGGTAGCTACATGGCCCATGCTTGGGATAGTGGCGGCGGGACCACCTCCACGCGTCGCAGGAGGTCGGCGAGGTCGCCTCGGCGGGCGTCATGGGAAGGTCGTTGAGGAGGCCGCCTCCGGCGACGACCGCGGGATGACCGTGGCGGCCGCCGCGGCGTCGTCTTAGAGAGAGGAGAGGCCTGGGGAAGAAAGAAAGAGGAGAAAAAGAGAAGAGAGATGTAGCGGATGACAAGTGGCCCCACAAGTGGTAGCGGGTATAGAGTAAGTGAACTTCGAGTATTGATGGGTGCAGGAAAAACTGGATATAAATGATGGAATTTCGATGACTTGGATAAAATATTCTTTTTAAAGGAGGAATTTAAAGTATGACGAAGTACGGATAGCCTCAACAAAGCTCTAACGGGGGAAAAATATCTTTTATTGCCAATGCCGGTTGATGAACGATGCAACTTGTCTGTCATCCATGATTCGATGTGCTACGAGTCGTTGGATCGACTCATGCTGATGACACGCACAACTTCGGGTTTGTTTTCACCACTAGAAAACCCTAAGATATATTTTCATATCATCTGTTGTTTGTTGAATATTTCAACTTCGAGCATACAGTTGATACAATAGCCGAAATGATATTTGAAAAATATGATCCAATTCGTAAACGGTATTTTTTTTTCTGAATATGGCAGCTGGTCGGTCGACTACTGGACTGTACTTTCCAACAAACAACGGCATGGTGAAATTACGGAACGGGCCCTCTGGTCATTTTATAACTCAACGGCTCCAATGCCACAAGTCACCACCACTCGTACCCTGGAAGCCAATGGCTCACTGGTCTGCTTCCCCACCTCGCGTTCTGCAGCTTTCGCGGGCAGCCTCAGCGGCGGGATGGTGCCGGCGGCGGGCGGGACGCCGACACCAGATTGGCCGCCCCTGGGCATTTATTCAGGCCTGCCTCTGATCCGCTGCCCTGAGTGCGGCATGGACGACGTCGTGGAGGAGTACATTCCGCGAATCGGAGGAGCCACCGCCGGAATCCTTCGGGAAGACGCTGCGGTAACGAAATCTTGCTCCCTCGTTTCGTTTTTGTGTCCGCATGATCTGGTTGTGGCGGCCTCAATAGGGGGCGACTGTACTGTACTGTATCACTGTATGTATGTGTGCTTTCGATCTGACCGCTTTAGATAGTTAGGTTTTCGATTCTTGCTACAGTGTGTGTAATCTTGAAGACTGAGTGAGTGGCTCAGATTTTTATTTTACCAGGAAATAAAAGTAAATAATGGCTTGCGGTTGCGGATTGGACTGTCCCAGACTATGTTGAAAAGAAATGTTAAGATCTTGTAGTTGAGTTTTGGTGTGTAAACTTGTAAGCTGCTGCCACTGCCATCAAGGCTATCATATCTTCAGTTAAATCGGCAGGTGCATATGAAAAAACATGTGGGGTTGCTTGTTGTTATCTCTCGCACTGCACAAAGAAGTGAAAATATTCAGGTTTGTGAATATTTGAGTGCAGGACTGAGGGCACTAGGGTTTGTTCAGTTAATCGTTAATCTAAGAGGACTGAGGCTTGTTCGGTTAATCCTCAATCCTCAATCCATGGGGACTGGAGGGGACTGAGGGCATTCTCGGTTGATCCCCAAACCAAAAAGATTGGAGGGCATTATGGATTTTATCCCCTATTCAGCAGTGTGCAGCATGGGAGTTCGGCAGTCAAATTGCTCCAAAAATTAAACAAAAAACAAACAAACTTGTTAACACTGCTGCTGATGATATGTTGCCATTTGTTTCAGTTGCGTCGTGGTGGCGGCGGTGGCGGCTGCTCCTTCTTTAAAACCCAGGAGGAATACTGGCGATCCTAAGGGACAGAGGCTTGCTTGGCCCTGCAGCCACTTCAGAGCAGGGACAGGGGAGGGGCTGCCTCACGCCAGCGCCAAGTGGCTTCCTCGTACCAGCGCCGGTGGCGGTGGGACACCCAGGGATGTTCGCTGCTGTGGAGGATTTGAAGCATGAGATGGTGGCACTGAAGTTGGCCATCGCCGAGCTGACGGCGGACATTGAAGAAGATTTGAAGGGCTTCAAGGGTGCTAGGGACAAGGTTTGGAAGGTCATGAAGACTGATTCGCTCATTCGTCGGGCAAAAGCCATTGTGAAGGGGATCTTACTTGGCCTGCTCTTCGGCACGGTGGCCATCATGTCTGCCAAGTGACTCGTGCCTAGTGTTAGTTTGGGAAGAGTCCAGTCCCCTCGGGATCGTGTTCTTTTCCCAGGGTAAGTAATCTAGTAGCCACTTACTTCTCTGTGGGAGGCTTTGCATTCCTGAGTTTGCCTGCCCTTTACTGTGGGGGTAAGGGGAAATTTTGGTTTGACAAGCGTTTCAGGTAGGCACAGGGAAGCTAGGCTCTAACCCGCCGTCGGTCAAGTTTAGTATGGTCTGATCTGTTAAACAGGCATCCTGATGACAGGTATAGGACCTGGACCTGCTTTATAAGTGTTGCAATGGTTGATGCTGTTATGAACTTATTAATATTATTAGGGGCAACCCACTTTGTTTCTGCTCTAAATCGTTGAAGGTTCTGAGAAATTGTATCATCCATTTGCTGTGTTTGGTGCCACTGAATCGATTTGTTGCTGCTTCTGAGAAGAGTTTAAAACTGTTCAATCCATCCTACATCACAAGGACATTTTGTGGTTGGTCATAAGCTGACCCCATCTATCTATAAAAAGGTGAGACATCACACAGCCAGAAGCTTTGCTGATAT